>CP139505.1:367114484-367487232 GCA_021014915.2 Artemisia tridentata subsp. tridentata
GAGGAGTTGGCAAGAACCAAAAATTTGTTGGCCGACGAGGTAAAAGACAATAAAGAGCTTAGGAAAGAAAGGGAGGATTTAGCCGTTCGGATGGGTACCGCCGGGATGGAGCGTAGCAAAGTAATTAAGGAATTTTTGCCGGAGATGGTGCGCCGACTTCTCGGCAGTCACGAATATAAACAATCTTTGGCCCTCCCGTTCAACCTCTCGTCCATGTCTGGGTTTATAGATGGGGTTGCCGTTGACCGAACTCCGGCACAGGCGCTCGAGATTCTGGAAGAGTTTGAGAATGTCGATTTGGATGCTGGACAGAAATATAAGGCTTTGTTTGATCAACTCTTTGTGACTGAGTATCCATATGTCCGCAAGGTTAGCAATGCTTTCTACAGGTCTTTGGCCGAGATCATGGAACTTCGTCCGGACCCTGCTCCTACCGATCCGTCAACAACTGATGACTCCGTTGCACCGAATGTCATATCCGAAGCGACTGGCGCTGACGCTGGTGGTGGGAGTGGTGTGATCGAAGGGGCTGTGGTAGAGGAGAACGTTGCCGAAGAAAACGTTACTGAAGAAAATATTGTTGTTGAAAAGATTGCTGAAGAAAATGTTGCTTCTTAGGTCGATTTGTTGTGGGGTCCGGACTGTCTCCATTTTGACTATGGACAAAGACCGTTTCGGATGCCTTATGAAGCTCGCTTATACTCTCTTCATTTGTTAAAAACAATGCTTATTGTTTGTTGTGCGCCGTGTGTGGCTGCCTTTAAATATTGTAACCGATGTGGAAATATTTTGCACCGAATGGCAGTGACTTCGCATGACCAGGTGGTTATGACCCTGGTCCTTTTGGTAACGATTGATCATATGGCCTTTGTTATGTTTATTTTGCCTTATGCATGTGCCTTATGGATTGTGTTGTGTGATTGCCTTGCTACTTGCCATATTGTTTGTTGAATGTACCTTGAATTTACTTTCACCGTTAGGAACAGTCTCTAAGTTCATATTTGTAGGATCGACCGCTGCCGTTAGGGATGAATATGCCCCGGCACATTCATTTAGGTTTTGTGCTAACTGTGGCCGTTGGGGCGGATACGCCTCGGCACACAATTTTAAGAAATAATTATTGCCGTTAAAAGCGGATACGCCTCGGCTGAATTTTGGTTTTTAATAACTATTGCCATTAGGGGCGGATACGCCTCGGCTAAATTTTAAGAAATAACCATTGCCGTTAAGGGCGGATACGCCTCGGCTAAATTTTGGTTTCATTAATTATTGCCGTTAGGGGCGGATACGCCTCGGCTAAATTTTAAGAGATAACCATTGCCGTTAAGGGCGGATACGCCTCGGCTAAATTTTGGTTTCATTAATTATTGCCGTTAGGGGCGGATACGCCTCGGCTAAATTTTAAGAGATAACCATTGCCGTTAAGGGCGGATACGCCTCGGCTAAATTTTGGTTTTTATTAATTATTGCCGTTAGTGGCGGATACGCCTCGGCTAAATTATAATCGTTGCCGTTAAGGGCAGATATGCCTCGGCTCAATTTTGGCTGCGTGGGCCTAGCGGAGGTAGCTAATCTCCGCCGGAGCCAAGCGAATGCCTTGTCTTTGATTGTGACAATATGTGGGAAAAAATTTTTCTCTTTAATCTGGAGGGAAAAAATATATAACATTTCATAACTTATCTGTTCATAATGGCTTACAGCCTTACATACTTGTGTTTACAGAAAGCATTTCCTTAGATTAATTGCGTGCCACATCCTGGGTACTTCTTTCTCCTCCATGGTTTCCAGCTTGTATGAGCCGCATTGGTATGCTTCAATTATCCGATATGGGCCCTCCCATTTCGGGCCCAACTTGCCTTGATCTTCGACTCGACTTGCCTCGTTCTTCCGGTATACAAAGTCTCCCGGCCTGAAAGATACCGGACGGACTCTCTTGTTGTAGTATTGTTCCATCTTTTTCTTGTATCGTGCTTCCCGTATTGCTGCTTCTTCCCTCCTTTCTTGCAGTAGGTCCAAATTTAGACGCATCTCCCTCTCGTTCAGTTCTTCAATCCGACGTGTGTCATCCTCGTCTATCCCTTCTCTTATGACCATCGTTCGGTGAGTCGGCATGCCGATCTCGGCCGGTATTACTGCTTCGCTACCGTATGTCAAGCTGAAAGGCGTTTCTCCATTACTTTGCTTTAGTGATGTTCGGCAAGCCCACAAGACATTTGGTAATTCGTCTACCCATCCTGCTTTTGTCCGACCTAGCCTCGTCTTAACACCTTCCAGTAAGCTTTTGTTCGCTCTTTCTACGAGGCCATTCGCCTGCGGATGTGCCACGGCAGTGTTTATTTGCCGGATGTTTAACTTCTCGCACCATCGCTTGAAAGGGTTATCAACCAGCTGTTTCCCATTGTCTGTCACGATCACACTCGGTAGGCCGAAACGACAAACTACATTGTCCCACACGAATTTTATTACGTCCTTTCCCGTCACCCTTGCCAGCGGTTTGGCTTCTATCCACTTAGTAAAATAGTCAATAGCTACTAAGATGAACTTTATCTTTCCGGCCGACTCCGGTAGTGGACCTAGGATGTCCATACCCCACTGATAGAACGGCCAAGGGGCCATGATTGGTGTGAGTGTAGTTTTTGGGAGTTTCGGAACTGGAGCATGTATTTGGCATGAGTCGCACTTCTGAATTTCATTACGAGCATCCCGATGCATAGTTGGCCAGTAGTATCCTTGCCGCATGGCCTTTGCCACCACTGACCTTGGTTTTGAATGCATGCCGCATGCCCCCATATGTATCTCCCGGATCACATAATTTGCTTGTAATGGGCCAACGCATCGTAACATAGGAACCAAGTACCCCTTCTTGTTTGAGTACTCCGTCTTCCATGACATATTGGCTGATCTTCATTCTTAATGCCCGAGCCTCATTTTGGTCTTCCGGCCATACTCCCTCTTCCTGGCACCGAACGATGGGCGTCATCCAATTCGGCTCCTCCTCCGCAACTATGTCATTAACCTCCTTCCCTTTGGTAGATCTTTCCCTTAGCACTTCCACTAATACCTCCTTGGTTAGGTGGTCGAAAGCGACCGTAGCCAGCTTACTAAGCACATCCGCCTTCTGGTTCTGACCTCTCGGAATATTCCGGATGGAAAAATATTGGAATTTAGCAATGCATTCCTTTGCTTTGGCTAGATATCGGATCATGCTTTCGTTGCTCGCCACGTAGTCCCCATTTATTTGATTTGACACTAGCTTAGAATCCACTCGCACTTCGATGCACTGCACATGCATCTTTTCGGCCATACGGAGTCCTGCTAGGAGGGCCTCGTATTCTGCTTCGTTGTTAGTGCTGTCAAAATCTAACCGAAGGGCATAGGTATATTCCACACCGTCCGGACTTACTAACACTAGTCCTGCTCCGGAACCTTTGCTGTTCGATGCCCCATCGGTAAACAGCAGCCATTTACCGGCTTTGTCCTTCTCAACTTGTATGACCGGTTGGTTGAAGTATTGTTCTGAACTCTCCCCAATGGGAGTTTCCGATAGAAAATCCGCTAGAACTTGGCCTTTGATTGCACTCCGGGGTTCGTAGGTGATGTCGTATGCACCCAGCTCCACGGAATACTTGATCAGCCTCCCGGAAGCCTCGGCCTTGTTAAGTATCTGTCTGATCGGCTGATCGGTAATGACCTTTATCGGGTGTGCCTCAAAGTACCTTCGTAACCTTCTTGACATGTGCAATAGTGACAATGCTAATTTTTCCATCGGGGCATAGTTTTTCTCAGCCTCATTGAGCGTCCTGCTCACATAGTGCACCGGATGTTGCTTTCCCTTTCTTTCCGTCAACAGGACTGCACTCACGGCCTCTTGAGCAGCCGCAAGGTACACGTAAAGCGTTTCCTTGGGCATGGGTGTGATCAGAGATGGGAGATCGGCTATCAACTTCTTCATTTCTTGGAACGCGCTTTCCGCGTCTTCTGTCCATCGGTACTGTTCTTTATTTTCCTTGGTTATATTCTTCAGAGTTTCGAAGAATGGCAACGACCTTTCGGCTGACCGAGCCAAGAATCGGCTCAAGGCCGCCAGCTTGCCACTAAAGCTCTGCATCTCCTTTAAGGTCCGGGGCGATTGCATGTCCATTAGGACTTTTGTCTTTTTTGGGTTGGCTCTGATCCCCTCGGATGTTACCATATATCCCAGAAATTTCCCTTCTTCCATCCCAAATGAGCATTTCTTGGGATTCAACTTCATGTTAATCTTCCTCAAGTTGTCAAACGTTTCCGCAATATCAGCTAACATCTCGTTTTCTTCTTTGCTTTTGATGACCATGTCATCTACGTAAGCCTCCAAGTTTCGTCCTATCTGCGACCGGAAAGCGTCGTCCACCATACGTTGATATGTCGCTCCGGCATTCTTCAATCCGAAGGGCATTTTGGTGTAGCAGTATGTCCCTTGGTCCGTATAAAAAGCTGTCTTCTCCTCATCCTCCTTTGACATCTGGACCTGATGGTACCCCTTGTATGCATCTAGGAAGCATTTGTATTTGAATCCCATGACTGACTCTATCTTTAGGCTGATTTCTGGTAGAGGGTAGTAATCCTTCGGACATGCCGAGTTGATGTTCTTGAAGTCAATGCACATGCGCCAGCTTCCGTCACATTTCTTGACAAGGACAGGGTTAGAGATCCACGTTGGATACTTTACCGGACGGACAATACCTGCCTTAACCCATTCTTCCACCTCCTTCGTCATGGCCAAACTTCGATCGGGTGCTAGCACCCTTCGTTTTTGACATACTGGTTCCACCGATGGATTGGCATTCAACGTATGCTCGACGATACGTCTCGGTATTCCAGTCATATCCGCCGGAGTCCAGGCGAAAACATCCATATTCTTCTTGAGGAGTGCTTTGAGCTTCCTTTTGCACTCTGGTGATAGGCTTCCTCCGATGGTCACAAGCTGTTCTGGATAAGCTGGATTTACCATGACTTCTTCCGGATCGTTCCCTTCCGTCTCTTTTTCCGCCGGTCCTTCATTATGCTCGTGAGTTCTTTGAGATTCTTCTAACCTTCGGCACTCTGAAATGACTACCTGTCGGGCTCTCAAAGTAGCTACTCCTCTGGGAGTCGGGAATTTCATCATGGCATGTATAGTCGATGGGATTGCTCTTAGCATTTTTAGTCCTGTCCTCCCGAGGATAACGTTATATGGCGATGGGGCTCGTATGACAGTGAAGTTCATGGTCATTCTCCTGTATAGTCCTCCTTCTCCGAATGACACATCTAATTCTATTTTTCCCAACGGTTTGGTGACTTGGCCAGCGAACCCTAGCAGGTCCGTCTGAGTTTGTTTTAACTTGGCTTTTATCTCGGGACTTAGATTATCGAAGCAGTGTTCGAACATAACTTCTACAGACGCTCCTTCGTCCACAAACACTCTTCTCACCAGGTACCCTTCCATCATAGCCTCTACAATAAGTGGTTCGTCAGATGCGTCATCAGGGGGTATGGGAGGGAAGGTGATAGGGACATTCATCCACCCCTCCCCATGTTCCCTCGACTTCCGCTTCTTCTGTTGTGTTCTGGTACTGGTCATGTTGATTATTTGTCCGAAAATGACGATAGGGACTTCGATGTTCCCTCCTCCCGCGTGACTGACGGAAGGAGTTTCCATACTTCTTCCCTCCGGATCCTCCGGACGTTTGGAATCCGACATTCTATAGCCTTGGTAGATTGAACGTCGGTCCCACGGATGGCGCCAATGTTTAAGTATTTTTCTGCGGATCAGATAATGCTCCGGAAATGTCCTTCGGCCTTGAGATCGTCAAGTCCTTCGGACAACTGCTAAGAAAGTAGACGCGTTAGTCTCGCCCCGGGTGTGACCCCAGGACCCGACTCCGGCGTGAGAGTAAGTACCGAAAGGCGGGATAACAAATATATTAGTAAGATAATTACTGTGTGTAAAAAGTGTGTTACCATTACTGTGGAGGTTGCTCCTTTATATAGGAGATCTGTTTTTGTCCCCATCGGATGAGTCCAAATCTGATGGTGACACTTTTGGGCGGCAACTGGGACTTTGCCCTGTTTGGGTCTTTCCTCTGACCTGCCATGGTTCCTGCACTTCTGTCACATACTACTAATGTTAAGGTTGACTTTCTGATCTGGGGTTAGCCGTTGAGCCGAACGGCCTCATGGTCCGTTCGGCGCTGGACTTCGTCCGGATCACATCGTTCGGACGTATGTGACCGGGGTTTGTCCTGACTTAGCTATACACTAGACCGGACAACCTGCTAGGTCCGCCCGGTTTAGTCCCTTCGGCCATGTATGCCGGAAATATATATTCTCAGTCTTGTTTTATTTCTGGAGTCATTCGTTGTCCGAACGACCGCGGTCGTTCGGTTAGGGCCAGTCGGAAATAGTAAAAATGTCTGAATGTTATTCAATTGCACTGTAACACTGTTTCATGTGATGTAGCTAGCCGCGAAAAAGACGCTAGAATAGTAGGAGAGTGTTGAGGAGATCATGAAAAAAATGCTTAAGTAAATGTGAGAGTATGAATGTAGCTTTGCACTAATTTGCTGTGGATGTATCAAAAACATCCTCGAGAATATCACTGCCCTTTTCTTAAGTTACACACTTACACTTTTGTTGCATTTGACATACTACTACTACTACTACAAAAAAAAAAAAAAAAAAAAAAAAGAAAAGGTGTGGTTCACATCATAAGGAAAATTTGATTGTTCGTGAGTTGTGAGCGTACCATAATAATTACAAAATTATTGATCAAAATTGCATGTACGAACTGAAGAAATTCAGTTAAAAGTATGTTTGTAAATATGGTTTTTGGCAATGTAGAGGGAAAAAACCATCGCATAATAAATTATAGAGTTAATTGTTTAAAAGTGTATCATATTTGTCACTTTTTGTTATTGTGTGTACTGAACTTTATTTTTTCTAATTATGTATACTGGACTTTCAAATTTCGATTATTGTGTGTATTTTTTTTACTATTCTGCCATGTAAAATGACTATTTTACCGTTCAAAATTTGAAAAAAGTAAGGGTACAATGGTCACAAAATACACACAATAATCAAAATTTTAAAACTTTGGTACATACAATAAGAAAAGAAAAAAGTTGAGTACACAAAATAGCAAAAAGTGCAAGTAAGATATATTTTCAAGCAATTATCCCTAAATTATACCCTAATTAAGAACATGATCCAAATGACACTGTGATCACGAAAACAAAAACTCATCAGGATATATATTGCCAAAAATGAGACTTAAGAGATGACAACTGATCAACTTTGTTGGTGTACAATGCAACCACAAAGAAATAGTACTTCAACATTCAAGTTCATTAATCATAGTATTTTCTAGACATAACGGTAAATTTGGATAACAAGACAACTCACAAAACCATCAGCTGTAAAAGAGATGAAATGAGCAAACGTTGGATCAGATATAAGAAAGGTTACCTGATCTTTCGCACGTAATGGAGTACTTGACACAAACCCGGATAGTGGGTTTTGGGTCCTTTAGGATAGATGTAGATCTCACAGATAATCTGTTAACTAATAATACAAAGGGGGTGTTTACTAAATTAAGTGATTGTATATAAAGCTCTTAATTAGCCTTTTAAAGGGGAGGGTGTAGTTTTAATGGGTCTCCCCGTTAAGGGAGAATAAGGGTTTTAGGCCCACAATTCTCTCCATTAAAAGAAAAATAAACACCCCCAAAGTATCCTATGTGGTTGATTCATTATTCAATACTTTTTTTTTACCCTTGTTTAGTTATTCTAGCTTCCATGAAATCTGTATTGAATAATGAATAAACCACGTAGGATACTTTGTATTATTAATTAGATTACATGAGAAATCTACATTCCAAAGGACCCATAGCCCACTATCTAGGTTTGGGTCAACTAATCCATTTTCGAGCGTCGAAATCATATCGGGAAAGCTCGAGACTGAAGTACAAAAATTATATAATAAAGCTAAAAAAGAAAAAGGTCGATGACGAAGACGTCCAGCGGAGTGAATTATTATTTGTTACAAGAAGAAGTTGGCGATAAACTTGTTGCTGCCACACGGTTTGGATATTTATGCTAAGTACCAGATCGATACGTACAAACATTCATGGATGATGGCGTAAACATATTCTAAAGAATAAATATTTAATGTTGGATTACATAGTTGAATTATAAAGCCACGATCTATAAGTATTGCATCATACATTCACTGAAAGATCTTGCTAGTACGTAAACTAATTAATACGTAGTAGTAAGAAATAACAACTATAATGAGTTACCAAGGACTGCATGGTAGAACAACTTAAAGTCTAGATGGATGTAACAGAGACAGAGAATGAACATGGAGGTTTGGTCACTTCAACAGTCCCTTCAAGCATCTGGATGACCTTTCTCATTGTTGGCCTTTCCGAAGGGGTTTCTTGTACACACCAAATAGCAACCATGAAAAATGCTTTTACTCTCTTGTAGTCATCTAAAGCCTCCAAATCATTCTCAACAAGCACATCCAGTGTACCTTCTTGATAGCAATCCCATGCCCAATCAGTTAAAACAGCTATGTTTTCGTCACCACTCTCAAAATGTAAAGTCTTTCGGCAGGAAATGATCTCTAGTAGCAAGACACCAAAACTATAGACATCAACCTTTACCGTAACCGGTGTGTTCCTAAACCATTCAGGAGCAACATATCCTTTTGTTCCTCTGATGCTGGTATATGTTCCACTTTGATCGATCATCAAAAGTTTTGTCAATCCAAAGTCAGAAATCTTAGCATTGTAGTACTCATCAAGAAGTATATTCTGAGGCTTTATGTCACAGTGGATGACTTGGGTGCTACACTCTTCATGAAGGTATGAAAGTCCCTTCGCAATACCTAAAGCAATATTACTCCTCTGTTTCCAACTTGGTCTTATGTCCCCGAAAAGAAACACTGCCAGAGTGTCATTACTCATGTATTCGTAAATCAACAACCGCTCCTCTCCATCATTACAATAGCCAACTAACTGAACCAAATTTTTGTGATGAATTCTCGCAATAGCATTAACCTCGGTCTGAAATTCCTTTTCGCCATTTTGGAACACCCTGTCTAACCTTTTCACTGCTACAATTTTTGTCCCTATTGAACCTTTATAGACTATCCCAAAAGAACCTTTTCCCAGTTCATCCTTGAACCCATTAGTAGCTATGATTAGCTCTTGATATGTAAAATGAGGAAGACTGGTTTCAAGAGCTCTACCTCTTGGATGTTGCTTTCTCACCTTCCTCTTGTGGATTTGAAAGAAACCCACACAAAATACACTAACCAACACAATAATTATGAACACAAATGTACTTAAGAGGACTGGCCCAACATATATCAAACTTCTTTTACTTCTATTTTCTCTTGAATGTTGAGGATTTTGAGTACTCTGACCTTTCTTAAATTTCAGGAAGGCTTTCACATTAAGTGAGGGACCCTTTTTTCCATTGAAGAGGGGTAATACCTTCTTCCAACATTGGTTGTTCGAGAATGTTGCTACAGCGCAGAAACAATCTTTCAAGCAGGATTTTTTGCAGCTTTCTTCATTGGTTGGGTTGATGTGCTCAAAGTTCGCATTTGGCCAACCGATATTAGTGAGCTCGATTAAGTCAAACTGGTTTTCCACATAACCATCACCACAGCTTGGAGTAAAATCAGGGTTGCAGTTACCATTTGGATCATTAGAATCAACCAATGAAAACCCCTGTGGGCATTCACAGTTTGGCCTGTTATTATCAAGCCTGCAAACATTATTAAGCCCACAAGCTCCTCCGCCTACAGTACCATCGATCCTATCACAGATGTTTTTTGGTTCGAACCATATAACTCTCCAGTCTGTATTGTCAGCAGGTTCCTTAGGGTGGTAGTATTGAGTAAAAACCCCATCAGAATCTAGAGTAGCTCTGTAATAATTATCTCCAGAAGGTAGCGTGTCTCTTGAAGTAAGATTAGATCTTTCCCCGTTTCTTCTTAACATATACAAGTATCCCGTGGCATCAAAGATCAATCGGAAACCAGAATTCGTGGAATTCAATGGATCGTGAGTTCCAATTACATAGTAAGCATCAAGAGGCGAACTTGAAAACATACCTCGCGTATTAAGAACGAGATTCCCATCTGGAAGTAAACGTAACTGGAATCTTCCACCAGAGAAGTTAGATTTGCTCATCCTAGAATTGATGACTTCCTCTACCTCTATAACATGAGTAGGCAACAGGGTATCTCCGGGAAAATTAAAACTTTCCCATATCTTACGTGAATCGATACTAACGAGCACAAAGTTACCTGTATCATTCACAACACCATACGCGACATTAGATTTGGCCCCTGAGGTCCAAACCTCTTTACTTTGAGGATCACTCAGTACGAGCCCACGACTAACAAGAAGCTCAACTTTTGATCCTGTGGCCACCAAAGGAACATATTTTGGAAACCAGACAATAGTCTTGTTAGGTATCTTGTCGTACCATATGGACAATAGGAAATTATCGTTCCCTTGCACTTGTTGGAAACCAAAAGCAAATTCACCAGAAGACGAATTAACCCATGGTTTGGCATCAGGTGTTGCTATGAGTGATGCACCAACAGATACGGAACCTTTAGTCTGTTGTGCAGTTATACAATGTACGAAAGTAGTGAGAATGATGAGATGCAGTAGTACCAGGGCCATTGGAAATAATTGCTTGAAAGATAAACAACAAATACAACATTCGGATGATTGGATTCAAGTCAACAGAAGTAGTTTTAAAGACCGCTCATATTTTCAATGTGGAAAACAACCAACTAACTAGTTCACCACCAACTATTTTTTCAATTACAGTGTGACTTTGTATGTTAATCATTTTCTAAATATAGCGCTTATTGTATACTTTTTAATTTTTAACAAGGTTTAATTTGCAATCGTTTTCCTTAATTTGGGTTAATCATTTGGATAAGCTAAATTGCATATCGTTTGACTCCTAAAAGTTCCAGGGGCGGATCCACATTGTGTTGGGGGCTCCATGCTTCGTCAAATAATATCAGTTTTTAGTGTAAAATATTTATTTTTATGACCTTTTTATTAAAGTGCACCCCCAACAAAATCAAATTGCCCCTCACCTCCACCTTAAACCCAAACAATCTAAAAACCTTATATCTTTATCTTAATCTTTGTATACACCACGACTTTTGTCTCAAAAAAAAAATTTTTGTCCCCCGTCCTCTAACATCCTGGTTCCGCCACTGCCTAAAAGCCTTGGGTGGACTTAAAATATTACATAGAGTATCCTTAGAGTTTACCCAAAACTATATACCTAAACGAAGGACCGTGTAGAGCAAAAGATCCGTATCATCATGATCACATATTTTGTAAGTTATATCATTCCAGCTGTTAGATTTGATTCATTTGCATCTTGAGTGTAAATTTTAGTAAGGTTACTAGTTTTATTCGAACGCATCATCCACTTAATACATTGGCAAACTCAGAAAAATTTCATATCAAAAAGGAAATTTGATGAAAGCTGCTCACACTCTCACATAAAGCTTTAAAAGTGCACTTTTTAAGTTTTTCATGTTTAAAAAAAAAAAAAATAAAAAAAAATAAAATAAAAATGCCTTTTAAAAATATGCATCTTACTCTTTTTCTTAAGAGTAAACTGTAAAATACATCATTGTGGTTTGTCAATTTTCACACTAAACATCACTGTCAGAAACCTTTGGTGCCACAACTGGTAATTTTGGAAGTGCTATAGATACCTGCGTTACGTTAGTTGTGGTTATTTGATATGTGAGAACCGTTTTAGGAATTTACTTTGGAATATATGGGATATTATTTGGATTATTGTTGAGTGATACGTGAAGTTTCCCCGTAGAATATGAGGTTTAACGCAACGCGAGTCGACACAAGTCAAAACCTAATACGTGGAATAATTGGTTAAACACAATTTGAGGAAATATAGGCGTATATATAGTCATTATTAGCGGAAAATTGATTTTAGAATTATTGGCGCAAGTTAAAAAGTCCGACGGTAAAATTTGCTAACACAAATTGGCTCGAGAACGATTATACGAAAAGAATAGACAAACTAAAAAACCACCCCTTGCAACCTATTTTAGCCGCGCCCGCTTAAGTTTGATCGGTTGACACTTTTGGTCCCTAGGGTTGAAATAAACCCACCCCCACACTCCCCATTTCCACCAAACCCTAAAAACCTATCTCTCTCTAACCGACTGCCGCACACCACACTCAAACCACCCGTTCACCACCGCAAGTCACCACAAAGCACCACCACCAACACCCTTATTTCTCCATTGTGAATGTGATTAAGAGGTACACGCGCCCTTGTTACCACCTCTCACGCGCCGCCACCTCTCTTTCTTGTTATTTTCGTACAGTAAGCATAGATCTACGACCCAAAATGGTGGTAAGACCACCGGTTCATGGCCTACGTGAACCGGTGATGATAGATCTAAAGATTTAGGTTGGGGTTTGTTCGAATCTAATGGGTAACGATTAAAAAATAATAAAAACGGCTAAGAAAAACTATTGGTATCATCGTGTGTGTCGTGGTTCTCGTTTTGAATTGTTTGTGTCACGTAACCGAGAGGATAAGCTCGAATCCGAGCTTATCCGTGGCTTATTTGGGTTTACGAGCTTCTTTATAAGCTCACTTTGCTCGTAGTATTGTTTGGTTAGCTTAGGAAACCGTCTTGGTCCGTTTGGTTGTGTGTTGGGTTCGTTGTGACTCGAACCGAGACCCGGTCTCGGCTTGAGCTTGTTGTTTTTCTTTTGGCTCGTTGGCATTTCTCTTGTGGCTTACGACTTGTAGCCGAGACCTAGGGTCTCGTCAATGGTAAGCTTTATCCATGTTTGATTGTAATATGTGAACTCGAGGCTTAGGATTAGTTGGCCGAGGCTATGGATTGTGATTTGGACTTGAGCTTGATTATCCGCGATGTTTTGGCCGTAATGAGGCTTATCCGAGACCTTGTGGTCTCGAGAGAGCCTCGGTTTGCCTAAAGTGGTTCTCGGACTTGATTATTGGACATGTTCACTTGTTGACCCGACCGTGTGACAAGGGAATATTTATGGGTTATTGTTGGGTTCGGGAAATAAGTTTTGACCCGAGGGACTTGATGTGGTAATTTGACTCGAAACGGATAATGCATCATGATATACTACAATTTGACACGAACAAAAAGGATAAGAAACTGATAATATACACGTTAATAATATTACTCCCTCCGTCCCAAATTAATAGTGACTCTTTCCATTTTGGTTTGTCTCAAAATTATTGTCCACTTCCAATATAGTTGTTAAGAATATAGTAAGTTTACCATATTGCACCTAATGTTACTAAAAATTACAAACATCATTCAAATATTTAATTAATTCCATAAGGGTAAAAGTGATATTTTGCAAAAAAGTAAGAGAGAGAATGCAGTAATGATTATATTTTCTTAAACTGTTTGTTTTTTTGTACGGGGACACTAATTTTAGGATAGAAGGAGTAATTAACAATTTAAAACTTGTAAGTTAATATATAAATAACAAAAGTAAACTAAGGTAGTAATTGTCGACATTGAATAAAAAATGGACATCATGAGGATATTAAATGTTTCGAGGCAAATTATTGGATAACATTGTATTTGGTTTTATTAGAATAATTATTAGGTTATTGTTGAAGTTACGGATCGGTTTAACGTTAATAGACCCAACCGACACGGTTATCGGACTTATTGGGTTGACAAATTCAATAAGGGCTCGGTAAATATGTTGGAGGAATTTATTAACGCGTGACCTATCCTTATGACTTACCATTTACTTGTAACGCTTAGGTTTGGCTTTGGATTAATAAGTGAGACGAAGAAATTGTCAGACTTATCGAGTTGACGAATTCGATAAGGATCCAATAATTCGTCCGGATATCTTATTAAGCTTTTAAACTTAAACATTAGACTTTGACCTTGATTGTGTATGAGATATAACTTGATGATTGATTTGGTAGTCGGATAACTTGGGATTTGCAACACCGGAACGGAAACATGAACTTAAACTTGGAATATTATTGGACTTTAGTGTAACACCCCCTAAATTACGAGATAACAGCGGAAGACTAATCGGGGTATTACTGTGAGGATCGAAGTCATAATCATAGAAAACGGCTCGAAAGAGACGTTTTGAAAACATCGGTCCTTATTATAAATTCAGTTACAAAAGTTTCATATCAGGTAATGAATCCCTTAAAAGGAATAGTGTTTTAGACTGAATTATACATTTTATTTTACAACATAATTAAAAGATAAGAAATTGCCCGCTCCATGCCCTTGTTGCTCCGCTAATTATCTGAGATAACATGCTTTAAAAGTCAACAAAAATGTTGAGTGATATCATATAGTTTGAAATTTAATAATCAGTTCGATGCACAAGTAAGATTGTATTGGGAATACAATCAGTTGAAAAGTTGATATTGCCGTATATATATTGCCCTAAGTCTCATGACACGCAAAACGTTGACAAAGTACCGTAAAATGGAGGTGATCACATCTAGTCAATGATGGATTTATGGCCCTCGAGTAATAGGTGATTTGCCAATTCCAATTTTTCTCAAATATAGTGCATTACGACTAGCAACTAAGGCATTCCGTCCAGTATTAGTGGAATAGGTTGTCAACCTCTAATAGATCTATTCACTATATTCGCGTTCACTTACTAGTGATTAATGGCTCATGATAGAGGGTCTTGTGGCAATAAGGTAAATTAGGCATATATCAAGTCAGGTAAAGCATACATAAAAATACTTGTGATCAGTTTACAGCATGTATCCCCCTCACGGAGTTTAAAGTTGTTAAAGAAGTAAATGTGAGGCTATGACTCACCTTATGTGATACTGAGGATGGTGAAAAGTAAGTTCAGATGAGATTATAGTAACGGCTTCAAAATACAACCTGAATAAATGGGGAAGTCTAAGAACCTGACCAAATACGAACGGTGAAAATGATAACTAGAACGTATAACGATTTGATCGTTAGGGTGAGAATGTGATATGCTTAAAATGCCTCAAGTTAAAAAAAAATATTACACATAATATTATCTTGTTTTTATTTCAATTATTCTAAAATATCATTTTCTCGAAACGTATAGTTAAATCGTTCAAAATCTCGTTATATATAATTAACGTAACGTTAAATAATTACGTAAATGAAATATACAAAAATGCGCGTGACGTGAAAGGAAAACGTAAAATGGAAAATAAAATAAGAATGTCAAATAAAATCTGTTGGTCCTTGTCCTTTTTCAATTTTTACACTTTTTACTCTAACGGCGTTAGCGTTGCACCGTTAGTCCTTTATTAAATATAATTTACATTTATAGTCCACTACTTGTCCAATATAGCATTCTGAGTTTGGAATATGATAATATACCAATTTATACCCTAATGTTTCTGTTTTTACGTTTTCAGTCCCTATTTTACACGTTTGGCAGTTTTGGTCCCTCTAAGTGAATTTGCATTACATTTTTAGTCCAAATATACAAAAATTATGGGGAAAAATTATATGAAATTTTCTGAGTCTTATTTAAGTTAAATGGAGCTTATTTTTACAGCTTATATGGCCAATAGCTTATTTTTCATCTAATGGGCTTTTAACGAGCCATTTTTTAAGGCCCAATAACGTTTTAAAAACCGTACGCCTTGAGACGAGTTGAGCTCATCCAAAATCTCATTTTTATTGTTCTATTATCATATCTAAAAGTCCCCATAAGCTAGCTTATTCTATTTGCTTAAAAAACTACTTAATGGGCTTAATAGCGAGTTTAGTTAACAGTTTTAGTATGGTTTTGGCGTTTCACTTTGCTCGATTTAGAATGTCTAGGTGTGCTTATATTTACAAATTATATATACGAAAGTTGTAGTTAGCTATGTGGTCTAATAGGTTATGTAAAAATATTGTATGCTCGTTAAGTCCATTTTTAAGATATGAGGTCATTTTTAAAGCAACATGGGGCGTATTTTATAGAGTAAAATACTTATAAATTTTCTAAGTATTTTCAGTTTTAACGATTTGAGCATGGTTCAATATGGATTCGTATGATACATGAAACGTAAAAATAAAGGTGATATGGGTGTGCATGGTGACTCCTAGGCCTTCCACGATGGAGGCTCGTCACTTTTTGTGTGCTACATGATTATGAGTACGTAAATAAATATGTGAAAATATATACGTTCGAGTAGTAGTAAACGATGCATGGTATTGATATAAAACGTACGAGATGAATTGGAGATAGGTTTATGAGTACTTACAACACCTCTAAGGGTGGTAGAGTCTTGAGTGAGATGAATGGAACACAAAGATAACCCACGTTCGCTTATAACCCAAGTATACGCTATATATATTAAACCCGATTTCTTTGATAAGCTTCCAAATGATCCAAGTGGAACTTCTGGTCTTTCAGAGGAGTTTTTACGAGTGAGAGAGAGTTTATATGATAGTATAGAATGAGTGAGTGAAGGTGGTGAACTAGTGATACTCAATACGTAATATATATACAGATAAGAGTCGTAAACTTGGACCTTTGAATATACACTTGCATGAACAGTATAGGACTGTTTATATTGATGAAATTTAGAATGAAATTCCTGACAGTGAAGACTCTAGGGGGCTTGTGAGTGTATGAAAGTTTGTGCAACATTTTGCTTAGAAACAAAGTGTCGACATATTGCTAACTCGACCAAATCGATAGTGTAACGTGTGAGATTAATTTCTAGGGTGAGAACATTACTTAATAACACATATATGATACGTTAAAAATGTTGGAAAAAAGGGGAAACAAGTTGGGTTCGAAACGGGTGAGTATTGGATTTTTGGTTATACCGAGTTGGGTGTCTAATGGGTGATCACTTTGGCTTTTAAATACACATCAAAACTCGACATCTAAATCTGAGATTTGACATACGTATAGTCTGCTGGGGGGTAAACGAGGTGGTGTAAAAATATTCATAGGCCGCGTTTAAGATTCGAGAGAAATGGGGACATTTTGGAGAGGTGTTTGGATCGGTTTTCACATGAAATCACAAAAATGAAGATTGGGCTTGTGGTGCGGGCTGATGAATAGTACTCGATAGGATTAAGTTGGGCTGAATTAATTTTGGCCCGATTAGCTTAATTTGTGAATAATTTTGCTTTGTGAAATAATTAAGTTTCGTAATACGCGTTGAGAGCTCGTTCCGTTATTTGGTGAATTTTGTGATATCGCAATCACAACAAAATAATATAATAAGAAAATTTTCAAATTTCCCCGCAAAAAAATGGAAATCAGTAAACAGTAACTGAGGTTAATATTGATTAACGATTTTAATTACAATGGAATTTTACAGTGTATTACTGTACTCACTCCTCATTCTGAATTTCGTCCTGAAATTCAGGTTTAAGACAGCTAATAAGGGTGGTCTACGAAAATAGATGCGGATATTTTTTACAAAATTGATTTTCGCGTTCCCATGTGTATGCTGGTCCTCGCTTGGAGTTCCATCTAACTTTGACAATGGGAATACGGTTCTGTTTGATTCGTTTCACTTATCTATCCATTATTTCTACTGGTTCTTCTATGAACACAAGCTTGTCGTCAAGTCTGATTTCTTTCAGTGGGATGAGGAGAGTTTCATCCGACAAACATTTCTTAAGTTGTGACACGTGAAATGTAGGTTGAACCCTACTGGGTTCTTCTAGGAGTTCTAACTTATAAGCAACTGGACCAATCCTTTCGAGGATTTTAAAGTGTCCAATATACCTCGGGTTTAACTTTCCACGCTTACCGAAGCGTATCATTCCTTTCCAGGGAGAAACTTTCAACATGACTCGGTCGCCAACTTGAAATTTCATGGGTTTTCTCCTGATACCAGCATAGCTCTTTTGTCTGTCACGAGCAACTTGTAGGCGTTGTCTGATCTTGAATATCTTCTCTGTCGTGTCATGTATCAATTCGGGTCCGGTGAGTTGTATGTCACCAACTTCCGTCCAACAGACAGGTGATCTGCACTTTCTTCCGTATAGTGCTTCAAAGGGTGCGGCTTTTATGCTGGCGTGGTAATTGTTATTGTAGGAGAATTCAGCCAATGGCAAGTGTTTATCCCAACCTTTTCCGAAGTCAATAACACATGCTCGAAGCATATCTTCCAAGGTTTGGATCGTTCTTTCACTTTGTCCATCGGTCTGTGGATGATAAGCGGTGCTCATGTCTAAACGAGTACCGAGAGCTTTCTGTAGAGTTTACCAAAATCTTGAGGTAAATCAGCTGTCTCTATCTGATATGATGGAGATTTGGACTCCATGCCGAATCACAATTTCCTTGAAATATAACTGAGCGAGTGTATCCATCTCGTCAGTTTCCTTGATGGGTAGGAAATGTGCAGACTTGGTTAGACGATCGATGATGACCCAGATAGTGTCCAATCCGGTCGATGTCCTTGGTAATTTGGTAATAAAATCCATGGTGACTCTTTCCCATTTCCAGACTGGTAATTCTGGTTGCACGAGTAGTCCTTACGGTTTCTGACTTTCCGCCTTGACTCTTGAGCAAGTTAAACATTTACCAACATACTCCGCGATTTCGGCTTTCATGTTCGACCACCAGTAGATCTTTTTGAGATCTTGGTACATTTTATCGGAACCTGGGTTGATAGAATATTTGGATTTATGGGATTCATGCATGATAAGATCTCGAATACCTCCATAGAGAGGAACCCAATATCTTTCTTTGAAACATAACATTCCATCTGATCTTCCCACGAATCCATTTTCACTTTCAGGCATGCCATAAATCTTTTCGTGAGGTCGGTTTTCTTCTTGAAGAGCTCCTGATTGAGCTATGATGATTTGAGATGGGAGTGGTGAGCAAATTGTCATTCCTAGAGATTGGACTCTAAGGGGTTTGATTCTTTCCTTTCTGCTCAATGCATCGGCCACAACATTCGCTTTACCAGGGTGATAGCGAATTTCACAGTCATAGTCGTTGAGTAGTTCCAACCATCGGTGCTGTCTCATGTTCAGCTCCTTCTGATCCAGTATATGTTGAAGACTTTTGTGATCGGTGAAAACCGTGCACTTTGTACCGTACAGGTAATGTCTCCATATCTTAAGAGCGAAAATCACTGCTCCTAATTCTAGATCATGTGTGGTATAGTTTTCCTCATTCTTTTTGAGCTGTCGTGAGGCATAAGCTATAACTTTGTTTCTTTGCATTAGTACCGCACCTAAACCATGATGAGATGCGTCACAATACACCACAAAGTCGTCATTTCCTTCAAGTAGTGCTAGAATTGGTGCCTCACAGAGTTTTTGTTTCAAAAGTTGGAATGCTGACTCTTGCTTCTCTTCCCAGATGTACTTCTTGTTTTTCTGAGTGAGTTCCGTCAACGGTTTTGCGATCTTTGAAAAGTTTTCTATAAATCTTCGATAGTAACCAGCGAGACCTAGAAATTGACGAATTTCAGTTGGAGTGGTGGGTGATGCCCAACCTTTAACTGCTTCGATCTTGGCAGGGTCAACGTGGATACCACGGCTATTGATGATGTGGCCTAGAAATTGAACGGTAGGAATCCAAAAATCACATTTGGAAAATTTGGCATACAACTTTTCTTTCTTGAGTAACTCCAGAATGGTTCTCAAGTGTTCAGCATGCTCTTTTTCGCTACACGAGTAGATTAAGATGTCATCAAAGAATAAAATCACGAACTTGTTCAAGTATGGCTTGCATACTCGGTTCATTAGATCCATGAACACTGCTGGTGCGTTGGTAAGCCCAAATGGCATTACTTGGAATTCATAATGCCCGTACCGTGTTCGAAAGGCCATCTTAGGAATGTCTTCTTCCCTGACTCTCAATTGATGATATCCCGATCTCAGATAGATTTTTGAATAAACGCTCGATCCTTGTAGTTGGTCAAATAGATCATCAATCCTGGGTAATGGATATCGATTTTTCACTGTGAGTTTGTTCAACTCTCTGTAATCAATACACATCCGAAATGTTCCGTCTTTCTTTTTGACAAATAAGACCGGAGCTCCCCAAGCTGATGAGCTAGGTTGAATAAATTCCTTATCTGACAGTTCTTTCAACTGCTCAGATAATTCTTTCATTTCTGAGGGCGCTAATCGATAAGGTGCTCTTGCAACAGGTGCTTCTCCAGGCACTAAATCGATCAGAAATTCTACTTGCCGAGTTGGTGGAATACCTGGCAAGTCTTCAAGAAATACTTCAGAAAATTCATTTACGACCGGTAATTCTTCCAGTTGTTTCTTCTCCTCTTTTGATTCACTTTCCGTCACTTGAATAAAAAATACGTGACATCCTTTGCTTATGTACTTCACCGTTTTTATATACGAGATGATATTGAGTTGGGTTCTATGATGATCACAAAAAACGATAAGGGTTTCACCGTCGAGAGGAATTTGGACGACTTTCTCGTCACAAATGATTCTTGCGCGATGCTTGGATAACCAATCCATGCCAATGATAACGTCAAAAATTCCAAGTTGGATGGGCATAAGATCAATGGGGAAAGATTTATTTTTGTTGTTCCCTTAACACGTTTAGAGTTAACTAGAAAGTTAATCTATTTATGTTTATGACTAATACAATGTTATGATTAATTCTAACAGTTATAAAACGTGAATATAGAAAACTCAAGATAATTTTCAACGTTTAAATTCTTATTAGAAATGAATCAAAGAATCTATACCCAAGTGTTTTGCGGAACAAACACTTGGGATTGAATAGACAAGGTATGGTGGTGTCTCCTATCTAAACTCAAGTTTTGCTTGAGTCGTAACAATGCGACCTCACTGAGCTATCTCAGGGATACGTTACTTTTTGTAGGAGAGAAGTTGTTTTTGCAAAAGTCTAAACTTTAATTGTACAAAACACACCCAACTTCTCTCCTTCTCAATCTATTTATACACAAGTAAACTGAGTAAAAGTAATTAAAATATTACAAGTTGTTGAGCAAGCGTGTCTGACAATTACAACAGTAATTGTCATTTCCAAGAACCAATAGAAATGGCCTATTAAGTCTTTAGGAGTGGTTGGTCTGACACTCCAATACTTTAAGCCGTCTTAGGAAGGATTTCTCCCTGACAAGATAAGATTTGATCTTATCTTAAATCCTTCCTAGATATTTCTGCCTTTCTTCTCAGGCACTTAGTTCTTTAGGACACGCTTCTCAGTTATCACTCTTAATTACTTCATTGTTGTTGAGGAGACTGGGGTTTAGTGAGTTCTTGTCAAACACTTACTGAACCATCATCTTCTTCTTTGGCTTAAGTGCTACATCAGGGAGTACCGCCTTCCTGAGTAGTGAATCCTTCTTCTTGAATTCGCCTTAAGCATCCTGAAGATGACTCACTGAGAGGCTGTTCTCTCAGTGACATGAATTGTTCTCGATTTAAGTTAACACTTAGTTAATTTGTGTCCAAATCATGTTTTAAGTATTCTTGGGTTTTTCTTGACCCAACAATCTCCCCCTATTTGGATATAAATTATTCCTAAGTGTTTTGATCAGTTATGAGTGAGCTAATGACTTCTACTCATACTGAATGTACTAGAATGTAAATAAGGACACTGAAATAATAAAAACATCATCTTATTAGTATTATTACAAGTCCTAACAAACTAAGTACAAAAGGGATAGTGGGGGTATTCAGGCAGATTTATCAGTTCAACTTAATACCAAGGGCTTCAAGCTTGGGCTTCTTTGACTGCAGCTCTTGTTGGTTAGGGTGCTCACGGATTTTCCTTTTCAGATCTTGACAAAACTTCACATTTTCAGGACTCTTGAGTGGAGAGGCCATCATTAGAAAACCAAGCATAGCTTTGATCCCTGACAAATCGATATCACTCCACCTTTGGAAGGCTTGGTCTCCGAACTCATCAATGAAGAACAAACCTCTTTCAGGTTGTTCAATGACCACATTGTTCCTGAAAGGAACACCTTCAGGGAGAGCCCTATTGCAGTCAAGACCAGGAACCTTGATCTCAGGCTCAGCTTCAATCTTCTTTCTTTTTCTTGAAGAAGACTGAGAGGGAGCTGGTTGTGCTGAATCTGGAAGAAGAGATGGAGTGCCAAGTTCCTAAGGTGCAGCTGCCAATCTTTCGTACCTCAGACTCAAGGACTTCATCAGACTAGGGACCACAACATTTGATTTCTTTGCTATTAATGGACCCAACTCATCCAATTATGTGATCCCAAAGTCAGCGAATCTGAAAGGTTGATGAACCTCAAAGTCTCTTTTGTCAGCACTTCTATAGACAGTGACAATGGCAGGATTGGTGTTTCGATGAATATGAACATCAGTGATTGGTTCTGGCTTCAACCTGTTAGTCATATACCACTGATATTTCTTAATCCTGTTCTGCCTGATCTCTTCAGCCCTTTTATTCCTTTCCTCCCTTTTCTTCTTGAGAGTGATCATCTCCTCAGTCTGAGCTTTTACAAAATTCATACCACCCTCTCTTCCTGAAAGATCCTTAGCCTCAAGACCAATCTTCTCAGCCTCTTCATGAACAACCTTAATAATAGCAGGCTTGCTCACATTTTCTTCCTCCTTTAACTTCTTCTTTGCTTCCTCTTCCTCCAGATAAGCACTGAGTTCATCAGCTGAGAAGTGGTGAAAAACTCCATCAATATCATACGAGATCCTGGCTGGTGATTCAGGATCCTTTGCTACCAAGATTGGTGCTGGTTGAGGCTTAGGATCTGTCACAACCCGCAAAAATCCTCATCAGATTATATTCGGAGAAACAATCAACCCTTTCAAATTTGGTGTAAATTCGAGAAGACTAGGTTTAATTATAGTCAAACTTAACTGAAAAACATTTTAAAACTAACGATGACGATTAAAAACTTATTTGCGTAACGTTTAACAATACTCGTGACTAAAAATAATAAACTCGGGATAAGAATGATAAAACTTTTCTCGCTAGTCCTTAAGAGAAATAAAAATAAATAAAGTTGAGGGACTATTGTGTAAATTTCGGGTATAATAAACCCTAACCCTAAAACTAATTCATTTCATTATCTTTTCTTCTTCACCAACAAACCCTCTCTCCCTCCTTTCCTTACTGCCGCCGCCGGCACCACAAGTACCACCACCACCGCCACCCTTATACCTACACCACCACCATAAAACTAACCCTCATCATCTCCTTTTTCTTTTGGTGTACATCACGCGCCTCCAAAGTCCTCCCATCATCTCGTTATTGTTGCTACGCCCCACCACAACTCACCACCATCATCTCCTTCGAATAGATCTTGAAGAAAAAGGTCGTGCCGAATTCCATGACATCGTGCTTTAACTCTTGACGTCACTTACATTACTTTATTCTGCCACACTCTTTGGCACCATCTTGTTGTCTACGCCACTACATTCCAAGTGAGTTTCATAGCCCCTATTTTTTATACGTTTTGAACAACTCTTTGGGGGAGATACATGCTCAAACTATACTTATTTACTTTTGCAAAACATTGGTTACATGATCCGTATTTATATACATATCTGTTCGCTCATACATTATGCATTGTTGACATATTGGAATTACTTAACGCATTTATGACATTGATACGTATTTCTATACACATCTGTCATGTTCATACATTGATACGTATTTCTATACACATCTATATCTGTTTTAGTTCTAGTCTTAGTCCTAATCATTTTATAATACGTATTTCTATACACATTTATACTTGTTCGATACTATGTTAGCAATGGGTTGTAAACACACAGGTTGCAAGCCTGGAATGGGACGGGCTTGGAACTGAGTGGATTTATAACGCCTTTGCTGGGAAACTCTATTTACTTACTGGTAGAAATACTTTACCTGTTTATCAAATACATGATTGGCATTGTGATGCAAGTACTCAAACATTTATACTTTTCTATGCTTATCTTTGGGAAATGGCACCCAGTAATCTTTGGGAAATGGCACCCAGTAATTCTTTGGGAAATGGCACCCAGTAATCTTTGGGAAATGGCACCCAGTATTCTATTGGTACTCTATAATACTCTATGATACTCTATGATACTCTATTAATACTCTATGATACTCTATGGGTTCTTGATATCTTAATTTGGCAATGGATTGTAAACACACAGGTTGCAAGCCTGGAATGGGACGGGCTTGGAACTGAGTGGATTTATAACGCCTTTGCTGGGAAACTTTTATTCAAATACTTTACTTTTAAACTAAACTCTATGAACTCACCAACCTCGTGTTGACACTTTTTAGCATGTATTTCAGGTATTATGCAATAGCACGCTACTTGAGGCTTTTGGCAGGGCATGGCATGGTCATAGAAGACTCTGATAAACTTTTGGGACCGCTTAACTTATTTTATGGGCCTATTTCCGCACAACTTTTAACAATGTAAATTCAACACTTTTGTTAAACAATTTTACCATAAATGATACGAGGTGAAAACCGTTCTTTGTACATGTGTTATGACACCAATTGAGTAGCACCCCAGCGACATGTATGCTTCCGCTGAACCAGATTTTGGGGGTGTTACAGATTGGTATCAGAGCCTTGGCTATAGAGAACTGGGTGATTTTAAAACCTAGACTATAGCTACTTTTACGAAAACTTAACCCTATGACCGCCACGTGCCTACCTGCCAAGCTGATTCCTCATTTGTGGTTTGTTGCTAACATATTTGATGAGAATTGCATGTTATCATCTGATTAATTATACCCACTCATTTTTATTGATTACCATAACATAAGCATGCTTACGTATCATACACATCACAGCGTTGCGCCTTATTCTTTAAGTAGTTTCATCATTCGACCTCGAGTTTGATCACTTGCCTTAGTTTTTTTGAAACGACCTTTAATTGTAAAGGACATTGTAATAGTATAACTGAACTGAGTATTTCAAAATTCATTGAACCTCGGTAGAATATAGACTGGTCATCTATATTCGACATGGGACAGTGGGGCATAGCCTGACCAACTATGTCCGACTCAGAGATGAATTTTGCAATACTGAGAGTAGTTATAATAGGATTATGTCTTGATTGATTTGATCGGTGAGCAATTCCAAATCGAGCAAATCTTTCAAAAGATCTCATTTCAGGATGTTGAATCCATTCTTTTGACAACTTGTTTCCTAGCTTGATCTAGTGACAGTTCTTGTTTGATGAGTTGCAAAAATCAAGCTAAGAGTCAAGTTGTTACCCCGAGCCGATTCAGTTTAATCTCATGACAGTTCTTGTTTGATGAGTTGTGAGATTAAATTTGAATCGACAACCTAAAAACCGATTTAGCCTAATCTCATGACAGTTCTTGTTTGATGAGTTGTGGGATTAAGTAAAAATCGGTTACCTAAAGGTCTTTTGAGGGCTACGCTCGAGAATGGGAAAGTTTTCCTCATCAAATCTGACCAAGAGAACGTCTACATCACCTTGTGAACCACCGCCTAGAAACACGCCAACTAATCATAACGACTTCAAACTTTCATTCTATGACAAACCACATTAGGGCACCTATCTTAGGAGACATCTTATTTACATCTCACTTAGCCGTTAAGTGGACCTCAACCATGGACCTCTCTAGGAAAGATTTTCTATCTACGAAGAGTATTTCGTGACGTAAGAGAACAACGAAAGGATTGCGAAATCACAAACAAGGACTTGGAGTATACAATAAGTTGATTTGTATTGTAACGGAAAACATCTTACTAGGCAATCCAAATCACAATCTTTGGCATAATCACCAAATCACAACATTTCAGAAGTACTAGTTAGACCAAATAGGACAACGAACCTAAGTCATAATCCAATTTAGAAAGGACCAAGTAAGTGGGATACACATACCTACAAGTCTTACCCAAAGCTAACCTATAGGTATTATCCAAAGCCAGAAACGAAGCGTTTAGTAAACGTGGAAGGTGATGCGTGGGTTTTGCAACCTTACAACAGGTTTTACCTCTCGAGGGATCTCAAGAGGCTTACAACCCCACCAGGCAGTGTACCTGACCGATGTAGTATAGTGTAGTGGTAAGTACGGGGGATTGATCGTTCTCCACAGGGAATAGTGTTCGTTAGGTGTGAAAGGCTACTCTAATTAGGTCTAAGGGTTGAGGAAGATTCTTTTTTATGTTTTTTATATTTTATAAAAGCAAGTAAAATCTCGGGTTTTGAAGGAGTGGGCGGAATTAGTTGCTAGTCAACTAACCCAAATTACTACAAATGCAAATAAAATAAAATAACAAAAATGAAAAGTGGTGAGAAACTTATGTGTAGAGAAATGTGTTTACTTAGATTTCCTTACTCCCTAACTATCTTTTACCGGTTAATTAGTGTGTATTAGTCGCGTGGATGACGGGTGTATTCCTTAATACCATTCGTGGGGTGGCGTACTTACTTCCCCAAACTCTACAAGCTCCTACTTCACTCCTATGTCGAGCCGGCTAGGAAGCTCCTAACATGGGATCACTAGAATTCGCTTGTGCATTAAATACAACCATAAAAACCTTTAGTACGCGTTTGGTTCATGTTTCTTAAGACGTTCAAGCAAGTTACCGAATAGGAAGTTAGCCAGTTTTCTTAAGCCTAACATAGATAAACAATCATCCAATACAACTAACAACACACTAACAACCAATAATCAATAGCTAGGTTTCATTAGATCTAAGCAAACACAAGATAAATTTAGCCTAACATGTTAAACAAAAGACAAGCATAAGATAGAATCAAACAACACATAGACATATTGAATGATTAATTGATAACTTATCTTTCAATGAAACATGGAAGTTCTCAAGGCAAAAAGCCCTGAAAAAGTAGCTAAAATCGTCTTAGGGTTTTATCCCAAAATTCCACACACTAAGCTCTCCCTTAATGACAAAAAATTAGAAAACTATATATAGACTTTGACATCTGACGGCGTCACCTTATGCATTGTGACGCCGTCACCTCGCCGCTTTTAGGGTTCCCGGATGACCATCTTGACGCCGTCCCTCTTTAGCTCTTCAAAAATCCATTCTGGCTTATCAAGGCTTGACGCCGTCGGATCCTGAACGTGACGCCGTCCCCTTATGATTTAAGCCGTGACGCCCTTGATTTAGTTAAAGCGTGACGCCGTCAGAATTCTCATGCAAACTCACTGGCCCGTCATGAGTAAATTTCACATCCAACTTTTCTTGCCAAGGCATGACGCCGTCCCATGTTAATTGTGACGCCGTCAAGAGTAACTTTTAGCCGATTCTTGAGACTTTGCCGTTTTCTTCACTTTAATGCTCCAAAAACGTCCAAAATGCCTCCTTTTCCAGATTTCTCCTCAAAAGTACCTAAAATGACAAAAGGAACGATTTAGGGCAATATTTGATCAAATAAATACGATTTCGGGCTTAAATGACCCCTTAAAAGCGGTACACTTTTCGCCTCATCAAATACCCTTACACTTGAGATTTGCTTGTCCTCAAGCAAATGCGCTTTTATTCTAATCAAAATACAAGTTAGGGGTCATTTAATGCAAACATAAAAGTAATTACAACAAATATTCGTTCCACTTCAATCATAATAAGCACGGAGATTACATACTAGCACCTCACAAGTAGTGTTTAGATACTCACATCTCTCAAGTGTCATCAAAATAAATCTCATAAATGAAAACGGAAAATATCTCTCACTACCTGTCATAGCAAATAGATTACCATAGGCTTGGGAAAGGATCGAAAACCTCCTCCACTAGGCGTAAGCACCTAAGATAAACTATCAAAGAGGGCTTTTAAATGGGTTATAACGTTAGGTGTAGGGAAAAGGAAAACACGGTTTTGTTGGATAAAGGATATTTTACTGGTGGCGAGTTAAAGATCTTGATCAATTACATGTACTATACAACGTTGCTAAGCCAAGACTAGACTCGATCTTAAGCTAATGAAAGAAAATAACAAAACATAAACATAAAATAAACATAAAATGAAACGGGATGGTAGTCCGTATGTTTTTTCTATTTTTCTTTTTTTTTTTCTCATTTTTTTGTATTTTTCTTGATTTTTTTTTTTTTTTTTTTTTTTTTTTTTTTTTTTTTTTTTTTTTGCATACACTTTTACCCTACCATCCAAAATAATACATCATAGGGGCGTTGCATCCCCTTACACTTGAACTTTTACATAACTTTACAAATAACTATTCTAATGACTCGAATTAAGATAATTGAAAAAACTTGGAGTACTTTTAAAACATTTAGCACATATGGGGGTAATAAATGATGTTCTTCCCCATTACTCCATTACACTAGTACTTTACCCACGAGTCCCAATCGTCCCAAAACAATATGTACAAGGATATGACTCGACTTAGCAACCATGTAATCAACTAGATAATTAACTTGGGTTTAAACAAATGTTGTAACAATAATGCACTAAAGATGAGTGCATACAAGGTAGGCTAAGGCGATTTGGGTGTACATTTAAGTGGGGTGTAACAAATTCTTCCTTTAAGTAAAATGCTTAAAGGTCGAAACGAAAAGATAGGCTCTGAGGGGTGTACTAGGGTATCGTGTACTAAAAATGAGTACAACGCAAAGGGTGTGGGAGAATTACTTGACCAATGTAGCCAATGTAATTATAACAAAAACACAGGTGTAAAACATGGGTTAATCCTAATGCCTCTTATCATGTAGTAAATCTAACTACACGAATGTAGTCTCACTTGTGGCCTTGGAATGGTCCTAACGCAAGTTCTAGAATCTAAGTGCTACCGGTACACACATCATAGCATAAATGCTTTTCCTACCAATTCTAGGGGCGAACCTCACATATTTGGGGGTGGAAAATTTTTTAGTGGTACGGTTTTTGTGCTAGTCATATAACTCCTATCCGTGAGACGCTCATTAAGATCAAAGTTTCACTCCTATATGTTGTAAAAAATTTTAAATTTGGCACTAAAATTACCTTAACAAGTATTTCTCTCAGTTTTATTACACATCTACCATCAAACAAACAAAAATCAAGCGCAATTGTATTCTCAAAAATCGTACTTTTACCCTCCCCTTACACTTAAGATGAACATTGTCCCCAATGTTCAAATGACAAATGTAAAAGCATAAAGTAAAAGAATGAAATCAAATACTCCCCTGATTCGCTCGTTGGATAATGAAATTACACGGTTAAATCTTCCTCCAAAGAGAATGTTGAAGCTCCATGACTAATGCATCGCCATAAGCTTGATTCAAAACATTTCCTTGTCCAAAATAACCTGTTGAACCTGAGAAAACAAACACGAAAACCTGCATAACATCGGCGGGATAAAATCTATATATAAGGATATAATGCTTGTGGAATGATAACTTTGCAGATTCCTGGAGATTATAAGTTGGAGATTTTAATAAAAACTTTTTATGAAAACAAAATTTTCAAAAATTTCTGGAAATTAAATCTGACGCCGTCAGGTTATAACCCCTGACGCCGTCAGAAATGACCTGACAAAAATTTTCATTTTAAGTTTCCGGAAAATTTCTGGAAAAACCTTTACCTTACTTCCTGGAAATTCTGCAAAACATCATTATGACTCGATACAAGCATTTGACTCAAACAAATACGAATATGTATGCTAACTTATTATTATTATGATTCATGTTCATTTGTGTTCTAATAAACCGATTTAGATTTCCCTTACACTTATCTTTTGCAAAATACCTTTATATGTAGTTAAGACGAAGTTAAAAACAACATAAAGCATTTTCACAAAGTACTTTTGAACATGAATCAATACTAATAAAAATTAAACACACATACGGAAAATAAAATCAAACAAGCAAATAAATAAACACACAAAGCAAATAAAACAAATAAAGCTTGGGTTGCCTCCCAAGAAGCGCCTTTCTTTATTAACGAGTCTTGTAGCTAGACTCAAAGTCACGCTACCCTATGTAAGTAAGCTCGTCATCAAGGACGTCTTTAGGGCTAAGCTTGGATTGAAGTTTCCTATTGGTCCGCTTAGTACGATATGTCTTTTCAAACTTCTCTCCATCCGGGTCATACAATGTCATCTTGATATGCCATGACCCATCTCCATCATTGGGTGGTTTATCCCAATTCCACTTATGATCATCTTCCTCACAAATCCACTTATTCATTCCTAGGTTAATTGGCAAAACTCCTAGGAAATCAATCATCCTTCTAAAAACTAGAGGGTCTTCAAATGGATCCAATTCGGTGTCCCTAGCCAAGAGTTGCTCTACCGAATGCGTTCGGTTAACAAAGTCCTCTTCTAGGTAAAATGGGCGTTGGGGTCCTATGAAGTCTCTATCGATCCAAGGTCCATATCTAGATGGTCTCCTATTTAATTCTAACCAATGGGGTGTCGGTTCCTCACTAGTATCATAGGCATGTTTCTTAACATCATAGACTGACCAAGTATCCCCTTCTCCTACCGCTATCTTGGATTCCTTACAATCAATCATAGCACTAGCGGTCGCTAAAAATCCTCTACCTATCAACAAGGGGCATGTAGGGTCGCTAACCATATCAAGGACGTGGAAATCGGCTAAAATGGTTAGTTTTCCAATGTGCACTAACACGTCCTTAACTACTCCAACCGGGTAAGCAACACTTCCATCCGCTAAGCCTATTATCACCTCGGTTTCTTCAAGTTTTCCAAGTTTTAGAGAGGTGTAGAGAGGTAACGGAAGTAGGTTAAGGCTTGATCCAAGATCGGCTAATGTGTCATAAGCCTCCGAATTACCGACCTTGCAAGGTAGAACAAATAAGCCCGGATCATCTAACTTCTTAGGTAGTTTGTTTTGAACGAAGGCGGTCCCTTTTTCGCCTAATTTGAGCTTCTTCTCATCCAACACATCAACAACCGGACTTTCAAGGTGGAGCTCCTTGAATTCTTCGTCAAGGTTTTGAGTGGGAGGTGTTTCAACTATGTTGTTGACCAATTTGGATGTCATAACTTCTTGGTCACTTGGAATGATTTGGGTTTGTTTGAAACACGTGCTCATGGAATTGACCGAATAATATTGTGGACAAGAACTAGGGGACGAAACCGACGAAATAGCGTTGACGTTTAGTTTCGGGTTCTTGACCGTGTTGCTAGGGAGTGCTCCCATTTCTCGGTCATTGAGGGCTTTCAACAAGGTGTCAATCTTGTCGGTCATCTCGCTTTGTTTTTGTTTGAAATCGGCTTCAAACTTGGCTAAACGAGCTTCTTGAGATACCATAAATTGAGACATCAATCCTTCAAAGTTATTGGTACTACCATTGCCGGAAGGATTGTTGTTGAAAGTACGGTTCGAGTTGGAACCGCTTGATTGGAAACGATTAGGTGGGTTGGAAGAATTGATTTGTTGTGAGTTTTGGTTTTGTTTCCACCTAAGGTTCGGGTGATTTTTCCATGAGGGGTTGTATGAATCACCATAATGGTTTGGCTCGGGCTTGAAAGTGTACCACTTGTCTCCCGCTCCGTCGGTACGCGAGGATGCGTAGTCCACAAAAGCTTGTTCGGGGAGTTCCATGCAATCACGAGTGTCGTGGGGACCACTACATAATTCACATGAAGAAGTGATTTTGTTCACTTGGCTTGAAGGTTTAGGAGCCTCGTAGGATTTCATGAGAAACTTGACTTGGTCTTCAAGTTCTACGATCCTACGGTCGGAAGTGCTTGAATTGTTCAAAGGCAAAGATATTGCCTTGACCGTTTTATTCAAATCACGGGGATCACTCCAACTTTCGTTGTCATAAAGAGCAAGATCCTCTAGGAGAGCCCATGATTGTTCCGCACTTAGATCACGTAGCTTGCCACCGGCCGATTGGTCAATGGTTTGCCTTGTGGAGAGATTGATATGGTCATAGAAGATTTGGACTTGGAGCCAAAGTTCTATGCCATGGTGAGGGACTTTTTGGAGTAAGTCCTTGAATCGAGTCCATGCCTCGTAGAGAGTTTCGCCTTGACGTTGTTGGAACATCAAGATATCATTCCTTAGCTTGGTAGTTCTTCCCGGTGGGAAAAACTGAGCAAGGAAACGAGTGGTGAGATCATCCCAAGAGGTGATGGATCCTGCGGGTTGACGTTCTAGCCACTGACTAGCTTGGTCCCGCAGAGAGAATTGGAAGAGACGCAATCGGGTCGTCGCTCGAGTGGCAACATCAAGGTCTATAGAATCAACGATTTTAAGAAAGTCCTTGAGATGTTGATTAGGATCTTCAGAACGAAGTCCATGGAATGCGCATCCACTTTGCACCAACCGGATGGTGTCGGATCGCAAGGGTGTGATATTGGCTCCTTGTGTGAGCTCAATGGTGTTTCGATAGCCGTGGTGGCTAGGACGGGAATACTCTCCTAAAGTACGGGCTCTAGGAGGTGGTGGTGGTTGTTGTGGTGGTGGGTTGTGTGGGTTAAGGATATTACCATCTTCCATGATGTCGGACGGTAATGGTTACGAACAAAGACACGAAGAAAATAGATAGACTAAAGAAAACCTAGAAAAATAAAATAAAAATCTCACTAGAAAGGAATCTAGTGAGTAGACCTAATAGAAATAAAAATTCAACCTAAACAATAACTATTCCCCGGCAGCGGCGCCAAAAACTTGATGCGTGGGTTTTGCAACCTTACAACAGGTTTTACCTCTCGAGGGATCTCAAGAGGCTTACAACCCCACCAGGCAGTGTACCTGACCGATGTAGTATAGTGTAGTGGTAAGTACGGGGGATTGATCGTTCTCCACAGGGAATAGTGTTCGTTAGGTGTGAAAGGCTACTCTAATTAGGTCTAAGGGTTGAGGAAGATTCTTTTTTATGTTTTTTATATTTTATAAAAGAAAGTAAAATCTCGGGTTTTGAAGGAGTGGGCGGAATTAGTTGCTAGTCAACTAACCCAAATTACTACAAATGCAAATAAAATAAAATAACAAAAATGAAAAGTGGTGAGAAACTTATGTGTAGAGAAATGTGTTTACTTAGATTTCCTTACTCCCTAACTATCTTTTACCGGTTAATTAGTGTGTATTAGTCGCGTGGATGACGGGTGTATTCCTTAATACCATTCGTGGGGTGGCGTACTTACTTCCCCAAACTCTACAAGCTCCTACTTCACTCCTATGTCGAGCCGGCTAGGAAGCTCCTAACATGGGATCACTAGAATTCGCTTGTGCATTAAATACAACCATAAAAACCTTTAGTACGCGTTTGGTTCATGTTTCTTAAGACGTTCAAGCAAGTTACCGAATAGGAAGTTAGCCAGTTTTCTTAAGCCTAACATAGATAAACAATCATCCAATACAACTAACAACACACTAACACACTAACAACCAATAATCAATAGCTAGGTTTCATTAGATCTAAGCAAACACAAGATAAATTTAGCCTAACATGTTAAACAAAAGACAAGCATAAGATAGAATCAAACAACACATAGACATATTGAATGATTAATTGATAACTTATCTTTCAATGAAACATGGAAGTTCTCAAGGCAAAAAGCCCTGAAAAAGTAGCTAAAATCGTCTTAGGGTTTTATCCCAAAATTCCACACACTAAGCTCTCCCTTAATGACAAAAAATTAGAAAACTATATATAGACTTTGACATCTGACGGCGTCACCTTATGCATTGTGACGCCGTCACCTCGCCGCTTTTAGGGTTCCCGGATGACCATCTTGACGCCGTCCCTCTTTAGCTCTTCAAAAATCCATTCTGGCTTATCAAGGCTTGACGCCGTCGGATCCTGAACGTGACGCCGTCCCCTTATGATTTAAGCCGTGACGCCCTTGATTTAGTTAAAGCGTGACGCCGTCAGAATTCTCATGCAAACTCACTGGCCCGTCATGAGTAAATTTCACATCCAACTTTTCTTGCCAAGGCATGACGCCGTCCCATGTTAATTGTGACGCCGTCAAGAGTAACTTTTAGCCGATTCTTGAGACTTTGCCGTTTTCTTCACTTTAATGCTCCAAAAACGTCCAAAATGCCTCCTTTTCCAGATTTCTCCTCAAAAGTACCTAAAATGACAAAAGGAACGATTTAGGGCAATATTTGATCAAATAAATACGATTTCGGGCTTAAATGACCCCTTAAAAGCGGTACACTTTTCGCCTCATCAGAAGGCTTAATCTTCGCTATACTTATCCTTTTCAAATTCTTGCTAGAATCTATACCTCATATACTTGAGCTACCGTCAAGACTCCGCAGCATTTGCGATATATTGTGTGACGAAACTGAAGAAATGACTTGCCATCGAGGCAGTTACTATTCCTCTAGGAGATCCAGATCTTAGCACAATCAAACCTTGATTGACCTATCCAAAACCGTAGACCATGAAATCAAACGACTTTAGTAAAGTCGCATCCCTATCGACCAAGCTCTTCGAAACTTACAAAAAGGTCCTGAACCAATGTGATAACGTGAAGATGAAACCCTGTGCGCATATACTCATTTCTTTCCAACCGTAACGAGTAACCTGAATTGAATCGCGCGGACGCGATTCTGCTAAGGAGGTGAGACTGTCACAACCCGCAAAAATCCTCATCAGATTATATTCGGAGAAACAATCAACCCTTTCAAATTTGGTGTAAATTCGAGAAGACTAGGTTTAATTATAGTCAAACTTAACTGAAAAACATTTTAAAACTAACGATGACGATTAAAAACTTATTTGCGTAACGTTTAACAATACTCGTGACTAAAAATAATAAACTCGGGATAAGAATGATAAAACTTTTCTCGCTAGTCCTTAAGAGAAATAAAAATAAATAAAGTTGAGGGACTATTGTGTAAATTTCGGGTATAATAAACCCTAACCCTAAAACTAATTCATTTCATTATCTTTTCTTCTTCACCAACAAACCCTCTCTCCCTCCTTTCCTTACTGCCGCCGCCGGCACCACAAGTACCACCACCACCGCCACCCTTATACCTACACCACCACCATAAAACTAACCCTCATCATCTCCTTTTTCTTTTGGTGTACATCACGCGCCTCCAAAGTCCTCCCATCATCTCGTTATTGTTGCTACGCCCCACCACAACTCACCACCATCATCTCCTTCGAATAGATCTTGAAGAAAAAGGTCGTGCCGAATTCCATGACATCGTGCTTTAACTCTTGACGTCACTTACATTACTTTATTCTGCCACACTCTTTGGCACCATCTTGTTGTCTACGCCACTACATTCCAAGTGAGTTTCATAGCCCCTATTTTTATACGTTTTGAACAACTCTTTGGGGGAGATACATGCTCAAACTATACTTATTTACTTTTGCAAAACATTGGTTACATGATCCGTATTTATATACATATCTGTTCGCTCATACATTATGCATTGTTGACATATTGGAATTACTTAACGCATTTATGACATTGATACGTATTTCTATACACATCTGTCATGTTCATACATTGATACGTATTTCTATACACATCTATATCTGTTCTAGTTCTAGTCTTAGTCCTAATCATTTTATAATACGTATTTCTATACACATTTATACTTGTTCGATACTATGTTAGCAATGGGTTGTAAACACACAGGTTGCAAGCCTGGAATGGGACGGGCTTGGAACTGAGTGGATTTATAACGCCTTTGCTGGGAAACTCTATTTACTTACTGGTAGAAATACTTTACCTGTTTATCAAATACATGATTGGCATTGTGATGCAAGTACTCAAACATTTATACTTTTCTATGCTTATCTTTGGGAAATGGCACCCAGTAATCTTTGGGAAATGGCACCCAGTAATTCTTTGGGAAATGGCACCCAGTATTCTATTGGTACTCTATAATACTCTATGATACTCTATGATACTCTATTAATACTCTATGATACTCTATGGGTTCTTGATATCTTAATTTGGCAATGGATTGTAAACACACAGGTTGCAAGCCTGGAATGGGACGGGCTTGGAACTGAGTGGATTTATAACGCCTTTGCTGGGAAACTTTCATTCAAATACTTTACTTTTAAACTAAACTCTATGAACTCACCAACCTCGTGTTGACACTTTTTAGCATGTATTTCAGGTATTATGCAATAGCACGCTACTTGAGGCTTTTGGCAGGGCATGGCATGGTCATAGAAGACTCTGATAAACTTTTGGGACCGCTTAACTTATTTTATGGGCCTATTTCCGCACAACTTTTAACAATGTAAATTCAACACTTTTGTTAAACAATTTTACCATAAATGATACGAGGTGAAAACCGTTCTTTGTACATGTGTTATGACACCAATTGAGTAGCACCCCAGCGACATGTATGCTTCCGCTGAACCAGATTTTGGGGGTGTTACAGGATCAGTGAGGATGCCTTTGCTTTTATCTTGATGGGTGGAAGAAGCTTCAGGAATCTCCCCTTCAGTGTGAGAAGGAGGTTGCTGGCTTGTGGAATCTTCAGGGACTCCAGTGTCTTTCTCCCCTCAACTATTGCTTGAGCCATGGTGATAGCAAAAGTTGGAGCCACTGGAGCAGTAGGACCCTTGAAAGCCTGATAGATCTCAGTCATCATTGATTTGATGTCTGAGGTGTCTTGCTGAAGAGTTGAGATCTTATCCTCAAGAGATGCCTGAGAAGCTTCGATGCCTGACATCCTTGACCCAAGAGACCATGCCAAGGATGTTGAAGATTATGCCCAAGTAGCCAGATGTTTTTCCTGAAGACCCAAAGAAGTCCTGATTAAGTCCAATGAAGAGCTAAGACCCTGAATATTAGAATCCTTCAGTAAGCTGAGAAGATCACTGAATTCAGCTGATTGCTTCTGGTAAGTCTCAGCAGCCTGAAGGACCTTCTTGTTGAGTTTCGGGTCATCCTTGACAGCTGTTTGAATAGTTCCAAGGCTTTTGGTGATGCCTTCAAGAGTAAGATTGAACTTCCTGAGATGAAGATCAATAGCTGTCAGGGAGTTATTGGTGTCAGAATGTATCTCGTTCACATCATCATGATAACTTTCAACATCTGCCTTCAGGTTGGCATAGTGAACAGCAGCTTCAGTGTGATGATCGAACATATCTTCAGTGAGACCAGTGTAAAGAGCTCTATTGGTCTTGAGTAGGAACTTGACCAATTTTCTTTCAGTGAGGGGAAGAGAGTCATCATACTTTTTGAGGATGTCCCCAGTATCAGAAGAATCAGAAGATTGAGAACCTGACTCTTCACTTTGGTGTGGAGATGACTGATGTGATTGTTCAGGTTGTTCATCAGTTTCCATATCCTCACCTGCCTCAAACACTTCTTCATCACTCTCCTCCTTGAGCTCTTCATCAGACTCAATAAGAGCCTGAAAGTCCCCCATGGACTCAATACCCAAAAATTCAACCGGCTCCTCTTTATAAAAAGACTCGCCTTTGGTTTGGCCAGGTCCTGACCCCGTTGTCATAATAACTGAGTGGGTTTGCTCAGCCTGACTAGCCATAATAACTGGGGTAACACCAGCCTGGCTTTTGGGGGCAGTTCCTGAGAGAATCGGACCGCCTGAGGGGTTTATGGGTTCCGTATCAGCGGGTTGTTTCTTTCCCTCTGAGTCTTTGTCCCCCTTAGCACCTTCAACCACTGATGGGTGTTTTCCAGTGGTATCACTAGGTACTGATTGTGAAAGTTGGTGGACCCCCTTCCCATCAGGATTGTGTTGTCCTTTTGGGGATTTAGGGTCCTTTTCTCCCTGAGATCCTGAGGGTGATTGCTCAGGAACGTTAACGGGATGTGAATGTTTGTGGGTCCCCTTCTCAGTAAGGTAGTGCTGCCTTACTGAGGATTTAGAACCCTTTCCTCTCTTGGGAACTGATTGTTTTTTGACAGTTCCTTCATCGGGATGTGAGGGGGTGTGGGTCCTCTTCCCAGTAGGGTGGTGCTGCCCTACCGAGGATTCAGGACCCTTTCCTCCCTTGGGCACTGATTGTGATTTATCAGTACCTTTATCGGGATGTGAGGGGGGAATGGTTCCTGATCCCTCTGACTTGTTTATGTCAGTGAAATCATGTGGAAAGGGTGTGCCTGAGGTCACTGAGGATGATTGCTCAGTGACCTCCGTTGGCCTTTGTTTTGTGGTCAAGAGGGTCTCAGAAATGGGTGTCTCAGAGGTCTCGGCCTTTTTCAACCTCTTTTTAAGGTTGAGTTGGTTTTGAGGATCAGTCTCAGTGGCGAGTGGCTTGGGTCTAACCACCTGGCTGGACTGACCCTTCTTTGTCTTCTTCACCTTTTTGATCGGTGAAGGAACTGGTGAGACAACGTCTTTACCCTGAATGACTGATTGCATGTATTCAGTCAGGGCAATATTTGTAACCTCACTGATGCCACTAGTGAAGTTTAACTTGTGCAGGACGTCAGGCTTCGTACCTTCTGCATCAGGCCTCATGTAGTCAGAACCAAGTAGGTCCTGAAGCACACAGGAAACAAATCTAGGGTAGGACATATGCCTTTGCCTATGTTTTCCTGAGAGCTTGGCAACAAGGTCTCGGAAGATTATTCCTCCGATGTCAATTTTTGTACCCTCAAGGAGACTGAACATCATCAATTGTTGTGATGAGTTTAATTGTTCCGTAGAGGATTTATTTCCACCCAGGACCTGAATGACAAATGTCATCAGTATCCTCCAGATAGGATGGAACCATGTTTTGACTACTGGAGCTTTCTCCAATAAGCCTCCAGTAGACGTTGTAGGACGTCTGGGGTCATGGGGTGCTAAAAAGATTAATTCATTCTTTATGTCCTGATCAGTAGGGTTGGGTGCAAACGCTTCAGCAAAGTCAAGGCCTGTGGCTTTGATGAAGGTTGAGTAGCCAAAGGAGAGGGTTCTGCTCCCATTCATCACCGTGAAGGTGATAATTGACTCTTTGGTGTCTTTGGGGCTAGTAGCCACAGCCGTGCACCAGAATTCCCTCAAATAGTCATGGTAGATGACTGAGGGGGTGTGGGTGAAAGCCTTTGCAAGAAAACAATTACGAAGAAATTTCATAACGTTCTTGTAGGCTGGGTAGTTTTGTGGATAAGAGAAATTTCCTACCACATTGTTCTTTGTTAGGTCAACGTCCCCAGTGAGGAATTCCACATTGGGGGCGTATGTGATAGCTTTAGAAGAAGCCATTTGTGGGTAAGTCTGGGTTTGACTAAGGTTTCTGGGTTTCCAAAGCTTAAGAATATACACACAATTTGTTTTTGAGAATTAAAAATGGCAGAGTTTTGCTTAAGATTCTATAAAAACGTGTGTGTGTTTCTTTTGGTTGGGTTATTTATAGGGAGTGGAGATGGGGGTGTTTTAGGCATTTGAGCGGTTTCTATTTAATTCAAAAAAAAATTATTGGAAACTGTTTTGAATAAAATGTTTTGGGATCCGCATTTAATGCCAACACTCCACCTTTCCCTGGTTTGGCGCAACATTCAAGGTGAACAGTTGAGCAGTTCTGCAAAAGTATAATTTGCAGAGATGAGTCATCACATATCTGTAATGTGATTGGAGAGGCATTTAATGCCAAGTGGGAATGTGGTGGCCTAGAGGTGGAAGCCAGAAAGGAAAAAAGAACAAATATTCTTAAATTAAATATGAGTTCAGTTACCAACCTCAGACATTTACTAACTAGATACTTAGAGCATTTAAGTTAGTATTTATTGTCTCTTTTCAGGGCCCTGAATGACTTTTCATTCAGTGATGGTTTTTCAGGGACTTGGGATTAGTCACTGATGATTCAGAAATATGGAATGATTCCTGAGCTACAAGGATTCAGGAACTTGGGTTTAGTTCCTGAACCCTAAAGATTTCAAGAACTTGGGTTTAGTTCCTGATGTTGAGGATTCAGTGATTTGTTTTCACTGATGTACACATTGAGTCAGGGACCTGAGGTTTTAAGAATTTACACTTCAGTTGGAAGGATTCAATCAGTGGACTGATTCTCTATATCCAACATTCCTAATTCAGCTTTCAGCCTTGTGAAAGTTGGTTCATCCAAAGGTTTGGTGAAGATATCAGCTAACTGATATTCAGTAGGGATGAAGTGTAATTCAATGTCACCATTCATGACATGGTCCTTGATGAAATGATATCTGATATCAATGTGTTTTGTTCTCTGATGAAGAACAGGGTTGTTGGATATTGAAATTGCACTTGTGTTATCACAAAAGATGGGTACCATCTTATACTGAATTCCATAGTCACTGAGTTGACTTTTCATCTAGAGTACATTTGCACAACAACTAGCTGCTGCAACATATTCAGCCTCAGTTGAGGACAAGGTAACTGATTGTTGTTTTTTAGCACTCCAACAGACTAGTTTCCCACCAAGAATTTGGCAAGAGCCTGAGGTGCTTTTTCTGTCCATGTTGCATCCAGCATAGTCAGAGTCTGAGTATCCTTTAAGATCAAGGCCTGAGCATTTTGGATAATATAATCCAAGGTTTGGAGTACCTTTCAGGTACCTGAATATCGTTTTCACAGCAGTGATATGAGATTCTCTTGGGTTAGATTGATATCTGGCACATAGACATACTAAGAATTGGATATCAGGCCTTGATGCAAGTAGATACATCAGTGATCCTATCATTCCACTAAAGAGAGTTTGATTTACTGGTTTACCAGTGAGATCAGGACCAAGGTTTTTTGGGGGGACCATGGGAGTCTTGACTGAGGCACAGTCACTGAGTTCATACTTTTTCAGTAGGTTCTTAACATACTTCTCTTGACTGATAGTGGTTCCTTTATCAGTCTGCTTGATCTGTAGACCAAGGAAGTATGTCAGTTCTCCCATCATGCTCATTTCAAACTTCTTTGTCATTCGTTTTTCAAATTGTTTGCAAATTTTGAAACTTGTTGAGCCAAAGATGAAGTCATCAACATACACTTGTACTAGTATGACATCATTATTTGTCTTATAGATAAACAATGTGTTGTCTATCTTGCCTCTGACAAATTTGTTTTGGATTAAGAAGGCTGAGAGAGTCTCATACCATGCCCTGGGAGCTTGCTTCAGTCCATAAAGGGCTTTGTTAAGCTTACAGACATGATCAGGAGACTCATGGCTTTCAAATCCAGGAGGTTGCTGAACATAAACTTCTTCTTTCAGTGAACCATTTAAGAATGCACTTTTAACATCCATTTGGTACACCTTGAAGTTCATGTATGTAGCAAAAGCAAGGAAGATCCTGATGGCTTCCATCCTTGCTACTGGTGCAAATGTTTCCTCATAGTCAATGCCTTCTTGTTGATTATAGCCTTTGGCTACAAGTCTGGCTTTGTTTTTAATGACTATGCCATTTTCATCAGTTTTGTTTTTGAATACCCATTTCATGCCAATGACTGAGACATTCTCAGGACATTTGACCAAGGTCATTACCTTGTTTCTGTCAAATTGTTCCAGTTCATCATGCATGGCCTGAACCCAACTTGGATGTGTAAGTGCTTCTTTAACACTTTTGGGTTCAATTGTGGAAATGAAGTCCACAAATAGGCATTCATTGGATGAGGCTGCTCTTAGACTAGCAGCCATGCTCCTGGTGAGCATGCCTTCAGTAGGCTCTCCAATAATATTGACAAGTTCAATGTCCTGAGACCTAGTCCAACTTTCTTGAGGTCCTGGATACTGATTTGAACTTGTGGAGGCCTGATTGGGTAGAGGGGTTGGTTCTGGAGTAGACACATGATCATTGATTGGATCTTGAGTGTCTACCTGATCACTGAGATTGTTTGGTTCTTGAGCATTTTGAACAGACTGATTAATTTCATCAGTGTTTGCATGTGCCTCAACAAACTCAGTGATGGTTGGGTTAGGTAGGTTGTGAGGGATTATGTAATATGAGAGGTTAGCATCATCTTGATACTGAGTAGAAGGATTGTTTTCAGGAAGATATTCATCAGGAGGATATCTTGAAGAATTATCAATTCCTATCTCTTCTACTGAGGCAGTTGAGAACCTGATTGCATCAGTGCTCTCATCAAAGGTAACATGTAATGTTTCCTCAGTCTGTTGTCTCCTTGTGTTGAACACTCTAAAGGCTTTTGAGACAAGTGAGTATCCCAGGAAGTATCCATCATCAGCTTTTGCATCAAATTTCCCTAAGTGATCCTTGTGATTATGAATAAACACAGGACACCCAAAGACATGAAAGTAGCTGATGTCAGGGATTCTTCCTTTGAATAACTCATATGGGGTTTTCCCATGTCTCTTGACAATGATGGATCTGTTTTGTGTATAACAGGCAGTTTTGACTGCATCAGTCCAAAAATGGTTGGAAAGGACTGATCCACATAGCATTGTCCTAGCAGCTTCAATGAGTGTTCTATTTTTCCTTTCAGCAACACCATTTTGTTCAGGTGTGTATGGAGAGGAAAAGTTTTGGGAAATACCTTTCTCATCACAGAAACATTCAAGTTCATAATTTTTGAACTCAGTCCCATTGTCAGTTCTAATCTGTTTGACCTTAATGTCATTTTGATTTTCAATGTTCCTGACAAAGGACATGATTGTTTCAGCTGCCTGACTCTTTTTGATCAGGAAGAATACCCAAGTGTATCTAGAGTATTCATCCACTATGACCAGAGTATACTTCTCATGGTTAATAGACCTTGGACTGATAGGTACAAATATATCCATATGGAGAAGATGTAGGCAGTTCCTGATGGAAAAGTTGGTTTTGGTTTTAAAGGATGCTCTGTGATGTTTACCTTTTTCACAAGCTGAGCATGGTTTATCCTTTGAAAACACAAGTGATGGTAAGCCAAGGACCTTGTTTTGTTTTACAAGATTGTTTATGTTTTTAAAGTTCAGGTGGGTGAGTCTCTTATGCCAAAGCCAGTTGAGTGTATCAGTGGCCTTAGCAAAGAGACTAGTTCCTTCCTGAGTTAGACTGGACATGTCTAATACATAAACATCTTGTCTTCTTGGTGCAATGAGGACAATTTCCTTATTTGCATTGAAGATGGTTCCTTGCTTATCATCAAACTGAACTATGTATTTTGCATCACATAGTTGACTGACACTGATCAGATTGTACTTAAGACCATTTACATAAGTTATCCTAGTAAAGACAATACCATTGCAGTTTACTGAACCATAACCCTCAGTGAGACATGATGAATTATCAGCAAATATCACTTTGGGTCCTGGTTCTTCCACATATTTGTGCAGACGCTCCTTAACACCAGTCATGCTCCTTGAACATCCACTGTCTAGATGCCAAACAGGATCCCTGGCATGCCTCTGTACAAATAGTAAACTGGGTCAGTTCTTTCTAGGACTCCATTTCATGGAGGGTTTGGTATTGTAGGTCTTTATGAAAGTATTATTTGATTCATGGTCAGTGGTTGAGTGGACTGAGCTACCACATGTTTTGCATTTAGTCGCAGGGGTGGCCTCAGTAGTCTGGGAGGATTGTTTATTCATTCCTCTTCTTGACTGAATGACCCTCTCTTTTCCTGAGGATTTCTGAGTGGAACTTCCACTAGATTCACAGTGTTTGTCATTTTGACAATCCTCAGGATGATGGTTGATGCGCGTGATGTGTCGTTGCGGTTTAGCAGTATTAATGCCTACTCAAGTTTTAAATTTATATTTAGCCGACTTATCAATAACACACACACTTAACGAGCAGTGTACCCGGTCAGTATGAATATAATGGTAAGTAGAGTGTCGATCACTAAGAGTGGAACGTATTATCTAGTTATTCTAATCAGTATTTTAATATCCTAACGCAAGGGGGTTTCAGCCTGAGAGACTGGCACGATTTGTTGCAATTAAATAATAAAATAAACCAATAGGCACGAATCAGCAAGTAGCACACACGTACACAGATAAATACTCGAGACAATAAGAGGGCTGTCCTTATGATTAAGTAGATTGTCACTTGTTTTATTGATAGCTTTATATGAAGTGTATGTAGTTAATCCTTTCTCGTTGGTCCTATTCTTATCGGCGAGTAAACCCTTAATGATTACTTATGTCTAAAAGTTATTCCTAAGTGATCAATTTAGAAACAACCGTGGGAGCCACATTATGTCCCGCAGTCAAATGCCCGCAAGCCACTAATAAACACAGAGGTTATCAATGCACTAATAAGTAGTAACCAAAGACATCAACATATAAACTTTAATTAATGAGAAAGCAGTTTTAAGGGAGTGCAATCTTTCCGTTGCCACATTACACAAGCCACCAATCTTGATGAATTAAAGTTTGCTAACACAATAAAACAAAACTACTTAATGAATTAAATACATGCAGCACCTTCTTACAGCTCTTGTATCTTTGATTTGGGTGTGTCTTGTGCTGCCTCCTTGACTGAATTCGTCCTTTGTTCCTACTGTTCGGTCTTCTGTTTTAGGGTTTCGGACTTCTTAATTCGTCTGGTCTACGGGGTATTTATAGTTTCTGTCTGAGGGAAGATGCGGCGCATCTACTAAGTAGATGCGGCGCATGTACTTAACTTCGCGTGGGGTCCAAGATTATAATATTCAGGAATATTCGTACACCGCCAGAAGATGCGGCGTAACTCAATGATTAGATGCGGCGCATGTCCTCTTGTATCTTGGATCGTATCTGGTGATATCTTGATAGAGATGCGGCGCATGTCGAGAGTGAGATGCGGCGCATCTGGAGCAGAATTGACTTGATCTTGTCCATGTCAGTAGACTTTCACTTTATGCACGTTTTGCTCCATTATTAGTCCAAAATCGCTAAGTTTCACCAAATGCTTGTTTTTACCTGAGAATTACAAAAGTAAACAATTAAGTATCAATCCTCATACATAATATAGTAAAACAAGTCAAATTAATAGGATAAATGATAGTAATAAAATGTACTTATTTGAGTTCATCAATGGTCATTGAATCCACACAATGGGCAAGGTGGAAAAGGCTTGGCCTTTTGCTTCTGTTTCTGCTTAGAATCAGAAGGGTAGTTCAGGCACTGAGCCTTAAGTCCTGAAAAGTTTGACATGACTGAGCATTTTTTATGATCAGAGGTCCTGTGATCTTCCTTTTTGCAAATCATGCAATAAAGGACTCTATAGCAATCATCAGTGAGATGATTTGTATAGTTGCACAGTTCACATCTTTTCAGGGGTTTTGTGGGTTTGGGTTTGGTCTTTGAGGAAGCTGGTTTTTGTTCCATCTTGGATTGAGAAGGTTTCTCAGAAGATGCAATCTTCTCTTCCAGCTTCCTGACCATTTCAGCCAACTGATCAAATTTTAATTCAGGGCTTTGGGTTGTTACTTCAGAAGGGACTGAAGTTGATGAGTCATCAGTATTTACTGAGACATCAAGGGTTGGTCTCTTCAGGATGGTTGTTCCCTTTCCTGATCTCTCCTTTGGAGGGTGTGGTGAGAAGACCATTGGTGGGAGGCCTAAGTTAGGTGCAGCACCCTGAAGGGTATTCAGTGGAGGAAGTGGTGGGTATGATTCTGATTCAGACTCATTCTCAAACTCAGTATTATTGAGTTGTTCAGTGAGTTCAAGCTTAGTGAGTTGTTCGGTAAGTCCAAGCATATTTTTCAAGGCCTGACTTTCAGGAAACAAGATCTTTCCAGTCTCAAAGTTTGGTAACTTACTGACTGGGTTGTCCCTGACAATCCAGTCATTAGACTTGGGAACCATTTCTTGCTCAAAAGATATGCCAGCTGGAACAAAGTTTAGTTCATTGTGACACACATTTGGATCAACCATATGAGGGTCAATTCCAATGGTTTTCAGAGAGATTAATCCCATAGTGTCAAAAACCTTGGGGTTCTTCTTGGTCCAGCTTTGGATGACAGCCTTTTCTTTGTTAAGTTCAGTTTGAAGGGCTTAGTTTTGTTTCAAAATCTCAGTGTTCTGAATTTGTAGAGTTATTATTTCAAGTTTGGCTTGCTTTAGTACAAGCAGTTCATCTCTACATTTATTCAATTCTGACACAATATTGTTATATTTTGAAAACAGGTTAAGCCTTTGTTCCTCAACAAACTTTAGATCAACACAAATATAATTCATGTAAGACTGCCAATCAGAATCATCATCCATAGAAAGTAAAGTATTTACCTTCTTCATGGTGATGTTGACCCACTCTCCATTCCTAGCATGGCTTTTTCCCACAGCTACCTGATCCTCTTCAGAAAGTGCCATCAGTTCACTAACTCTTATTTCCTCATCTGAGGAAACCTCTTCTTCATCCCAGTCATATGCTTCAGCTACTAATACCTTGTTCTTTGTCTGAATAGGTTTTGATGTTTGAGCAGCCTGAGGCAATATGGGGTTAGTTTCAAGAAGTGCAAGTTTAGCTTTGATTTTCCTATACTTTGTTTCAAAATCCTTTTGACCCTTGTTTTGAAATTGTTGGGTGGACTGAAACATTTTTGGTTGAAACTTGCTAGTTCCTGAGGAACTGTTTCCTGAAAATTTGTAAGAGGGTTCTGAGATGGTTTTAGAATAACAGTCCCTAGCAAAATGACCCTTTTTACCACATTTAAAGCATTCAGTGGTCTCATTTGCTTTTGGTTTTGTAAAGTTGGACTGATTTCTTTTGATGAAACGCCTTGAACTAGCAAGGAGTGCCCTTTCTTGGAATTCCAAGTTCAAGTCGTTCAGGTACTCCTCACCAGTCCTTTCATCAATTTCATCTTCAGAATCCTCTTGAGAATCCTGCACAACACCATTAGAATAGAAAGCAGTTGATATGGGTGTGGAGGTTAAGGCCTTTTTGGACTCAATAGCTTTTGAGTCAGGGTATCTCCTTGAGATCAAGTTGTCCTCATAGACAAACTTCCCATAAATTTCAGGGAGCTCAAGGGTCTGAATGTGGTTAGCATTCCTCAGGCCTTGTGAGAAGTTGAGCCACTTCTCAGGGAGACTGTTGAGAAAGCCAACATTAGTCTCATGCTTAGTCAGTACAACACCATCATTTGATAATTCATTTATCAAAGTCTTGTATCTGGTGTAGGTCTATGAGAGACTTTCAGAGTCTTTTGCCCTGAAAGTATTATACTCAAGTTAAAGGTCCATGACCCTATTTTCCTTGGTATCTGAGGGACCCTCAAAGCTGTTTACCAAGTCATCCCAAGTTTGCTTGGCTGTTAGATAGTTGATGACTGATTCCATTATATCGTCAAGAAGACATGATATAAGGATGCTTTTTAGGCATTGGTCTTGATTGACCACCCTCCTCTCATCAACGGTCCATTGGGCCTCAGGCTTGTTTAGCCCTGCGGCTGTCCTAGGGACAAATGGGCCATCCCTGATACAGGTGATGTAGTAGGGTTCCATACTGGTAAGATAGCAAATCATACGCTTCTTCCATTTGCTAAATTTCCCAGCTTCAAGTTTGGGTGCAACAGCGGAGAAGCTGCCACCCTTTTTGTCGACTAGCTGGGGTACATTGATATCAGCCATAGTAGGATCTTGGTTTTAAAAACCTAGAGCACTCTTGGTTAGTTTAAAAAGATTTTATAAACCAGAGGCTCTGATACCACTTGCTGTTCCTTTAACACATTTAGAGTTAACTAGAAAGTTAATCTATTTGTGTTTATGACTAATACAATGTTATGATTAATTCTAACAGTTATAAAACGTGAATATAGAAAACTCAAGATAATTTTCAACGTTTAAATTCTTATTAGAAATGAATCAAAGAATCTATACCCAAGTGCTTTGCGGAACAAACACTTGGGATTGAATAGACAAGGTATGGTGGTGTCTCCTATCTAAACTCAAGTTTTGCTTGAGTGGTAACAATGCGACCTCACTGAGCTATCTCAGGGATACGTTACTCTTTGTAGGAGAGAAGTTGTTTTGCAAAAGACTAAGCTTTAATTGTACAAAACACACCTAACTTCTCTCCTTCTCAATCTATTTATACACAAGTAAACTGAGTAAAAGTAATTAAAATATTACAAGTTGTTGAGCAAGCGTGTCTGAAAATTACAACAGTAATTGTCATTTCCAAGAACCAATTGAAATGGCCTATTAATTCTTTAGGAGTGGTTGGTCTGACACTCCAAGACTTTAAGCCGTCTTAGGAAGGATTTCTCCCTGAAAAGATAAGATTTGATCTTATCTTAAATCCTTCCTAGATATTTCTGCCTTTCTTCTCAGGCACTTAGTTCTTCAGGACACGCTTCTCAGTTATCACTCTTAATTACTTCATTGTTGTTGAGGAGACTGGGGTTCAGTGAGTTCTTGTCAAACACTTACTGAACCATCATCTTCTTCTTTGGCTTAAGTGCTACATCAGGGAGTACCGCCTTCCTGAGTAGTGAATCCTTCTTCTTGAATTCGCCTTAAGCATCCTGAAGATGACTCACTGAGAGGCTGTTCTCTCAGTGACTTGAATTGTTCTCGGTTTAAGTTAACACTTAGTTAATTTGTGTCCAAATCATGTTTTAAGTATTCTTGGGTTTTTCTTGACCCAACAATTTTGAAGAGTTAAGGTGCAATTTCTGATCAGGGTATTGGTGCTTAGGAGATTTCCGTTGGCTATTTCTATTTCATATGTGGTATCTAGTTCTATGGGAGTAATATTAAGCAGTAAGGCAAACGAAGTAGATAAAAAGCTCTTATCAGCTCCAGAATCAAATAATATCTTAGCACTGCATTGATTTAATAAGAATTTACCCGTAGCGACGTCGGGGTTTTGAGTTGCGTTTCCATCACCGAGCACATATGCTCTTCCACGGGCAACGTTGTTGGGGTTCTTTGGACAGTGACTCTTGTAATGTCCTAATTCACAACAACCATGGCACTTTACTGCTATCGGTTGTGTGTTAGCCCCGGTGGCTCGGCAGTCCTTGGTTATGTGTCCCGTCCTTCGGTAGTTGCCACAGATTTCTGTACAAGGTCTGGTGTGATGCATTCTACATTTGTTACACTAGGGTTGAGACCCGGTATAACCCTTTCTTTCTGTGGGTGCAGCCACGTAAGCCCTGACGGCTTCTTGACGGTGATTCTGCTGGTGGTGATGGTCATTGCGGTTTTACTGATGGTTTCGGTTACGGTTGTTGTTTTGGTAGTTGCCGGTGTAGTTCCGGTTGTTGTTGTAACTGTTGTTTTGGTTCTTGTTGCTGTTGTTGTTGTTGTTGTTGTTCCCACGGTTATCAAAACTTCTCTTGTGCTCATTGATCGTGGAGGTAGAGCCTCGCTTGATCACTCGGTCCAACAATCGCTGCGCAAGTCCGATTGCATCTTCTAGAGTCTTTGGATTAGAGGCGGTGACGTCCCCCTCGATACTTTGGGGTAGTCCTTCCACATACTTTTCCAAGGTCTTTTCAATGTCTGGTATCATTGATGGACATAACACTGACAATTCCTGAAACTTCCGGTTGTAAGTTCTCAGGTCGTTGTACTTCACTACTAGTTGATGAAATTCATCCTCTAGTTTTCTAATCTCTGTCCGGGGACAATATTTCTTCAGCATCTTCTTTTTCAACTCAGTCCAGGAAAGTTGGAATGCTTCATCTTGACCCATGGTTTGTGCAGTGGTATTCCACCACGACAATGCTTCTCCCTGAAGAGCTATTGTAGCAAAGGTGACTTTGCTATTATCAGGACAGCCGCTCCTCTTGAAGACTGTTTCTGTATGTTCGAACCATTAAGCCAACTCTGTCACTCCTTCTGTCCCCTTGAAGTTAGTTGGTTTACAAGTCATGAAGTCTTTGTAAGTACATTTGCGAGGGGTAGATGCCTCGCCTTCATTTGTTGCTCATATGTTGTTACTTGAGCGATTTTGAGTATCAGCTTCGCGAGCTGCAGCGATGCCATCGGCAATCATTCTCTGGACATCTGCAGGTGTCATTGCTGCTCCGGGGTTGGAAGTTTCGTTTCTTGTACGAACCATATTGCTATTAATACCACAAGAAACACAGATTTAGAATTTACATAATGATTACGTTAGAACGATTTGAGAAATAGGGAAATGAGTATATGAGTTCTAACAATATTGTCACAATATGAAGTTATGATTAATTTGAAAATCACAACAATTATGACATGTTTGGGCATTATCGTAAGTAAATGATCAATTTCTGGTATGGGATTGCTAAGGAACAAACATGATTCATCTATAAAAGCTGAAGTTCAGCAACTTTCTCTTCATTCATCAAATTTATCTTGAATTTCTATTCATTATGTGTTTGAAATTTTATCGTAGCTGTAACGTTTAAAGAACCATAGTAATAATAAGTAACGACATGTCTGGATACAATTTGAATACATACGGACAACCATAAAAACATAAATCAACATTAACATATAGTATGTCATAACCAACAACATATCATTAATAACTTGATCAGTTGAGTTACATAACAAAACGATACAAGATTCTTTATTAATTGCCACATGCGGCAGGCTTAGATGCCTCAAACTATACAAATGCTAACTACGTCTAATGGCTAGGTCCGCCCATATGTCCTGTAAGTGCTGAGATCTGGTCTCGAAGTCTCTGTATCTCGGTCTGGTGCTGGACCTGTATATCTCCAACCAGGTTCTCTAAGATATCAGCTCTACGATGTACTAGCTGGGTTTCCCAAGTTAGAGCATGTCCCTCTCTTCGCAAGGATATCGCGAAAGAACGGGTCTCTGATATGTCTGCCAGAATCCGAGTCAGGCCCTGGTGTAACTCTACTCTGCTGGATGTGAGTCTGTAGAGAGTATCATTGGCCGTCTCCGGGTGGTCTGATGGTGAATGGTCAATCATACAGAGGAGTGAGTCAATCTGCTCCTCGTGACACTCCAGACGTGTCACTACTATAGATGGTGTGGGCGTGTGAGTAACTACCGCCCTGAAGTCTTCTCTAGCCTCAGGGATCTAAGCTAGGGGAGTAAAGCCAGGAGGATAAGGTAATGATGGTGAGGATGGATGTATGGGGTCTGAAATACGAGGCCGGCTCGATGAAGGTATGTCCTCCATAGGAGTCGGGTCTCGCTGATGAGGTGGAAATGGATATGTCTGGGTACATAGATCAAGTAGGTGATCAGGTAGTAACGGTGGGGAGATATGATAGGGCTCTGGTGGCGTATCCTCTGTAGGTAGCCATTGCTGACTCTCCATGTATGCGTCATCAGTAGGTGGAATATAAAAGGAGCATGTGAATCGAAATCATGATGCGGTGGTGGTATAGGTGCTGGTAAAGCTAGCACGTATGGATCCTCAGATATAAGAAAATCTGGTAATACTAGAGGTATCAATGGTGGAGTAATAACGACTTCACCCTCCTCGAAGGGCTCCGTCCTGTCGGATATGGCATCTGGTGCTAAGGCACCAGGAAATATGGGTGATGTAACTAATGCTAAAGAATCTTCAGAATCTGAATCCGACAATATGCTCATATGAGAGACTAACGACATGGTACTGTAATAACCCGTAAATAGTAAAAGTATGTAATCATTAACATCAAATGAGTAAGATTATAATGTACGAAGATTAGGATAACATAACCTTAATAAGTAATGTACTGAACGCGGTAGCAAGCAGGCACGGAGGGCTTAAGATAGTATGGTGTAAAATTTATTCATTTGAAAGTGTAGTTATAGTTCAATGTTTGAAAACATTTGGTTCTCTATAACTATAGCTCTGATGCCAATCTGTAACACCCCCTAAATTACAAGATAACAACGGAAGACTAATCGGGGTATTACTGTGAGGATCGAAGTCATAATCATAGAAAACGGCTCGAAAGAGACGGTTTGAAAACATAGGTCCTTATTATAAATTCAGTTACAAAAGTTTCATATCAGAGTGATGAAATCCTTAAAGGAAATAGTGTTTTAAACTGAATTACACATTTTATTTTACACCATAATTAAAAGATAAGAAATTGCCCGCTCCATGCCCTTGCTCCTCCGCTAATTACCTGAGATATCATGACACGCAAAACGTTAACAAAGTACCGTAAAATGGAGGTGATCACATCAATTCAATGATGGATTTATGGCCCTCGAGTAATAGGTGATTTGGCAATTCCTATTTTTCTCAAATATAGTTCATTACAACTAATACGACTAGCAACTAAGGCATTCCATCAAGTATTAGTGGAATAGGTTGTCAACCTCTAATAGATCTATTCACTATATTCGCATTCACTTACTAGTGATTAATGGCTCATGATAAAGGGTCTTATGGCAATAAGGTAACTTAGGCATATATCAAGTCAGGTAAAACATACATAAAAATACTTGTGATCAGTTTACAGCATGTATCCCCCTCACGGAGTTTAAAGTTGTTAAAGAAGTAAATGTGAGGCTATGACTCACCTTATGTGATACTGAGGATGGTGAAAAGTAAGTTTAGATGAGATTATGGTAACGGCTTCAAAATACAACCTGAATAAATGGGGAAGTCTAAGAACCTTACCAAATACGAACGGTGAAAATGATAACTAGAACGTATAACGATTTGATAGTTAGAGTGAGAATGTGATATGCTTAAAATGCCTCAAGTTAAAAAAAATATTACATATAATATTATCTTGTTTTTATGTCAATTATTCTAAAATATAATTTCCTCAAAACGTATAGTTAAATCGTTTAAAATCTCGTTATATATAATTAACGTAATGTTAAATAATTACGTAAATGAAATATACAAAAATGCACGGACGTGGAGGGAAAACTTAAAATGGAAAATAAAATAAGAAGTCAAATAAAATCTGTTGGTCCTTGTCCTTTTTCAATTTTTACACTTTTTACCCTAACGGCGTTAGCGTTGCACCGTTAGTCCTTTATTAAATATAATTTACATTTATAGTCCACTACTTGTCCAATATAGCATTCTGAGCCTGGAATATGATAATATATCAATTTATACCCTAATGTTTCTGTTTTTACATTTTCAGTCCCTATTTTACACGTTTAGCAGTTTTGGTCCCTCTAAGTGAATTTGCATTACATTTTTAGTCCAAATATACAAAAATTATGGGGAAAAATTATATGAAAATTTCTGAGTCTTATTTAAGTTAAATAGAGCTTATTTTAACAGCTTATATGGCCAATAGCTTATTTTTCATCTAATGGGCTTTTAACGAGCCACTTTTTAAGGCCCAATAACGTTTTAAAAACCGTATGCCTTGAGACGAGTTGAGCTCATCCAAAATCTCTTTTTAATTGTTCTATTTTCATATCTAAAAGTCCCCATAAGCTAGCTTATTCTATTTACCTAAAAACTGCTTAATGGGCTTAATAGTCCATAGCGAGTTTAGTTAACAGTTTTAGTATGGTTTTGGCGTTTCACTTTGCTCGATTTAGAGTGTCTAGGTGTGCTTATATTTACAAATTATATATACGAAAGTTGTAGTTAGCTATGTGGTCTAATAGGTTATGTAAAAATATTGTATGCTTGTTAAGTCCATTTTTAAGATATGAGTTCGTTTTTAAAGCAACATGGGACGTATTTTATAGAGTAAAATACTTAGAAATTTTCTAAGTATTTTCAGTTTTAACGATTTGAGCATGGTTCAATATGGATTCGTATGATGCATGAAACGTAAAAATAAAGGTGATATGGGTGTGCATGGTGACTCCTAGGCCTTCCATGATGGAGGCTCGTCACTTTTTGTGTGCTACATGATTATGAGTACGTAAATAAATATGTGAAAATATATACGTTCGAGTAGCAGTAAACGATGCATGGTATTAATATAAAACGTACGAGATGAATTGGAGACAGGTTTATGAGTACTTACAACACCTCTAAGGGTGGTAGAGACTCGAGTGAGATGAATGGAACACAAAGATAACTCACGTTCGCTTATAACCCAATTATATGCTATATATATTAAACCCGATTTCTTTGATAAGCTTCCAAATGATCCAAGTGGAACTTCTGGTCTTTCAGAGGAGTTTTTACTAGTGAGAGAGAGAGTTTATATGATAGTATAGAATGAGTGAGTGAAGGTGGTGAACTAGTGATACTCAATACGTAATATATATACACATAAGAGTCGTAAACTTGGACCTTTGAATATACACTTGCATGAACAGTATAGGACTGTTTATATTGATGAAATTTAGACTGAAATTCCTGAAAATGAAGACTCTAGGGGGGGGGGGGGGCTTGTGAGTGTATGACAGTTTGTGCAACATTTTGCTTAGAAACAAAGTGTCGACATATTGCTAACTCGACCAAATCGAAAGTGTAACATGTGAGATTAATTTCTAGGGTGAGAACATTACTTAATAACACATATATGATACTTTAAAAATGTTGGAACAAAGGGGAAACAAGTTGGGTTCGAAACGGGTGAGTATTGGATTTTTGGTTATACCGAGTTGGGTGTCTAACGGGTGATCACTTTGGCTTTTAAATACACATCAAAACTCGACATCTAAATCTGAGATTCGACATACGTATAGTCTGCTGGGGGGTGAACGAGGTGGTGTAAAAATATTCATAGGTCGCGTTTAAGATTCGAGAGAAATGGGGACGTTTTGGAGAAGTGTTTGGATCGGTTTTCACATGAAATCACAAAAATGAAGATTGGGCTTGTGGTGTGGGCTGATGAATAGTACTCGATAGGATTAAGTTGGGCTGAGTTAATCTTGGCCCGATTAGCTTAATCTGTGAATAATTTAACTTTATGAAATAATTAAGTTTCGTAATACGCGTTGAGAGCTCGTTCCGTTATTTGGTGAATTTTGTGATATCGCAATCACAACCAAGTAATACAATAAGAAAATTTTCAAATTTCCCCGCAAAAAAACAGTAACTGAGGTTAATATTGATTAACGATTTTAATTACAATGGAATTTTACAGTGTACTACACTTTAGACATTCGGGACTATTGAGACACGGCATGACTAAAGTACATTAGACTCACGACGAATTTAATGTATTCGAGCCGTAACGGATAAACAATGGAAAATAATGTCTAACGAACAATAATATTTATAACATATGATAACTAAACATAATTTGAAATTAATAAAGTCATTTGACATGGAAACATCCTATAAACGGACAAGTCATGGTGGATTTCTGTTTCAAACATATAAAACAAGAATGTGTTAAGAAACTTAACGGGATTATGGGATAATACCGACGATTACCAACCCTTTCATCTATTTGGTGTGTTTGCTATTTGTTATTCATCATCTCTTCTTGACTTCTCGTCTTATTCTCCGCGGCGACTCCGTTATTCGTTCTTTCCTTTTGCGTGTGTACTCTTGAGTCAGTGTCTTCCTACCATCACACAGATGATGATACCAAACTCTAATAACAAGATCAAACTAGATTAACTTGGTAACGGATATGGTTTATTTTGGGAATAGAAACGGGTAGCCTTTAAGAACTTTTGCGCATTTAGTTACTTTGTGGGATATATCTTGAGACTAGTCTTTATATTATTAGGTTGTGCCGAGTCCTTTGTGCCGTGATGTTCTAGTTGCTGTTGTGTTATTCTACTCTTGATCTGTTGTATCTGTGCATTTGCTTGACTGAGGTGTGTTCATAGCCACACTTTTACTCATATACTGTTATTTGCAAACTTGGGGTGAGAAAACATGCACAACTGTTTTATCTGGACCAACTGTTATTATATGACTTGCTATAACTGCTATGTTAGCTAGGATTTACTTGCCATACATGCTGCATTAGTGCAGGAATCACTATAACAGGCTGCATTAGTGCAGGTATACCATAATATGTTGCATTAGTGCAGGTTATTACTATATGGTGCACCTATAGCGGATTGTTTGTCGACACACTGTTGAATGCGAATGACTTATATGGTTTTGTGTCTTAGCCTAACATAACAAACTTATATAATTTGGTTCACTGTTATATCTTATGCTTAAACCTATGAACTCACCAGCGTTAGCTGACCTTTTTAGCATGTTTTCTCAGGTAATTGATGAATCTGTTGTTGACTGTTTACGTGATCGAGGCTTGGCAAGCGGCATGGGTTACTGATCAATTTAGACTCTGATAACTTGTTGGGACCTACCTTTATATCTTATTTTGGGCTTACTTACGTACTCTTGGGAGTAAATGTAAACTTGAATATTAACTTTTGAAATATTTTAATTAAGTCGGATGATGTATTTTCGTTATCTTATGCTTGTGTTGTGTAGCAATCCCCGTAGCACCCTGAAGCTTTGTGAAGTCTTTCGCTGTACCAAATTTTGGGGGTGTTACATTTGACATTAATCATTAATTCGTTAATAAAAGTTATACACAATACATACCGAGGGAATAACAAATATAAATTGTTCTTTATTATTTTCGTTATCCGCTAAAATTAAAACACAAGTCTTGATAAAATCACTCACAAACACCCTTTTATTAATTTCATCTTCTTCTAACCATCTTCGCTACCCATCATTATCGTCTTCTTCTCAATATTAGCATAATATTATTAGCCCATTAGTGTGTTTATTATTGGAGAAAATTCCGAAAATTCCCCGGGGGCATCCCCAACATATCAATTTTTACTCCAGCCGCGATTTTCTCTTAAATGCCCAGGGCGACTGGGCAATCTTTAAATGCCATTTTTTTTTTTCAAAAAATAGACCATATTTCAATTTTTTGTACATACTTTTGTACTACTTTTTTTTGGTAAAAAATAGACTTTATTTCAAGATTTTTGTCAAAAACTAGACCGTATTTCAATCATTGATGGGACACGTGTTGCACAAATGTTCACTTGCCCTATTTGAAAGTTGCCCAAGGTTTATTCTGGAGTTAAAATAAAAATTGGTCTAAAACTTGATGTGTTTGGGATGCTTCCGGGGCATTTTTGGAATTGTCCCTTATTATTAATATGGGTTTAGCCCATTTAATTAGTTTATTCTCCAAGCAATGTAAACTAGATATTATGGATTAATGTTAATGAATGATTCACGAGAAATTATCAAAGTTAATATGGTAATCAGAGCCTTAAAAACCCACCATCAAAAAATTATCAACCGACCAAACCCTAAAAAAAACCCGAGCCAAATTTTTTTTCCCTTTTTCGTCCCTCTCTTATATGTTTACTGCCATTTATATGCTTTTACTTTCATCGATTAATATTGTTTAATATTGCTTGCTGCTTGCTGCCTTTAGTTGCTGCTTATTTAATTGCTCTTGTTGCCGCTTTTCTTTTTTGCTAAGTCATTCGTTTTTATAAACCATAATGACGGGTGATGCCAATTCTGCTAAAGACACAATTGATAGAGCCTATTCCATTGCTAGAATCGAGGCTTGTATTCCCGCACCACTTGACCTTGAAAAATTGAATTACAATTCGTGGAGTGAATTGTTTAAACGTTTTCGCAAAACTCATTGTGTTCGTAAACATCTTGAGGCCACTTTTTCAAGCAATGTCACACCCAGATTTTCTAAGTTTTATAAGCTACCGTCTCACCTAAGCTTGTTGATATTGTTTTGGATCTCGATGCCACTTCCTAGACTATTTGGGACCATCTTCAAAAGCTTTTTCACGATAACAAGGACACATGAATATATATGTTTGGCAAAACTAGCTGTAAGCTGTAAACTGTAGGCTGTAAGCTGTAAGCTGCAAAGCTGTTAACATGAGCTACAAATTGTATATATTTTTTTAATAAAAGTGTTTGGTAAGTTAGCTATTAAATGTAATTATAAGATTTAAAATTACATAAAAGGACATGTCTATAATTATAAACAAATGTTTGGAGGATATATCAGTAATTTAAAGTTTTAACAGCTCCAAGATGTTTAAAAAGCTTCATGAATCAGCTTTTCATTTAGGAGCTATTTGTTTGAAAATAAAAGCTTGAAGTTAATGTATCCAAACGGAGCTACTTAGTTTAGATGAGATTATTTTGTAACAAAAAGCTAACAGCTTCCCCAAAAAGCCCGTACCAAACAGGCCCTAATGCAGTTGGACAATGAAATCCATAATATGCGTCTTGGTAACCAAAAGATTTCATACTATTTCCAAGACATCAAGAACAAGGCGGATAGGCTTGCTAATCTCGGAGCACTGGTAAGTGATTCAAACTTGGTGACATATGCTATTAATGGTCTTGGTAAGAAATTTTCTCATATTGCTCGCGTTGTTCATCATCGTGAAAAGTTACCCGATTTTGAAACAACTAGATCTATGGTTTTATTAGAGGAGAATGTTATTAATAATGATGATGAGGATCAATCCTCTTTATATAATACCACATCTTCTCCCACCATTCTAGTTGCCACAAATTCGAGCAACAAAGGTCCCACAATTATGATCTCCTGGTATTGATCAATGTCGGAACTTTCAACGTGGGTCTTTTACTTATGGTAATAGTTGCAAGTTTATGCATGGAGGGCATGATCTTAGGCCAAAAAATTCCACCTGTAACTCTCATGTATATTGAAATCTTCATCCCGTGGAACTGGGTCTCAATACACATCTCATACTCTTCCCAGCCCACTGCATGACAAGTTTCCCAAGCCCAAGTTACTAACTCTCTGGCCCCCAACAGGTTTTTTCTTTCTCTCCTAGGTCAACATGCTGGTTATCCAACAACTTAACCATCCCATGTAATATGTCTTCACCTATGGTACTTTATTCCGGTCATAGTAAGGGGATTCAATCCCCACTATTTTCTCTGCCACGTCAGCTTTCTCTCTCCAGCGACCTTCAGGCGATTGGGTGCCCCAGTAAGGGCGACCATGATCTTTTTTTTTCTTTTTTTTTTTAGTTTGAACCGAACACATTTTTTTCTTTGCTCCAAACTCGATCGTGAAGGTGACCATGTTGGGGAGATCGATTGCATGGATTGAAACCCCACACAAAGGGAATCGATCTACCTAATCGATCCTCAATCGATCGAAAGGCCCTTCTATGGGCACCTATGGTGCCTTATTTTTACTTGCAATCAGGCTACTGTCCAACTCCAGCCCAAGTTCAACCTGGCCTAACCCACCCAAGTGCCCGGTCACTAGACGGTCTACCTGAGGCTATTGTGTCTTTCTTGGTGACAACTTATTGTCATGGTCTGCTAAGCTGCAAGTTACCTTATCTCGCTCTAGTGTTGAAGCCGAATATCGGGGTATTGCTAATGTTGTTGCTGAGACAGCTTGGGTGCATAATCTTTTACGCGAGGTTCATGCTCCTTTATCTACAGCCACACTTGCTTATCTTATAATGTTAGTGTGGTTTACTTTTCTACTAACCCGGTTCAGCATCAACGAACTAAGCATATTGTGATAGATTTATATTTTGTTCATGATTATGTGGCTTCTGGGTTGGTTCGTGTCTTACATGTTCCTTCTCGTTTTCAGTTTGCGGACATATTTACCAAAGGCCTTCCCAGTGCTTTATTTCTCGAGTTTTGCTCCAGCTTAAATGTACGAAGGCCTCCCGTTCCAACTGCAGGGGTGTGTTAGCATATAATTATTAGCCCATTAGTGTGTTTATTATTGATATGGGTTTAGCCCACTTAATTAGCTTATTCTTCAAGCAATGTAAGCAATATATTATAGATTAATGTTAATGAATGATTCATGGGAAATTATCCAAGTTAATACTCAGTACCTCCACCATAAAATACCTAAACTACTCAGCATAAAATTGCTTATAACTAACATGAATTTTTTATTTTATTATTTTTTTGAAAAGCAACCACCATAAAATACTTGAACCCATAACAAAATACCTATACATATCACCATAAAATCACTCCTAACCATCATGAAATGCCTCTACTACCACCATTTTCTTCTCATCGGTCGGATTTCTGGTGGTCAAATTTGTGACCACCAGCATTCATTACTTACACCACCACTCGCTACCTTAACCACCACGTACAATTCACCACCATCCACCACCTCCATCACCATCCGGGCATTTTTCACCTCCACCTTCGCCAACTAACATTGTGACCGTATTAAGAGTGATTTTATCAAGAGGTGCGTTTGACTTTTGTTAATGAAGGTAAAGGAGATAAGTTTACATCTTTAGGCCCCGTTTGGTTCGTTGTAATCTGGCGTAATTGGATGAAATTGTAATCTGATTACATTACGTAGGGTGTTTTGTTTACATAATGGATGTAATTGTAATTCAAATTACATTACGTAGGATGTTTGATTTGCAATGTAATTGTAATTCAACCATTCCAATTACATCAAGTGAGGGAATTCAAATTACATAGCAGATGAAAAGTTTTGAATTACGTTGTAATTCAGTATTTTATAATACAAAGCATCAGTATTTATAAAATATTATTATTATTATTATTATTATTATTATTATTATTATTATTATTATTATTATTATTATTATTATTATTATTATTTAATAAATTATATTATTTATTAAATTATTATAATTATTATTATATAATAAATAATATTTTTAATAATAATAATAATAATAAAATAATAATAATAATAATAATAATAACAATAATGATAATATTTTTATTATTATTATTTTATTATGATGAATAATATTATTATATTATTAAAAATTACTAACTTCTTGTAAATCCTTCTTGCTTCTAATAAAGTGATGTTTAAAAAAAATAAAAATAAATAAATAATAATAATAATAATAATAATAATAATAATAATAATAATTATTATTATTATTATTATTATTATTATTATCATTATCATTATTATTATTATTAATGTTTTTTTGAATTACATTACGTTGCATCTCAACCAAACACAATGACAAATTTATCAAATACAATTTTAACACATTCCAATTCTTTGAAATACAATTCATTCAAATTAAAATTTCTTCCAAAGATTACACTTACTTCAAAAACATTCTGCGAACCAAACGCACCCTTTTACTGACAGAGGGATGATATTTTTGAAAGGTTTCTGACAAGGATATTTAGTGTGAAAACTGACAAACCACAAAGATGTATTTTGCACTTTACTCTTTTCTTAATTCTCACACTCCCATAGTTGATTACAACCTTGACATTTGTAATTCTATTACATTTTATGTTCTAAAAATCATATTGGTCAATCCAGATTACTTTCCTCTTTAATTTCGAATTTGGCATGGTTTTAGGTAAAAAGCGAGGTAAATAAAATTTGTCTAAAAATTTGACAATACTCATCAATATCCTTCATTATCCTAGCGATAAAATGCGAATACTTCATAACCTAACTTTTTAATTTCTTTTCACATCTTATTAATTCATTTAGATTTGGATATCGAAGAGCGATACGAAATGAGTATTTGTAATATGATATTAACACGCTTTTGTCACGTGATATTGCATTCTCTTTCTTTATAAATGGTGTGGTTTTACTACTCATTATCATAAATATTTAATCTCATTCGTAATATCTTAGCATTCTAAACCTTTGTTTCCCTTACAAATTAATATATCCAGTGCACATGTCACATCTCAAATGTTATACAGTGTCCGCATGCAATAAGGATATTGTAGATGTGTACAATTGTGTCTCTCATGCAAATGCATTGGTTTAGGAATTTGTTTTACACTCACCTACCACAATTTAGCTGTTGTTAAAAATGTTTTGTGATGAGTGGTGCTTGGCCAATTGCTTATTCTGATTTGTCTTAGATCATTTACGGTCTCTTGTAAATAGGGATGGCAACGGGTCGGATTCGGGGCGGGTTTTAGTGTACCCGTACCCGCACCCGTTTATAATATCCAAACTCGTACCCCCTCCATTACCACCGGATACTCGGTTAATATTATCCATCAGTTTTTCGGGTTTTCCAACGGGTATCAGTTATCCCCAATTGAATATTATATGGACAAAATGGTGGTATTAAGTTTAAGTCACACTAAAATCCACCGATAAAACAAAGGAAAACACCTTAATATAATTTGTGACAAATCGTAATTCCAGGTCATTTTCCAAACCTCGACAATTTTCTATTCATGGATTACTATTCATCATTCACTATTCATCATTCGCTATTCATCATTTTTGAAGTCAGTTTGCGACTTTGAGATGTTTTCAAAAAATTTACTATTCATAAAACACTATTCATTCCCGGAGGGAAATCACTATTCATGATTATCATTCATCATTTCGTAAATTAGGTTTACGGTTATTCAAATTCGCGTAACCATTATGGTTTAACTTCGTATTCATGCTTCCTCAGTAAAGACACGTCATATAGACTAGAGTAGTCTACATATCATCTGTAACATCATCATCATGTTAGGTCATTCTCGGGTATGCATAATTTCTATTTACGTATATTTAGTTATTAAATAAATGCTACCACTCAGTCATTTACTACAAATAATATATACGACACTCCAGACTATGGTCCTAATATATTTTCACACTCACCATTATGATATAAAAATTATATTAATTAGTTTACCCGATGATTTGAAATCATTTACTATGTTTTCCGTTAAAAACTTATAACTATGTCGGTTTGCGATATTTCAACACGATAACTATTTGATCACCCGATTCTTGCAAGGAATGTGTTTTTTATAATTTTTACAACTTCGTCATACTTTATTTTATTTCATCAAGATTTATTTATAGTTAACTCGGTACCCGATAACACCTAATGCACAACTTAAACTAGCTAACTCTTGCACTTTGGGGACAAGAACTTTAATGAGCACACACACTTTTCTTTACCCTTGTTTGCCGCCCCCTTGCCCCCCCCCCCACCCCGAGGTCCATTTTCACTTGAGTATCTTGACTAACATTAATGCTTACTAGATATTTACTTCCAAATATTTCACATACACATTCATTTAACCAAAACAACTAACTAAAACTTCAAGATTTTCTATCATCTCATTCCTTCCTTATATGGTTCGGCCAAGACAACAAATCAAGCAAGAGTTCACCAAATTTTTCAAGATCTAGTATTTAGAGTCCAATTAGTATCCTAGTTAAGGTTTTGAAATAAAAACCTCAAGGATAATTAAGTGTTTTTGCTCCAAAACTCATCAAAACTTCAAGTAAGCTTCTAAATAAATTTTCTACTCTTTTATACTTTCATTTGATCTATATTTATGTTCTAGTAGCAAATCATGTAAATATGTATATGTTATATACCACTTAACACTAATTTTTGACACTAAAATGAGTTTAATGAATTTTATGAGTAATCTTATGAGATCCACCATTTTTGGTGAAGATTAGGAACCCATGACACCCTAAGAAGGTGTATGGTAGGTTTTAGAATAGCTTGGTGTTATTTGGAAGTGATTAGAACAAGCCTTGAACTAGAAAAATGGGTTTTATCAAAGTGTAGAAAAGGTTCTGTCCATTTTTGTGGTGTAAAGACACAGGTTGCAAGTCTTGTATGGGCGGGACTTGGGACTGGGTGGATTTCTAATGCCTTTGCTGGGAAATCTTCATTCAAATGTTTTACAGTTAGGGTTTAGGGTTTAGGGTTTAGGGTTTAGGGCGATAAACTAGTTGTGGAGGCTTTGGCAGGGCATGGCATGGTCATAGAAGACTCTGATGTATTGGGGCCAATTGAAATCTTTTATGGGCTTATATTTCCGCACCATTTTTGAAACGTTGTAAATAAATCACTTTGGAATATGAAATCTATTTTAAATGGTTGAGATAAAACCATTCTTTATACTTTGTGTTGTGATACCAATTTAGTAGCACCCCAATGACATGTATGCTTTCGCTGGACCCAATTTTGGGGGTGTTACAGATTGGTATCAGAGCCTTGGTTATAGAGAACTGTGTGATTTTAAAACCTAGACTATAACTACTTTTACGAAAACCTAACCCTATGACCGCCACGTGCCTGCCTGCCAAGTTGATGCCTCATTTGTGGTTTGTTGCTGACATAATTGATGAGATTTGTATCTTATTATCAGATTAATTATACTCGCTTATTCTCGTTGATTACTATAATTGCCTTCCATATAAGTATGCTTACATATCGTACACTTCTCAGCATTACGCCATCCCTTACGTAATCTCATCATCCGACCTCGAGTTTGGTCACTTGCCTTAGTGTTTCAAAACGGCTTTAAAATGTGAAGGACATATTATTAGTATAACTGAGTTGAGTATTTCAAAATTCATTGAACCTCGGTGGAATATAGACTGGTCATCTATATTCGACCAGGGACAGTGGGACATAGGCTGACCACCTATGTCCGACTCAGAGATGAATTTTGTGATACTGGGAATAGTTATAATAGAATTATGTCCAGGTTGATTCTCTACTCGATTTTTAAAGGTTTCAAAATTCATGTGTGTGTATTCAATCGCTGCAAGAACATTCACATCTACATCCAAAACATTAGCATCACCTCGTGAACCACCGCCTAGAAGTGTGTCAGCTAATCATAACACGACCTCAAGCTTTCATTTTATGACAAGCCACTTTATGGCACCTACTTTTAGGAAACGTCTTTATTACGTCTCACTCTTCTTTTCTTGTTTTGAAGAATTATGCCACCAAAGAAAACTACCCCAGCAATGACCCAAGCTGCCATCTGAAAACTTGTTGGAGATAGTATAGAGTCAGCACTAGTAGTTGAAAGAGAGGTCGTAGCCGCTCGGGCTGCTGAAGCCGCTTCTCGGGCAGAAACAGCAGAAGCTGCAGGACTAGCTACTAATGGTACAAATGTTCGCAAATGTACATACAAGGACTTCAAGAACGGCGATCCTATAAAATTCAAAGGCACTGAAGGAGCCACTGCTATGATCCGTTGGTTTGAGAAGACGGAATCTGTGTTCCTTCTATGCAATTGTCCAGATGACTGCAAGGTGAAGTTCGCTACTAGTACCCTTATTGAGGAAGCTATGTCATGGTGGAATTCTTATGCGCAACCTATTGGTATGGAAAACACTTACAAACTCACGTGGGAAGAATTCAAAAAGCTATTGGGTAAGAAGTTTTGTCCACGCACATAAGTAAAGAAGCTAGAAACAGAATTTTATGAGTTGGTGACCATGGGCAATGATATCGAAACCTACATCAGGAGATTTCAAGAGTTGGCCGCGCTTTGTCCGAATATGGTTCCAGATAACGAGAAGTTGTTGGAAAACTTCATTGGTGGGCTACCGCACAACATCACTGGGGATGTAACTGCTTTTGATCCACACACACTTGACGAAGCTATCAGGATAACTCAAAAGCTTATGGCACAAGTGGTGAAGAAGGGAACTACTGTCAACAACAATAACAACAACAACAATGACAACAGCAACAACGAAAACAAGAGGAAAAGGGATGACAACCAAAGGAAAGATCAAGTTCGACAGCTAAACAAGGGACAATAAGTGGTTAGAGCCTATGCTGCAGGACCGCGCACCAAGAAGAGATATGCTGGAAATTCACCTTACTGCAACACGTGCAATCTCCATCACCTAGGTCATTGCAGCGAACCATGTGGGTTATGCAAGAAGCGTGGTCACCAAACCAAGGACTGTGGGAATCCCGCAAACCAAAGGATCCGGGGAAGTTGCTTTGAATGTGGGAACATAGGGCACTTCAGGAAGGACTACCCGAAGCTAAAGAACAAGAAAACGGAAGCCTAAACTCTCTAGTGTTGTATTTCTTTTGAGTTTCACTTTAAGTTCTATCGTGTAAGTTTCATGTACAATTACAAAATCCTATCTAATGAATATTTTATCTTTTAACACCGCAATGCGACTAAAATATCCACGTCTTTTCACCAAATCCACTCCAGAGACCAACGCTAACTGAATTCAGGGACTGAATTCCTTTTAGGGTGGAAGACTGTGACAAATCGTAATTCCAGGTCATTTTCCAAACCTCGACAATTTACTATTTACGGATTACTATCCATCATTCACTATTCATCATTTTTGAAGTCAGTTTGCGTCTTTGAGATGTTTTCAAAAAATTTACTATTCATGAAACACTATTTATTTCCGGAGGAAAATCCCTATTCATGATTATCATTCATCATTTCGTAAACTAGGTTTATGGTTATTCAAATTCGCGTAACCATTATGGTTTAACTGCGTATTCATGCATCCTCAGTAAAGACACATCATATAGACTAGAGTAGTTTACATATCATCAGTAACATCATCATCATGTTAGGTCATTCTCGGGTATGCATAATTTCTATTTACGTATATTTAGTTATTAAATAAACGCTACCACTTAGTCATTTACTACAAATGATATACCTGACACTCCAGACTATGGTCCTAATAAATTTTCACACTCACCATTATGATATAAAAATTATATTAATTAGTTTACCCGATGATTTGAAATCATTTACTATGTTTTCCGTTAAAAACTTATAACTATGTCGGTTTGCGATATTTCAACACGACAACTATTTGATCACCCGATTCTTGCAAGGAATGTGATTTTTATAATTTTTACAACTTCGTCATACTTTATTTTATTTCGTCAAGATTTATTTCTAGTTAACTCGGTACCTGGTAACACCTAATGCACAACTTAAACTAGCTAACTCTTGCACTTTGGGGACAAGAACTTTAATGAGCACACACACTTTTCTTTACCCTTGTTTGCCGCCCCCTTGCCCCCCCCCCCAGGTCCATTTAAACTTGAGTATCTTGACTAACATTAATGCTCACTAGATATTTACTTCCAAAAATTTCACATACACATTCATTTAACCAAAACAACTAACTAAAACTTCAAGATTTTCTCTCATCTCATTCCTTCCTTATATGGTTCGGCCAAGACAACAAAACAAGAAGAAGTTCACCAAATTTTTCAAGATTTAGTATCTAGAGTCCAATTAGTATCCTAGTTAAGGTTTTGAAATAAAAACCTCAAGGATAATTAAGTGTTTTTGCTCCAAAACTCATCAAAACTTCAAGTAAGCTTCTAAATAAATTTTCTACTCTTTTATACTTTCATTTGATCTATATTTATGTTCTAGTAGCAAATCATGCAAATATGTATATGTTATATACCACTTAACACTAATTTTTTACACTAAAATGAGTTTAATGAATTTTATGAGTAATCTTAAGAGATCCACCATTTTTGGTGAATATTAGGAACCCGTGACACCATAAGACGGTGTATGGTAGGTTTTAGAATAGCTTGGTTTTGATTGGAAGTGATTAGAACAAGCCTTGAACTAGAAAAATGGGTTTTATCAAAGTGTAGAAAAGGTTCTGTCCATTTTTGTGGATTCTGGAAAAATCAATAGACCATGGACTATTTTGGCTTAAATATTTATAAAATACTCTCAAAAACGAAACCGTGGCCGCCAAAATGAGCAAAAACGAGCTTACGACGAGAAAGATACGATAATTTTAAGTTGACGACGAAAACTATTTTTCTGAAAAATTGTGTGCTGTTGCACGAATTTCAACGGGTAAAACGAGGCATTGAACGTCATCTAGACAAGCCTATATATAAAAAATATATTATTTCACTGTAATACGAAGCCGAGGACATAAAGAACATAGAAAACGAGCTTATAACGACCGAGATACAAGCGTTTGAAAACCGACGTTCACCAAACATTTTTATCAGCTTTTCATTTAAAACTGTTTTTGCGAGACACCATGTTGAGAGCCGTTTTTCTTATTGATCGAGACATGTATGGACAAAAGTTCGAAGATACGAATTCAAGATATTGTTACAAGGTTTCTAAAAACGCCAAACTTATTTTCTAACAGTCAATGTACACCGTTTTAAGACTAGTTTTGCGAGGCCGTTTAGTCACTTTTATAAGTTGTGAAAAATATTAAATTACGACGGAAAACTCTATTTTTCCAATAATTCACCAAACGACGATCGTGGGATATCGTTTCAACGTATTTACACGAAAGATGTTTTATAACTTAACGAGATGTCAAAAATATATTTTTCGATGATAAATGTTATTTTCAAATTTCACGAGTGGTATCGATAACATACGTATTTGCATGTGTAGCATCATTTCATGACTTACATTAGATCATATGAATCAATTAGGTCGCGGTTAGAGCGTCCGTATCTCGATTTTCGTGCGCTTTACTTCTATTATCATATCGGTTGTTGCAGGTGAGTTTCATAGCCCCTACTTTCACTTGTTTTATAACTGTTTTGGGGGAGGATACATGCTCGTTTATATTTAAACTCCATGCTTGTTTTTACTTGAAACGTGAATTGTTTTCTCAAGCATTACTAATTGGTTGAAACCATTGGTTTGTTACTCGAAAGTATTATGTGTTACTTGTTACACACCTGATTGTTTTCTTATGGACACCAGTGCACTAAACTATTAATTGCCTATGTTATGACCCGTTAAGCGCGAATATTATGAATAGATCTATTGGGATTGAACTCCCCGTCCGGGTGGTTTCCCCACTTGGCTGGTATGTCAAACGGACGTATAATTATTTGAGGAACCTTGGATGTCCTAGGTGGACATCTACCAGAAACTTTGGGTGTCCGGGTGGTTTCCCCACTTGACTGGTATATCAAACGGGTGCTTACCAGAAAACTAGAAACTCCGGGTGGTTTCCCCACTTGACTGGTATGTCAAACGGACAGGAGCTAGAAACTAGAAATCTTAAGGCTTCGGTGTCATGAACTTAATACGACAATAACTTTTTCTATATTTGGAATATATTGGTCTTTGACTTCTTGTGGTCCATATGGTACTTATTGTTATTTGGCAGTGGGGTGTAAAAACACGGGTTGCAAGTCTTGTATAGACGGGACTTGGGACTGGGTGGATTTATAATGCCTCTGCTGGGAAATCTTCATTCAAATGCTTTACAGTTAAACTAAACCTATGAACTCAGCAACCTCGTGTTGACACTTTTAGCATGTATTTGCAGGTTTTAGGCTATAAACTAGTTGTGGAGGTTTTGGCAGGGCATGGCATGGTCATAGAAGACTCTGATGTATTGGGGCCAATTGAAATCTTTTATGGGCTTATATTTCCGCACCATTTTTGAAACGTTGTAAATAAATCACTTTGGAATATGAAATCTATTTTAAATGGTTGAGATAAAACCATTCTTTATACTTTGTGTTGTGAAACCAATTTAGTAGCACCCCAGCGACATGTATGCTTCCGCTGGACCCGATTTTGGGGGTGTTACATAATTCATGTACAAAATATAATGTGTTATGTAATAGAGATACTTATATAAAAAATATAACGGAAGAAATTATATATAATGTATATATATTCTAGTTAATTATAATATCAATAAAGCATGTATAGATTTAGGTAAACGAATATGAGTACGGGTACGGGTACGGGTAATCGGGCGTGCATTACCAAAACCCGTCATCGAACCCGTACCCGGCTAAAAAAATTAATCAATACCCAAACCCACATGCAAACCCGCTAACCCGCCCACGAACCCGACCCAACCGGTTCAGGTTTCAGTTTCCCCCGTCGATTTCGGGTGCTTTTGCCATCCGTACTTATAAAATGAAAAAGTCACGACATGCAAATATATATAAAGACCCGAGTTTTCTAAAAAAAAATGTAAAACCACATCATACAAAAGCCACATAATACCGTTTGGTTCTTTCAGTTGTCATGTGGTATGCCAAGTTAGGGTGGTATCTCTAGTATGTGTGTATATCAGTTGAATTGAGGAGGATATGTGTGGCCCTCTTGAAGTGACAAACTTGTGTTAAGTCTAACGACATGAGAAGGTTAAGACATCATTTTCATTGAGTCCATCGTCCATTCGGTGACGTAGGTGCCGGCAGTGGAATTGTTATTTTAAAGTATTTCCTAGATGTCATAAACAAGATTTTAAACTATGTTATTCTTTTATGGGGTATTACGGTGTTGTTGAATTTACAATTATCTATTAGTGAAGTTTTACTTGTGCCACGAAAAACATGTGCATTGTAATAATCTTAAAAGTAATATATCAAATACAGTGGATTATTACATCGAAGGAATCATAAATCAATTAAATTACAATGCATTAAATCATCTATAGCCAAAATTACATCATCTTCCGCGTAAAGATACAAAACACTGTGTAACACCCCGCCTTATAGACCATAATATTGTCCGCTTTATCCGTAGGCTGAAGGCTTTACTTTTGTGGCCCTCATGTGAAGACTTCCCGGCATGTCACCCAAGCCAGTACTACTCTCACACGAGCACGCTTAACCGTATGGACGATTAACCATTAGACTACAAAACGCGTTGTTGGTATATAAGGCGAATGTTAACACATGTCACAGCATCACTCTTAGTCACGGCCAATGTGGGAATTGCTTAGGGTGGTACATTCACCCCCTTAGAGGAATCCCGTCCCAGGATTCAGTTGGGTAAGAACCCTGTCAAAGGGACTCATCATCCTAGAACGACTATGAGGTTTGCTGCACATCCCGAACGACTTGGAGTGGCTCTGATACCCCCTATAACACCCCGCCTTATAGACCACAATATTGTCTGTTTTGCACGTAGGCTCACGACTTTGCTTTTGTGGCCCTCATGTGAAGACTTCCTGGAAGGTCACCCAAGCCAGTACTACTCTCACACGAGCACACTTAACTGTATGGACGATTTCCCGTTAGACTAAAAAACGCATTGTTGGTATATAAGTCGAATGTTAACACATGTCCCAACATCACTCCAAGTCACGACCAATATGGGATTTGCCTAAGGTGTTACACACTGTGGTAGGATAGTGAACAAGAATCATTTAAACAGTTTAACAACACGCTAAAAATGACCATTGTTCAAAAGTAAGATCACTAAACTCAATTGATGGTTACGAGGGTATGGTAGAAGCGGTTGCTCTGGTTAGACATTAAGTAGCTTTCATTACCGAAGCTTCATGGCATGAATTGATGAGAGATGTAATAATTGAAGGTTCATTGAGTGACCGGTCAACCTGGCATAAAGTGACGAGGGCCTTGACATGTGAGTTATCGAAATTATTAAATCGGTCTAACGTTAGATCTATCCAAGAATGCATCATAATATGAATATTTCTTTGCAACTTATGTGTGCAAAAAAACATATGAGGTTAGTGAGAAAGTATGTAATAGAGAGATATTATGTAATGACAAGAAAATTCGGATGGGTAATTATAGGAAACAGAACTATCACACATATTGTATATACAGTATGATATTCTACAACTCATTTTCCATAACTCCATTTCCATGTATATATCATATCCTATCTCTTAGAAACTAACTTTGCAATAAGGATGCAAAGAGATATCATGCTTGACGAAAACCCCTATCAAGGTATATCATCATCAATTTCACAAGACTCCAAGATATGTGAAAAAGATGCAAAGAAAAAATGATTCGAGTTGGAAGAAGCAGCGAGGCAAAATGTTAACGGCGTGAGGTGACCAGTAATTTATTTTTATTTTTTTATTATTTTTTTTTTGCACTATGGAATGGAAAACATAAGGAATGATTTGAGAGGAACAGAATTGTTGGGATTCAAAGACTTCAAGATGCTGTTGATGTTAAGAATGCTCATGTAATTAAACTGCTCAGGCATTACAAAGAAAAATATCTAATTCATTAATGCTGCTAATACAAGGTTTACTACTACTGGTTTATTTTACTACTGCTGGTGATGCTGAAGAACTTCAAGAAAATACACTAAGTAGTTAGTTCTGCCAGACTAAAAGTTAATGCTGCTAGTTCAGAATTACAACTGCTGAAGGATTACTGCTGCTAGAGTTAGAGTTAAGACTGCTAGTCTATATTGAGTCTTAGTTAATGCTGCTAATGAGATATAATTGTATAGTCGGTTAGATAAGTATAGAAAAGATTCTAAAAAGATTTATCTTGTATAGAAAGTTATTGTAAGCCGACTAGGACTCCTTAGTCTATCAAAGGAGGTCCTAAGGCATTGTGTTAGAGACGTGTTTTTCATATAGCTTCAAGGTTGTAAACCCTAATACTAGGAGAGTATTCGTATTATTCATTAATAATCTTGAAGCTGTTTTGTTTGTTAATCTCGTATTTACAATTGTTTTACTGTTACATTACAAGTTCTTTTTAAAGTTAAAGTGTAGATTCCGCATAGACTTTAACATACCCAAAGACAGTTTCTACATAGTTGTTTTAGATTTATCTAAAATAACTTAACCTTTACATGCTAAGGGATTCGATCAAGTATATAAATGGGATCAACAAGTGGTATCAGAGCTTGTGGTTCTAGAAGCTGTGATCTACTCAAAGAAGAACCTGTTTAAACTCGATATTGTTTGATCTTACTGAAGACATGGATTCAGACTCTGCACATATGGTTACTGCATCAAAGGTTCCAATGCTCAAGGCTAATGAGTATGAGATCTGGAGACTACGAATTGAGGAGTACATTCAGATGATTGATTTTCAACTCTGGGATATCATTGAGAATGGAAACGAAAAACCAAAATCAACAAAATCTACAAAAGGTGTTACTACAATTGTGCCTCTTAGAACTGCTAAAGAAAAAACTAAAAGAAGACTTGAAGTCAAGGCAAGAAGCATGTTGATGATGGCCATTCCTAATGAGCATCAGTTGAAGTTCAACTCCATTAAAGATGCTAAGTCTCTAATGGAAGCTATTGAAAAGAGGTTTGGAGGTAATGCTGCTACAAAGAAGAATCTTTTGAAACAGCAGTATGAAAACTTCTCTGCTCAAGGTTCTGAGGTGCTGGATCAAACCTTTGATCTAATTCAAAAGCTTATAAGTCAACTAGAGATCTTGGGTGAGCAGATCTCTCAGGAAGATGTGAATCAAAAGTTTTTGAGAAGCTTGTCCTCTGAATGGAACACACATGTTGTTATGTGGAGAAACAAATTTGATCTTGAGACAATGAGTCTGGATTATCTTTACAACAACCTCAAAGTTTATGAACCAGAGGTCAAAGGATCATCTAGCTCCAGTACAAATACACAAAACATGGCTTTTGTGTCCTCCTCAAACAACACTAGTAGTACCAATGAAGCAGTTACTACTGCTCATGGAGTTACTACTGCTAGCACTCAAGTTACTGCTGCTAATTCAACAAATATTGACAACTTGAGTGATGTTGTGGTTTATGCTTTCTTGGCTAGTCAACCCAATAGTCCTCAACTGATGAATGAGGACTTGGAACAAATTCATCCAGATGATGTGGAAGAGATGGATTTAAGATGGCAGATGGCTATGTTGACAATGAGAGCTAGGAGATTCTTGAAGAAAACTGGAAGAAACCTGACAGTCATTGGGAATGATAACATTGGCTTTGACAAGTCAAAGGTAGAATGCTATAATTATCACAGGAAGTGACACTTTGCCAGAGAATGCAGGGCACCAAGGAGCCAAGACTACAAGAATGGAGAAAGCTCAAGGAAAATTGTGCCTGTGGAAACAACTAATTCCACAGCTTTGGTATCTTGTGATGCTTTGGGTGGCTATGATTGAAGTGACCAGGCTGCAGAAGGACCCAACTATGCATTGATGGCTTATTCATCTTCAAGCTCAAGTTCTGACTTTGAGGTATCTAATGAATCTGGTTGTTCTTATAAATCTTGCTTAGATACTGTTGAGTCACTTAAAGCTTAAAATAATCAACTGATAGAAGATTTAAGAAAGTTTGAGTTAATGTGTTTAGGTTATAAATTAGGACAAGAGTTAGTGGAGAAAAGACTTGAATTCTTTAAAACAAATGAGAATGAGTTAGTAGAAAAGATTAATGTTTTAAAGAGTGAAATTTATGTTAGAGATGAGCTTATCAAGGAACTTAGAAGAAGAATTGAAGTAGCTCAGAAAGAAAAAGATGTAGTTCAACAAGAAAAAGAAAGCATTCAATTTAAAGTGAATAGGCTTGAACATGCATCTGAGAGAGTGAACAAGATAATAGACTATCAACTTATAACGAAGGGTAGTGGAATAGGATATAATGAAGTTCCCCCTCCCATTCCCGAGAAATTTGTGCCTCCTATGAAATAGTTGTCTTGTTTAGTTGATTCTGCTAATCAGTTTGTAGGTGAGAGTGATAATGCTAAGTCTAATGAGGAAAAGTCTACAGTTGATAGGAAGTATATTTATGCAACAATTATTGAACATTGGGAGTCTGATGATGAGGATAAGGTTGAGTCTACACCTAAGGTTGAAAGAAAAACAGTTAAACCTAGTGTTGAAAAGACAAATTTTGTTAAACGTAATTCACATGATCAAAATGCTAGTAGAACTGTTGAGCAACCTAGGGTGCACACTAACAGGCCTAGAGGGAACCAAATAAATTGGAATGACATGATATCTCATAGGTTAGGAAGTAACTTTGAGATGTTTAACAAGGCTTGTTATTTATGTGGTAGTTTTGAACATTTGCAGGATGATTGTCATTACTATAAAAAACCTATGTGGAACTATGCTCAGAGGGTGAATCACCAAAGTTTTTCTAAATATACACACCCTTTGCTAAAAGAAACATAGTTCCAAGAGCAATACAAATGAGGTCTGGTGTAGTATTAGTTAATACTACCAAGTAAAATGTTTCAAAACCAGAAGTATTGATTAATACTGCTAGACCAGTTAGTGATACTACGACAAAAAGAACAGTGAATGGTGTTAATTCAATGACAAATTTTTCAAAAGCAGCACATTCAACTGCAAAAAGGCCCATTCAAAGAAACACAATTATTAATACTGATAAGGCAAAAGCAGTAGTTAATACTGCTAAGCCAAAAGCAGTGATTGATACTATTTGGGGTGATCATTTTTATGTTGTTAAGGCCTCAGCTTGTTGGGTTTGGAAACCAAAAATAAAAGTTTTAGACCATGTTTCCAAACATGACAGTGCATCAATAGTTTTAAAGAAATTTGATTATATTGATGCACAAGGCAGATCCAAGTCAGTAATGGCTTGGGTCCCCAAAAGAAACTGATTTTCTTACTTTATGTGCAGGGCAATCCACAAGTGGAGTTACAAGACCAAGGAGTTATTGACAGTGGATGCTTAAGGCACATGACTGGAAACATGTCCTATCTTACAGATTTTGAGCCAATTGATGGAGAATATGTTGCCTTTGGAGGTAACTCTAAAGGAGGGAAAATCACAGGCAAAGGTACAATAAAAACTGGTAAATTAAATTTTGAGAATGTGTACTTTTTCAAGGAGCTAAAGTTTAATCTCTTTAGTCTCTCACAAATGTGTGACAAAAAGAATAGTGTTCTTTTTATTGACACTGAATGTTTTGTCTTATCTCCTGACTTTAAGTTAACTGATGAAAGTCATGTTTTGCTTAAGGTTCCTAGAATAGACAATATATACAGTGTTGATTTAGAGAACATTGTTCCTAAAGGAGGTTTGACTTGTCTCTTTGAAAATGCCACAACTGATGAATCTAAGTTTTGGCATAGAAGGCTAGGTCACCTGAATTTTAAAACAATGAACAAATTGGTGAAGGGAAATCTTGTTAGAGGTTTACCTTCTAAAGTTTTTGAAAATGATGAAACCTGTGTTGCTTGTCAGAAGGGAAAGCAACACAGAGCCTCTTGTAAGACCAAAACAGTGGACTCTATAAGTTAGCCTTTACATATGTTGCACATAGATTTATTTGGACCAATATTTGTGAAAAGTTTAAAGAAAATGATGTATTACCTAGTTGTCACAGATGATTTTAGCAGGTTTACTTGGGTTTTCTTTTTAGCTACTAAGGATGAAACCAGTGGAATCCTTAAGTCTTTCATAACTAGGATAGAAAACCTAGTTAATCATAAGGTTAAGGTGATAAGATGTGACAATGAAACTGAATTCAAGAATAGGGATATGAATCAGTTTTGTGAGGTGAAGGGTATTATGAGACATTATAGTGTAGCTAGAACTCCTCAACAAAATGGTGTTGCTGAGAGGAGAAATAGGACACTAATTGAGGCTGCTAGAACAATGTTAGCTGATTCTAAGTTACCAACTACTTTTTGGGCTGAAGCAGTTAATACTGCTTGCTATGTGCAAAATAGGAGTATAGTAGTTAAACCTCATAACAAGACCCCTTATGAACTTTTACATGGTAGAACTCCAATGTTAAGCTTTCTAAGACCATTTGGGTATCCTATTACTATCCTTAATACCATATATCACTTAGGAAAGTTTGATGGCAAGGCTGATGAAGGTTTCTTTGTTGGATACTCAATGAATAGTAAAGCCTTTAGGGTATTCAATAGTAGAACCAGGATAGTTGAAGAGAACTTACATGTTAGGTTTAGTGAGAGTACACCTAATGTTGTAGGTAGTGGACCAGACTGGTTGTTTAATATTGGTGCACTAACAAAGACAATGAATTATGAGCCAGTTGTTGCAGGTACACAGTCTAACAATTTTTCAGGTACAAAAGCAAGTAATGGTGCAGGTCAGGCTAGAAAGGAGACATGACCTGGCAAAGACTACATTTTGCTACCACTATGGAATGCTGATCCACTATTCTCTCAAAGTCCAAAGAGTTCTCAGGATGAAGAACCAAAGACCCTAGATCAAGAGCCCCCAGGCTTAGAGGAAGTTAAGTCTTCATGTGATGAGGAACAACAGGATGATGAGGAGCCAAGAAAAGAACAAGAAAATGCTGATCAAAATAAGGATGATAATATTAGCGGTTCTAATGATGTTAATGCTGCTAGTGATGGTAACAACACTAACAGCACTAACAAAGATAAAACTGTTAATATTACTGATAAGGAAGGCATTGCTGTTAATGAGGATGAATATCCTTTTGATCCAAACATGCCTCATTTGGAAAATATTTATATTGATACTGATGATGAAGAAGTTGGTGCAGAGGCTGACATAAACAACATGGATGAAACTATCCCTGTCAGTCCTATTACAACTACTAGAATTCACAAAGATCATCCTCAAGAACAAATCATTGGAGATGTGAAGTCTGGTGTTCAAACAAGAAGAATGACAAAGGATTTGAAGGACCAAGGTTTCTTTGCTAGATCTCTTAAACAAAGAAACAGTCACAAAGACCTTCAAAATTATTTGTTTGCTTGTTTCTTATCACAAGTAAAACCCAAGAAGACAATTCAAGCACTGAATGATCCAAGCTGGGTAGAAGCTATGCAGGAAGAGCTTTTACAATTCAAGCTACAAGAAGTTTGGACTTTGGTGGATTTGCCTAATGGAAAAAAGGAAATTGGTACTAAATAGGTTTTAAGATATAAGAAAGATGAAAGAGGTATTGTGGTAAGGAATAAAGCAAGATTAGTTTCTCAGGGATACACATAAGAAGAAAGGATTGATTATGATGAAGTTTTTGCTCCTGTTGCAAAAATTGAAGCTATAAGACTGTTTCTAGCTTATGCTTCATATAAAGACTTTGTGGTGTATCAAACGGATGTGAAGAGTGCTTTTCTTTATGGGACAATTGAAGAAGAAGTGTATGTTTGTCAACCACCAGGGTTTGAAGATCCTAACTTTCTTGACAAAGTATACAAGGTGGAAAAAGCACTTTATGGTTTACATCAAGCACCCAGAGCTTGGTATGAAACATTGTCACCATACCTTTTGGACAATGGATTTCATAGAGGGAAGATTGACAAGACTTTGTTTATTAGAAGATACAAAAATGATATCCTGCTAGTCCAAGTTTATGTGGATGATATTATTTTTTGTTCAACAAAGAAGGAATTATGCATTGAGTTTGAAAAATTGATGCATTAAAGGTTTCAGATGATTTCTATGGGAGAACTTACTTTCTTTTTAGGATTAAGTGAAGCAGAAGGTAGATGGCACATTTATCAGTCAAGATAAGTATGTAGCCGAGATCTTAAAGAAGTTTGGGTATACAGATGTCAAGGCAGCAAGCACACCCATGGTCACTGATAAGCCTTTGCTCAATGATGAAGATGGTGAAGAAGTGGATGTTCATTTGTTTAGATCAATGATTGGTTCATTGATGTACCTTACTTCTTCAAGACCTGACATCATGTTTGCAGTGTGTGCTTGTGGTAGATACCAAGTCAGTCCTAAAGTTTCACATCTTCATGTTGTGAAGAGAATTTTTAGGTACTTAAAAGGTCAACCTAAATTGGGCCTTTGGTATCCAAAAGATTCACCTTTTGATTTGGTAGCATACACTGATAGTGATTATGCTAGAGCAAGCTTGGATAGGAAATCTACAACAGGTGGATGTCAATTTCTTGGGTGTAGATTGATCTCATGGCAGTGCAAGAAACAGAGTGTGGTTGCAAACTCCACAACAGAAGCTGAATATGTGGCTAATTCAAGTTGTTGTAGACAAGTGCTCTGGATTCAGAATCAATTGCTGGATTGTGGGTATAATTTTATGCATACCAAAATAATTATTAATTATAGTAGTACTATGTGCATAATTAGAAATCCTGTTTATCACTAAAAAAACAAAGCAAATAGAGATAAGACACCATTTTATAAGAGATTGTAATGAAAAGAAGTTAATTCAAATGGTTAAAATCCATACTGATAATAATGTTGTAGATTTGCTCACAAAAGCTTTTGATGTTGGTAGATTTTAATTTTTAATTGCCAGTATTGGAATGTTAAATCTTAAAAAATCTCTTATCTTTTTGTGTTTTTGTAAAGTTTTATATGGATTAGTACTGTTATTTAAGTTAATAAGAGTTTCTGCTGCTAAGTATGATTAGTACTGCTAGTTATACTTAGAACTGTTGATTTCTGCTGCTAGTTGTGCTTACAACTGCTAAGTATAATTGATGATGTGATTATTGTGAACTGTGTTATGTCTTGTATTTTGGTGTTTTTGGACTAATCTTTTGCAGGATAAGCATAAAGAAGTATTGGAATACTGATAAATAAGCTATTTGAAGTGGAAACTGATTTAATGCTGCTAGGCATAAGTTAGTGCTGCTAAGCCTAACTTAATGCTGCTAGGTTTCTACTGCTAAGTTTGAGATTGCAGGGTACTGTTTTAGAACTTCCAACGATTAAGGGTTTATATCCTTCAATCATTCACACAAGTGTTTTTATCCGATCAAAAACTCTCTCAAACGAAACCCTAACATAATTTTATCATCTAATTGCAAAATCAAACAAATCCCAACACGATTTTTCAAAAACACATAATGTCGAAACTTTCTTTTGCTGACACTCATAATATGATTGCCTTTTTGCAAAAACCGAAAGAAAGTGAAGGATTTACAGAAATTCTTGATTTCTTGAATGCAAACCCTATAAGGTATGCATTAACTGTAAGTCCTCCTATATATATTTCAAATATTCAACAGTTTTGGTCTACTGCAAAGGTCAAAACACTGAATAATGAAGTACAAATTCAGGCTGTTGTAGATGGCCAAGATATACTCATTACTGAAAAGTCTGTTAGAAGTTCTGTTCAACTAGCAGATGAAAATGGTATTGAGTGTCTCTCAAATTCTACAATTTTTAAAAATTGGGGTATGTAACAGCAGATGAGAATAGGTTATGTAAGGAAAAACGATTCTCTAAAATTTTATAAAGCATCCTTCTCCCCTCAGTGGAAATTCTTAATATATACCATCTTACAATGTATTAGTCCTAAACAAACTTCCTGGAATGAGTTTAGCAGCAATGTGGCTTCTGCCATTATTTGCTTGGCAAATAATGAGAAGTTTAATTTTTCAAAAATGATTTTTGATGGTATGGTTAAGAACTTGGATAAATCTACAAATAAATTTTATATGTATCCAATATTTTTACAAGTTTTCTTGAACAAACAATTTTCAAAGAAAGTCATTCATCAAAGAGTTTATGGAACACCCTTTCATACTAAAAAGATTTTTTCCAATATGAAAAGGGTGGGAAAAGACTTTTCTGGGAATGTAACACCATTGTTTTCAACAATGTTGGTACAAGCTTAAAACCAGCGTGAAGGTTCAGTAATCCCAACTGAGACCCATCACACATCCACTGTTTTACCATCAACATCTCAACCACAAAAGACCTATAAACGTAGGACATCACATAAAAAGGGCACTGAGCTACCTCAGGCTAGTGTCAGTATGGTTGCAGATGAGGCTATGCATAAGGAGAGGGGTTACAGATTGGTAAGGGCTGCCACTACTGCTGCTAGCTTAGATGCAGAGCAGGCCAGTGGTAACATAAGTAAGACCCGAACCAAGGCAACACTTAATGAGTCAAGTTCCTCTGGAACTAGCTCAGGTAGTTGTCCCAGCCAACCGGAAAATATAGGGGGTATGGATGCTCAAACTGGGTTTGAGACTATGCCTAACATTCCCAATGATCCACCTCTCGGGATAGGTAACACAATCAGAAGTGGTGAGGGTAGCATTGAACTAAAGGAATTAATGGATTTATGTACAAAATTGTCAAAAGAAGTTATTGACCTCAAGCAGACTACAACTTCTCAGGGTAATAAAATTAAAAGATTGAAGAGAAGGGTCAAATATCTAGAGGGAAAACAGAGGTCAAGAGCACAAAAGTTAAAAAGATTGCACAAGGTTGGTACTGCCTCCATGGTTGAATCTTATGCTGATGAAAGTTTGGGGGAGGATGCCTCCAAACAGGGGAGGAATGAAAGCAAAGCTGCAGGGGAGGATACTGAAATTGGGCTTGGTGCTAGATTTGATATGGAGATTGATCCAGAAAATGAGTTTGTGGTTCAAGACAAACAGGGTAATGTGATAGCTATTGATCCTTGTTTAGATATGGTTCAAGATGTTAATACTGCTGAAGTAATTGTGGAAGAGCAAGTGGAGACAGTTAATACTGTTGGGTTAGTTGTTGAGAAGGTGATTGAAGTGGCTAAGTTAATGGTTGATGTTGCTGATCTTAATGCTGCTAGTGAGCAAGTTAATGATGCTAGTGAAATTGTTAGTGCTGCTGGGTCTAAAGTTACTACTGCTGATACAGAAGTTGTTAATACTACTGCTACTACAACTGATGAAGATATCACCATAGCTCAAGCACTTACAAAGTTGAAGAATACAAGACCTAAGGCAAAAGGAGTTGTGATTAAAGAGACAACACCAACATCAACAATAAAACCAACAATAACTTCACAATCATCAACTGATAAAGGCAAAGGAATTCTGATTGAAGAACCTAAAGAAAAGCCTTTGTCAATGAAGGCTAGACAACAACAGCTTATAGAAGATGAAGAGCTAGCCAGACAGGTGCAAGCTGAGCTTATTGTTGCAGAAGAAAAGGCAAGAAGAGAGCAAGCTCAAAAAGAAGAAGAAGCAAGTCTTGCTGAAATAAACTCATGGGATGACATACAAGCAAAATGTGAAGCAGATCACATGTTAGCCCAGAAGATGTGGCAAGATGAACAGGAAGAGCTATCCTTAGAAGAAAAATCTAAGCTCTTCATGGAATTCTTAGCTAAGCAGAAGAAGTTCTTTGCACAAAAGAGGACTGAAGCTAAGAGGAACAAACCACCTACCATAGCACAGCAAAAGCAAATTATGATGACCTACTTGAGAAACATGGATGGATGGAAGTCTGCTTAGTTCAAAGGCATGAGCTATAACAGGATTAAGGAGTAGTTTGATAAAGTTTTCAAGAGGGTCAACACTTTTATTACTATGAGTACAGAGGAGGTGATGGGAAGTTCTAAGTCAGCTGAGAAAGAACTAGAAAGAAGTTTAAAGAGAGCTGGTGATGAGATAGAGAAGGAGAGCACTAAAAAGCAGAAGATTGATGAGCAATCAGAGCAAGAGCTGAAGGAAGGTAATGACAAAGGTTCAGAAGAGATTAACCAATACATAGTGATTATTTCAGATGATGAAGAAATTCCAATAGACTGTGAACCTTTTGCTACAAAACTGCCTGATATTGTTGGTTGGAGAATATACAATGAGAATCTAAGGAAAATAATTTATGAAATTAGAAGAGCTAATGGATAAACTTATGTATTCTCAAGGTTTAATCAGATGCTTAAGAGCTTTGATAGAGAAGACTTGCAGACTCTGTGGAAGCTTGTAAAAGAATTGCATGGACCAACGAAACCATTGAAGCAACCAGTGTCAGATCATGATTACAATTTGTGGGGTATCTTGAATACCATATTTGAACCTCATGTTGAAGATGAAGTGTGGAGAAGACCTGTCTATAATCAAAAAGTGATAAGCTGGAGGTTGATAGATTTATGTGGGGTTCATGAACTAACAATGCATGCTATGCATATCTACATGTTGGTTGAGAAGAAGTATCCACTCACAAAAACAACATTGGGGATGATGCTGGAAAGTAAACTTCAAATGGAGCATGACATGAGTGAAAGCATGGCAGATGAGCTTATTTGGTTTATCATATGCTTGAAGGATGGCTGGTAAGCTATTTGGAAGCATCCTCCTAGTGAAGGTTCAAGCTTTGAATGAAACTCGATGATTTTAGAAGAAAATATCAAGTTTAGGGGAGGATTGTTAGGATTAAAATACTTCAAGATGCTGCTGATGTTAAGACTGCTCACGTAATTAAAACTGCTCAGGTATTACAAAGAAAAAGCTCTAGGTCATTAATGCAGCTAATACAAGTTTTGCTACTGCTGGTGTATTTTACTACTGCTAGTGATGCTGAAGAACTTCAAGAAAATCCACTAAGTAGTTGGTGCTGTCAAACTTAAAGTTAATGCTGCTAGTTCATAATTACAACTGCTGAAGGATTACTGCTGCTAGAGTTAGAGTTAAGACTACTAGTCTACATTTAGTCTTAGTTAATGCTGTTAATGAGATATACTTGTATAGTCGGTTAGATAAGTATCACTACAAGAAAATAGAGAACGGGCGACTAGCAAAATGCCGGCGACATTATGTCGTCGGCATTTTGTACTAAACGACAAAAAAGGCTTGACCGAGCCAAGGTTGCGTTGAATTTTTAGTTTGGTAAAATACCGAAGACATGTCGACAGTATAATATTGAAAATGTTTGACTTTTCAAAACCTGGTGAAAACTTAGGCGGGAGTTTGATCCGCCAATATTATGTCGACGACATGTCGTCGGCACAATATAAACCAAAAAATAATTGCAATTAGCGTGTGATTAGCGATTGATTAAGATTTATTTTTTCGTTACTGTTATTTTCCCGACGACAAGACGTCGGTATTTATCTAGGTCAAATTTTTGGCTTTCCCCGCGTGTGAATAATAGCGAATAATTGGGCAGGGTTTTTTCCCGCCTTTATTACGCCGACGACATGTCGACGGGATTTTATTCCCAAACACATTATATACACTCTTATCCTCAAAACCACTCAACCTCACAACCTTTTATCTTCACACCAATCTCAGGTTATCTTATCCTCAAAACCACTCAACCTCACAACATCTTTTCTTCACACCAATTTCAAAACCTGAGATGCAGCGATATAATCCTTTTATGTGTAATTGTGGAGCAGAAAATATTTAAAAAAAAATCACATCAACGAGATACATTTGGATGGGAATATTATGCATGTCCTCTTTCGAAGGTGAACAATTATACATTTCTTATTTATGTAAATATACAAACAATCATATAATTACATTATTTATGTGACAGCCAAGAGAAAAAGATCATGGATGTGGATATTTTATGTGGAAGAGTGAATTTGATGGGCAGTTACGAGTAACCTCTTTTGCTTCAACATCTCACGGTTCTGGATCTGCACCAACAGGGTGCTCAAACTGTAATGAAAAAGATCTTAGGATAAACATGCTGGAGGCACAAAAGCAGGTGCTAGAGACAAGAGTAAGGATGCTGGAGGCAAGACTTGAAATGGCAACGAATCACGACGACCCCGACCACGCATGTCAGTCGGCTGCAATACTCCGTGAGCTGTTAGGTGACATGGACAATCTTCATATGTAATGTTGTTGTTGTTGTTGTTTGTGTTGTTGTTGTTGTTTAATAAAATGTTGTTGTTGTTGCAACCATGACCATTTTGGTTAAAAGAAGCTGGTTAACAGCAGCCCACAAGGGCCGTTTGGTTTATGCTGTCCAAACAGGGCCGTTTGGTTTATGCTGTTTGGTTAACAGCAGCCCACAAGGGCCGTTTGGTTTATGCTGTCCAAACAGGGGTGTTTAGGATTGCTTATTTCTGCACCAAAAGGGTGTTTGGGTTTATGAGCTTATTTGAAGGAACAATATCACAATTAACAAACACGAAGGCAAACATTTTATTTAAAACACGCAAGAGTTCTCAACCACATGCATTTCATACAGACTCAAACGAAACAACTTGACAAGCAAACGAAACAGATCAAACAAAACAACTCGACAAGCAAACGAAACAACTCAAACGAAACAACACACGACATATACCATAACAAACATCGCCCATTCATTTTTTTTTCTGCTACTTCCCGCTTTGCTAGAACTTGCACCATCTTTTCCCTTCCTTGCTTTCCTTTGCTTGATATGTTCAAACGTATCTTCGAGATTTGTTACCCTATTTCCCAGATCATCAAGTTTGGTGTCCAACGTGCTTTCAGCTTCATCGTCAGCTTGAGCGTCCAAATACTCTTTGTAGTACGGCTTTTTCCTCAACCATTCCAGAATCTGATCTCTCATCCACGGTGCACAGTTCTTATAAGAACCATATTCATCATAAATTTCGTAGCCATATTCATTAAGAACTTCATTAAAGAGGACCAACGACGATAAAACCTTTGACCACTCATCTTTTGGTGTGTAACCATCCATTGTTATGTGTGTTTTGTGGGAATTAGTGATTTGATTATTTGTGTTTTGCCGATTTGAGGATGATCGGTTATTTATGGGAATTAATGAGTTGGTGCTGAAAAGGATGGAGGGATGAGTGATACATATACAGATGTTATTGAGTGATAAGATAAGATAAGGAGACAGGATGAGATTATTTTGTAAGAGAATATATATGAAAGGATAAGTTTTATTATCCTTTAGTGTATTGCGTATACCTCGTGTCCCGTTCGTTAAACATCTCGTGTTCCATCTCGTGTAGAACCATATCATCTCGGATCATTCGTTTAACATTTCGTGTAGAACCATATCATCTCGGATCATTCGTTTAACATCTCGTGTCGAACCATATCATCTCGGCTCATTCGTTAAACATCTCGTGTAGAACCATATCATCTCAGCTCATTCGTTAAACATCTCGTGTAGAACCATATCATCTTGGATCATTCGTTTAACATCTCGTGTAGAACCATATCATCTCGACTCATTCGTTTAACATCTCGTGTACAACCATATCATCTCGGATTATTCGTTTAACATCTCGTGTACAACCATATCATCTTGGATCATTCGTTTAACATCTCGTGTAGAACCATATCATCTCGACTCATTCGTTTAACATCTCGTGTAGAACCATATCATCTCGGCTCATTCGTTAAACATCTCGGCTCATTTCATACAGACTCAAACGAAACAACTTGACAAGCAAACGAAACAGATCAAACAAAACAACTCGACAAGCAAACGAAACAACTTGGCTCATTCGTTAAACGAAACAGGCGAGTTAATAAACTGCTTTACGCCTGGTGAGACATTGTGGTTAACACTTGGCCCATAGTTAGGAATTGCATCTTTCAAACTAGAACAAGATAAGCTAGAACTTTGTTGTTGAGCACGAGTTCCATAATTGCTCGGATCATTCGTTTAACATCTCGTGTACAACCATATCATCTCGGATCATTCGTATAACATCTCGTGTACAACCATACACTACTACAAAAAATCTCATAAAGACCGGTTAGAATGGCTCATGGAGAGTGGTTTAGGAACCACTCTAGGCGGGGGGGTATTTCTATAACCAAAATATATAGAAACCGGTTCCACAACCGGTTTCTAATATGAGCATCGAAACCTCTTTGCTAGTAAGAACTGGTGTCTACAACCGGTGTCTACATGCCTTTATTATAGAGTAAGGAAACCAGTTTTTATATAAGAACCGGTCTTGGTGAGAATTTCGTTTTTAAAAAAAAATGATTTTTAAGTTTTTGCAAAAAAATATAAAATTTTCATAATTCAATAATATACAACTAAAGTAAAGTGCATAAATCTTGATATATGACAGTATAACCAACTATCAATATATCAAATCGTCTCAATTTGACTCAAACTTGTTTAACTAATTAAGCTAGAAAGGAATGTAGTAGCAGCAAGCTCGCCCTTCAAGGCTCCAACATAAGCTTCCCGTGTCTAACCCCAACAGCTGCACAATAAACCATTACGTTAGATGTTCCGAATTCGATCCGGTTACTTACAGAAAGGTTGATTAAGTTTTAGCTAAAAAGAATATGAAAAGGACTGCTTAAACGACTTGAACTTTTCATGACAAATTCTAAACAACGGCCATATTTTGTTTATAATTAATAAAATGTGAAATATTAGACTTAAAGTGTTCGAGGTCAATCCAACCCGACCCGTCAAAGACATAACCATTTTGACATGTTACCGAACTAGTCCGACCTGCCCATTTTCCATCATTAGTTTACACTTTTACATGATCATACCTTTAGAGTATAATCTGTAACGACATTAGCTTCTTGACCTTCTGTTGCAGCAGCCTGAATAACAACAAAACAATAATAAAGATTTCAAATTTCGGTCATAAACTATTCAAAGTGCTTGATGTAGATGATTTCTTACCTTCATGAAGATCAAGATCAGGATCGGGCTTAATATTTGCATCTCTTTCCCTTCTAGATAACTCTGCTAACATGTCTGCAAAGTTTTTTATATAAATTCAGTTACACATCACTCTATAGAACTTTAATTAAAAAGAAGAGTGAAACAGAAATAAATCATAAACTAACCATAATGTAATCCAACGCCTTGACACCTTGCAGAAAAAGCCAATGTTTCTCTGACAGTCATTTCTCCAATATGGACATCATTTTGACTGATGTAAGCTGAAGTTCTTTCGGGCACAAACTCATGTAACTCATGACCATTATAGGCTCATGACCATTATAGGTTACCTTACCCGAGCACTACATTCACACAAAAAAAAATAGATAAATAAATAATGTAAAAACCTACATGGTAAAGAGATGAATACATGACAAATAGATTAATTGAATAATAAGAGATCCTTTGTTCTACCTTGAGCTCCTTGGCGAGCGTCCCAGCCATGGCCAATAAAAGTTAAGTCTTCCCGGAACTTGGAGGACCCAAGAGTAGCGTCATTCTAAAACGTTACAATACGAAGAATCAGTACCAGTAATGACGCTACACTACTACAAAGTCATAATGCTAAGTTCAACAGAATTCAAAAGAAATGTATTGTTACGCACCTCTGTGTCTTTGGCAGCTGCAGCCTTTGCATGAGGCAGTTTATATGCAATAGGTTTCTGAACGTTAGGAGGATTAATGGGTTCCACAACGACCCGAGAAGACTTTCACCCTTGTCCTGAATATCAACAATAAAACATAATTTTTACAGCTAAATGCCAAATATCTGGTCAGAAACAAATTATATAAATATGATCTGTACAGACATTGTGGTTTGCTGTCCGCTTTTAACAGCCAACATACTTGACAATTTATTTAGTGTTACCAAAGTTATCAAGTGAATCTGTTGTCTAATAAACCTGTGAAATGCGTTAGCATAGGACCAGAAACATAAAACATGGAGTCCAATATAAGCAATCATGACCAGCAATGTAAATTTAACAACAAAAGTAGGTTAAAAATTAGTTAGTGCCCACCCTTTTCATGTGACAGGCCTGGGGCTGTTGGCGTTGGTGGAGAAGTAACTTTTTGGAAGTAGCCACCCCCGGCAGGATGATTACAAAACTCTAACCGTCCAAGCCCTTGTAGAATCTCTGGTGGTGCTCTGTCAAGCCACAGTCCATCACCACTATCTTTGTGTTTAAATTCCAGGTAATTAGCTTTCACCTGGTGTATTTAGCATCATAAGCATGATATTATACTAATCTTTCCATATTATGTATATTGATAGAAGAAGAGGTGCAAATTCAATCATTACTTATAACTTTATAAGTGGACTGATCAAACCAAACGTTTAGCTAAAAGAAAAATGGGTCAACTGTGTCAAATGAGTTGTACTATTAATTAATGCTTACAACCCTGAATTGTTGTATTCAAATAAAGACTTTGATCATTACATATTTTTAAGGAATGGGAAAAATATTTGTAGGGTGACCCGTATTGCAACATGTATTAAAAATAACTCATTTCAACCTGAACATATTCAGACCCGTTAACTGAGCCTGCCCAATAAACTACTATTTGCCGCCTCTAGAACAACTAAACACTGAAGGTGCTAAAAAGATATAGAAATGGGTGTGTAACAGGTTAATGACTCACCCATTTCAGAAATACCTAAACTTATGTGTGATACATATATGTACAAATAAACATGTACACACAACGTATATCAACTAAAAATAGCCAATAATTTGATAATAAACTTTATTTAGATAACATATCCCTACAAAGAACAAAACCAAAAAGCCTGTAAATATTGAGCAGCATAGAACATGTGTGATACATCAAATTAGATGAGACAAGCAAGTGTGAACTGGAAAATGTTGCACTCTAACTCAAGTAGGGGTGCTTCTTAGCTAGGGGAGATTTTTACTTGCCTAAAAATTGAGAATTAAGGATGAAAAATGTTGAACCTAAGACCTTGATAGATCTTTGAGCACTCTTGGATCGATAGTAATGTTTATGTAATCACAAACACACTAATAGAAAGTCTCTAATACTTGTATAAAGCGGAATTTAAACACAAGTAACAACACAAATAACTAAGAACGATTGATCCTCTATAGATCTTTTATTAATACTAAGAACTTATTTTTCTAAACTCGTACATATTACATAATAACGTGTTCCTTTTATAGATAAGGAACCCTAATTCCGTTTCACTAGAAACCCTAAACCGTTTCACAAGAAACATATATCTAAAAACTAATAGAAAATATGCTATATAATTTCCTAATAAAACTCGTGCATATCCAAACTAATAACAAAGTACGCTGAATATCTATATCAGCAGAAACCAACTACGCAGAATCTATACTTCCGCAGAAACACTCTTCAGCAGAATCCAACCCTTCAGCAGATTCCATCAGCAGTAACCATCAGTAGAATTCTTCCTTAGCAGAATTCCCAACAATCCTCCCCTAATCTTGAATTTGACATGGTTAAGTTCAAGATTCTTGATAGATCTCTAACACTTCAGAATAAGAGGATTGAATTCGAACATCATCAGCAAAGAATCAAAAGAACCACATCTCTATGAATGGCAAAACTTTAAACTTCAGGTCTTTGCAGCAACAAATGACATAATGTACATCAAAACAGTTTAGTTTCAGACTATTCTCATCACATCCAGGTGTGTTAACTCCTGTGAGAGGTGAATCATTGAAAATAATGGATTTGATGTCTCTTTACCAATAGCCATCACTACTGGAGTAGCCAAATGTTTAAGTTCGAAAACTATGGTACACTGATAACCATATGATTTTTAGCAAATCATCAGCTATAAACGGATTTGAGATGTCTTTACCTGTAGCCGTTTGCTCAGGACTAGCCAATTCTTTTGGTTTCAACTGAACCTTGGTGAATTGAATACCAAATATGGATACCAAATGTCTTTACCACAAACCATACTTTTGTGGACTAGCCAATTCTTTGGATCCCAGAAAGGGTTACATCCATGGTGAATTGAGAACCATTTCAACTCTCAGAACTTAATCATGGGTGAGTTGAAGTACCCTATAGCTTTGAGCAAGCTATTACAGCTATCAACAGATTTGATGTGTCTTTACCAAAGTTGTACCCTTTGGACTAGCCAACTCTTTGATGGACACAAGTCACATCTGGTGAGTTGATAACCATCAACAGAGTGATATACAACAAACCTGCAGAAAAGTTAGTACACAAAGATACAAGATTTTTTTTTTTTTTTTTTTTTTTTTTTTTTTTTTTTTTTTTAACTAATAAAGAAGAATGAAATAAGAAATAAATGAAATAAAGAAAGATAATATATATAAATAATACACAATACCAGAATCAAGTAGAAGCTTGGTGTTGCATAAGCTTGGACTAGATTAACCCAACCAATTATGCAGCATGAGTCTCATCATTAGCCACTGGATCAGGAGGAACTTCCAATTTGCTTCTAAGCATATGTTTCAGCAGATTAATAGACCAAGGATAATGCTGATCCGAAAACATACACACCCTAATGCCAGAGTTTGTTTCAACAACATGCACATTAGGCATAGGGTAAAACCTCCAAGTATCAACCTCCCATGTGTGTGAATTCTCCCAAAGTGAGTAGCCTTTTCCATTAGGTGAGTGAGAATCAAACAGAACTTGCAGATCTCCCAATAAGTACAAACCAGCCCCTTGTGGTGTATGAGAAGCATAGTACTCTGTGACCATTCCATAGAGAGTATGCAAATCTTGCCTATCCACCAAGTGAAGTATTTCTTGCAAGAAAGTAAACTCCATATAGGAATGATCTTGCCTATAAATGGTGTTTATCTGCCCATCTGTCAATGTCCATTTGACCAACACATTGTAAGAACCTTCAGGAAATGTCTCAGAAGAACCCACTTTAATAAAGGTTGAATCAGCAGCATTGAGATCGATATGCTTAGAAGAACTCTCCTTGTTAGACTTATGTGCTCTAGAAATCTGCTCTCTAGCTAACCTCACAGATCTTCTGATAGCAATTTGTCTGCTGTGTGCCATCCTTTTCTTTCTTCTCCCAGGTATATATATCCCTAAAGGACGAACATTTTCAGATGCACCAGAATCATCTTCAGGAGGAATGGAAGAAGTGTGAACAGAACCACCTTCTACAAGTAACTTCTCAGTATCTTCTCTGACTTTTCTAGCCTCAGCAGCTTCTAATTCAGCTTTCCTCACCAAATCTGCATTGTAGTTAGAAATAAATGATTCCTCTTGTTCAGTAGATGCAGAAGAAGGAATGGTAGCAGCCTTGGTAGAGGTGTCAGCAGATTGGTTCCCTTCAGCAGTTGCCTCAGCAGAAACAGCTTGAGAGAGCAGTTGGTCTTTATCACCAGAAGATGAAGTACCAAGCTCTGCTGTTTTGGTTCTTTTAGCTTTAGAAGCATCTATACTTGCACTAGGCCTCTTCAATGGAGTTTGAGGGGAGTGAATAGCCTTCATAATTTGATTATATGTTTGATGCAAATCAGATTCAGATAAGGCCCATACTTGCTTCTTGGACAAAGCAGAGTTATATACAGAAGTATATTGATGATAAACCACATTCCTCATATAATTCTTGGTTTGTGCCTCAGTCTGAGGTTTAGCTCTCTTAGCTTTGGCCTTCTGTGTAGCAATGGCCTTTCTCCTTTCTGCTGCAGCCTTCTTCCTTTGTTGACCAAGAGCTACCATTTGTGCAGCAAAGTTGTTGCTATCAAAATTAGCTCCTAAGATGCTTTGGGCCAAAGTAGGATTGGAAGCAGCTTGTTGAGTATAAGAATCCCATTGTGCATCAGTAAACTGAACTGATTGCTCATCTAGTTCTCTTTGCCTTTCTGGAGGCAAATCTGAAGTAAATTGAGCTGTCATCTTTTGTGCTAAAGCTTGACTCTTCATCATATCCTTATACTCTTTGACCAGTCTAGCTTTCTCCTTCCTTTCTGCTTCACTCACAAGATCTATACTAAGATCTGCATCAACCATCACTCTTTGCTTATTGCCAGAGATGTCAACACTAGGAACTCTGTCAATATTCTCAGAAGAAATACCAATAGAAGCATCAGCAGAAACATGTTGAGAGGTAGATTCAACATGTGGAGCAGAAACCTCATCAGCAGTATCCAAGACAAAAGATCTTCCAGCAACAAATACTTTAGCAGAAACTTCAGAAGGTGTGACATCCGCAGAAGCCACATTAATCATTGATTCATCTGCCTTAACATGATCACCATCAACATGTTCTTGAGCAACATTCAAACTTGACATTGTAGAGTCCTTGCTCAAATACTGTCTTCTCCTCTTTCTGTAGAACTGGATCTGCTCTTTTTGTTGTGAAGATTCAGCAGCTATGGGTGAAGAAGTATGAGTCTGCTGAGCAGCTTCAGCCAATAAATCAAGATGATCCAAATAAATATCCTCCTGCTCTTCATCAGAGGCAAACACAAACTTCCTTTTCTTTTTCTGTCCAAGTTGATCTTCTAATTCCTGAACCCTCCTTTTCAATACTACAATCTCATCACCAAGTGAGGATTTAGTATCTGCAAGCTCCTTCTTCAACTTCTCAATTTCTTGATCATTCCTGTTGAGCAAATTATACAGAGAAGTGAGAGTAATAGGGTCCTCAGCTCCACCAGCAGATGTCTCAGCGGTAAAGGGAGCTTCATTGGGCCTTTCAGAAGAAACATGTATATTCTCAAAAGTAGGAGTGCTTTCATCTATTGGGTCTCTAAAAGGGCTAGGTGTGGACAGTCTTGTAGACTCATATTCAAGAGGTGTAGGCACATGAGTATCATGAGACTGAATTGTCTCCTCCACCTCAGGAACAAGCTCATCAGGAGCTTCATGAGTTTGTGTTGGAGTAGGACTGGGTGAAACATGTACAGGTGAAGGTGCAGGTTGGTCAGTAGAAACAATCGGTGCTTCAGCAGTTATGGATGGACCTTCATCCCTTTCACTGATGGATTACCATCAGCAGGAACACTTGGAATGGATGGAGTACCATCATCAGCAGCATTGGGAGATGGTGGAGCATCAGCAGCATTACCCTCATCAGCATCATCATTGCCATGTGGCAACATAGCTTGTAGCAGAGGGTGATGTTCCCCAACGTAGTGAGTTTTCATTGAAGCAAACAACTTAGCACTAAGGGCTCCTATGGGATAATGGCCTCTATCTTGGGTATTAATGTCTAAAATTATCTGAAGAAACCTAGGGTACATGAGAAACTTATGCTTTTTCTTTTGAATATTTTCTACCATATTATCAAAAATAAACTTAGAAAAATTATAAGTTAAACCCTGTGATAGACATACTATACCACAACCCAATTGGGTAGAGAATTGATCCCATCCTCCAGACTTGTTGCTGATGCACTGAAGCAATGTGTGCACCAAAAACCTCCACTTGGGGCAAAACTTGTTCTTCAGCCACATAATAGTATCCAAACTTTGATAACCAGCAGCTCTTAGCCCAGCAAGTATCTCTTCAGTGTTGGTGTGATAGACACCATCTTCATCATCCAGTTGCAATCTTTCCCTAATCAAAGCTTCAGTCACAACATACTCTGCTCCATCAATCTTTGCAACAATCTCTGTATCAGAACGTTTCTCAGCAGATGCCCAAAATTGCTTCACCAAAGATTCGTGTACTACATCTGGGTAATGAGTCAATGCAAAGTGAATCTTGGAACGCTTCAAGAAATCCACCATAGGTTCATACATTTCATGTCCCTTCGCTTTTCCTAGAAACGCAACTTTATTATGATCCTTCTTAAATTGTAGGGCTTCCATTGAAGAACTTATGAGAGATATGGTATGAATCAAGTGAATGAAGAATAGGTTTAGATTGCTTGAAGAGGGAATAAGTTGTTTTGGGCGAAGATTATATGAGTAGGTTATAAATAGAAGTTACCCAATTATGGTCAAAATTTATCGGAACTAATTGTTGACCGTATCTGACGTGTAAAGTAACTCCAGCATTCAAAATTTACTCTTCAGCAGAAATGATAGTCAATCTGCTGAAGTAAGAAGTCAATCAGCAGAATCAACTCAAGAGTAATAATATCTCAGTAAAGATCTTGAGTTTTACTTCGCCACCCAACTCGCATTAATTACCATCAACACTTGACTTCGCCTATAAAATAACCCCAAATCACAATCCGCACAAATCACTTAACCCTAATTTACCATCAAACCTTCATTCAACCAAGATCACTCATCAACACTATGAATAACCAACTAGAAGTAGTCGATCTTACCTCTGAGTCATCAGCAGACTCAGGGGATAACATTCCTCAATCATCCACACAACCTTCCCATAGAAGGTATGGTCTTACCAAAGAACAAGCCCGCAAGAGAAAGCATGATGTGGGCTCATCAAGCAGACCCAACAATCCACCCAAACCTCCATCATCATCATCATCTGAGGATAGTCGTCCTTTATTTCGATACCCCTATCAGGATGAACCTCGTCCTTTGAAGTCCCCCTTTCTCCCTTCATCTGAAGATGATAGTGTGGTGGATCCAAATGATTCACCTAGGGGCTTTGATGACTCCACAGAGCGTCTTGAGCCAATCTTTAATAGATTGGTGAGAGAGGAAGAGGAGAGGGAAGCAGTACCAGCCAGTGAAGAGAATCCCCAACCTTCACAACCCCAACCTAGACCATACACCAGAAATCCACCACTCCCAGTGACAAGGGAGGTGGTTATTGGTCTTCCTGCTCCAAGGACTGGTGTTTCATACCACAGAGACACAGGGAAGGGCAAGGGTGCAGAGGTGACCGGAAAAGGAAAGGGTAAAATGGAGTAGGTGATGATGAGATGTTGCCAAGGACCAAAGATATAAAACTAGGTTCTTCAGCATCTTCATTCTTGGTCCTCCATCTCCAACAACTTTTGAAACCCTGATGATAGGATTTAGAGTCTGTGTAGGTTATCTTGTATAGGAATGGTCTTTTATTACAATTTGAAGTTGTTTGTATGCTGTAATTTCTTTTGAATGAATGAACAACTTCTCTTTTATCTTTCAATGATTATCACTTGAACTATGCTTCAGCACTTTCAGTCAGCAGAATCAATCTTTAAGCTTACTTGACCAATTCCCATTTAACCAATCTTGGAGAACTTCCACTTAAGATCAGAACTACACATCAAGGCATTCTGCAAAACAGACACATAAAAACAAACCAAACCAAACAAAACTTAAAGTACATTAGATGGTTAGTATGTTAGTAAACATAATATACAAAATATTACAAATTTTACAACAACAATCCTCCCCTGAGGCATATGCCTCCCCTGAGGCCTATGCCTCCCCTCAAACTTTGCATTTAAGGGTTAACCATCCCAATATGGACAACTAAGTGTTGAAACCTAGGTCCATCAAAAGCCTTAGTCAATAAATCTGCCACATTATCATCTGTGTGAATCTTAACCACCTTAATCAAATGTTTTTCATATGCATCTCTTATAAAATGATGCCTGATTTCAATATGCTTAGTTCTATTATGAAAAACTGGATTTTTAACAATGCATATGGTACTTTGATTATCAATGAAGATTGTGGTGTTCATGAAATTAAACCCATAATCCAGCAATTGATTTTGTATCCAAAGAACCTGTCCACAACAATTGGCAGCAGCAACATACTCTGCTTCAGTAGATGAGGTAGCAACAATAGTTTTTTTCTTGCATTGCCAAGAAATCAATCTTCTTCCAAGAAATTGGCAACCTCCAGTTGTGGATCTCCTATCCAGATTTGCACCAGCATAATCACTATCACTATATGCTTCCAACTTAAAAGGAGACTCTTTTGGGTACCAAAGACCTAAGTTAGGTTGGCCTTTGAGGTACTTGAAGATCTTTTTGACTGCATTCAAATGGGAAGTAAGTGGAGTGACCTGATGTCTAGAACAAGCACTCACAGCAAATGTGATGTCAGGCCTTGAAGCTGTCAAGTACATCAATGAACCAATCATGGATCTGTATAGGTGAACATTCACTGCAGGATCTGGTTCAAGATTGTTCTTTGGTTTTGGAGCTTCATAAGGTGTAGTGGCAGTTCTGACATTTTTTTTTGGGTAAAAGGGATGTTTCACCCTGGTAAAATATATTACACCAAAAACATTGAAGTACAAAGGATGAGGGTGACTCCCTCATCTCAGTCCCTTAAGACACTTACAGACTCTCCTATAGGAATGAACCATCATTCCTGTAACTTACAATATAAGGGTGACACGCCACACTTATAACTAATAATTGAACATTAAACTACAACGACAATAAAAGAAAAATAAGCTTCTTGAATCTTCAAATCGTCATAGTAGTCCAAACTTCCATAATCATCTACATAGTCCCACAAACATGCTTCAAGAATCAGAGTTAGAGCACAACTGTGATAACAAGTAGATGAACATTCCCAAAGAGGCCAAGAGGAAAGAACATCCCTCAATAGCTCAAAGACAATCCACTAAGTCCCAAGCACCACGAATGACCAAGCAATATCAGAACCATACTTGTGACTTCAAGGACTTGTACTTACCATCAACCACCATTCGTAATATAGACCTAATCCAAACAAAAAGAACAAAAGACAACCAGGTCTGAATAATCACGAAGACAAATTCTAAGGTTTGAAACAAACCCTAACTTCCACGTCAACCAGCAGCATCGATCACAAAACCATATAAAATAGTATCATCAACATTGTTTTGAGAACGATGACTAGTCCCAAAAGGGTTATACCCTAACTTCCAATACTGATCGTAGGAGTTTATGAATAAAGAACCAAGAAAGCTAAATCTCCAATTCGACCAGCAGCATCCCAAGCATTGATTTTTGAACAAGAATCACATAAACTTGACTTACACAAAATTACTTTGAGTTCCACTCTCCCTAACCCACGTAACAAGTATCCCAAAACCCACTTCCATCATGTGTAGAACGAGCAATCACCAAACATACCCTAAAAAAAGGGTAATGAGCAGCAAACACATCAGACCCAAGGTAGAACCAAAACCCTAACAAATAGGATCTCAATTAGCATTCAGCACTAGATCCAAACGAACACCAAACACCCTTTACTGCACACTAAAAACGAATCCCTAATTGGATATCGAATAGAATGATACTCGTTAACAAGCAAATGGATCAAACAAAGTGCAGCAATAAGGGGATCAACCCTTATATATGTAAAATCGATTAGTAGAACCGACTTCTGAAAGAATTAAGGATAGGTCGACCAAACACAAATCCAAACAAAACCAAAACTGATCGATCAATAAGAATGATAAAATCAATTATAATATACACCCTATAATCGTTAAATATATAGGGGATACAATAACCGACCTAAAGAGCATCAAGAAAGTATTGATCGACCAGATTCAAGGATCAACCAAAAAGAAACCCTAACAATCGATTCTCCAAAAGAACCCTAAAAAACGTGATTTCAATTCAGAAACTTGATCAAGTAGAAGATAAAACACGAATGCAATCTCTACAATAGCAAATCGTTGAAAGAAAACAGGTATTAAGAGCAGATTTGAAGGCGTTTTATGTTTTGGTTAGGGTTTTCTTTCATCCAGCCGCCACCTATTTATTGTAAAACACAACCACACGATCGTATTGCATACCCAAGAAAGGTAGAGAGGACGATTATGGATCTGTTTTGGCCGGAAATTGATTGGAGGTGGCGGCTGGAATACCTAGAGAGAGAGAGAAAAACGACTTTTAGGGTTACCTTTTTACATATCAAATTTTCCATATCAAATTTCCATATCAAATTTCTTCAATATATCCTTCACATACTTATCCTGACTAATAAAGATACCATCTTGTTTCTGCTGAACTTGTAGACCCAAAAAGAAAGTAAGCTCCCCCATAGCACTCATCTGAAACTCTCCCTTCATCAATTCCTCAAACTCCCTGCACCAAGCTTCTTTAGTGGAGCCAAAGATAATGTCATCCACATAAACCTGCACAAGAATTATATCCCTGGAATTCTTCTTAATGAAGAGTGTTTTGTCAATGGCACCTCTCCTGTATCCATGCTTCAGCAGAAATGCAGAAAGCCTAGCATACCAAGCTCTTGGTGCCTGATGTAGTCCGTAGAGAGCTTTTACAACCTTGTAAACATGTTTTGGATTATCTGGGTCTTCAAAACCTTTGGGTTGAGTGACATATACTTCCTCTTCAATTTCACCATACAGGAAAGCACCTTTCACATCCATCTGATATACCAGGAAACCCATATAAGAGGCATAGGCCAAGAAGATTCTGATGGCCTCAACTCTAGCTACTGGAGCAAAGACTTCAGTATAATCAACTCCTTCCTCTTGTCTGAACCCCTGAGCCACCAATCTTGCTTTGTTTTTAACCACAATACCCCTTGCATCTCTTTTATTCTTCAAAATCCATTTTGTCCCAATGGCTATCTTCCCTTCAGGTAGTGGTACCAAAATCCAAACCTGCTGATTCTTGAATTGTTGCATCTCATCTTGCATTGCTTCAAGCCAATTTGAGTCTTTAAGAGCTTGAGCAACACTTGTTGGCTCCACTTGAGAAAGAAAGCAAGCAAACATACAATGCTTAAAGTCTGTGTGATTGTCCCTTTGCTGATTTGAGACATAGGAAAGAAAAGCCACTTGACCATACTTAGAACTTTTCACAGTACTTCTAGTTCTCACAATTGCTTGAGGATCACCAAGTATATTGGATTGGGGATGAGCAATGTTGATCCTTTTGGTAGCATTAGGGTTGACATCAACTGTGGTGTCAAGATTGTTCACATTGGGTCCAAACTCACTATCATAGGAGGGTGAGTTGAAGATACCAGCTTTGGGTTGGTGATTCCCAAGATCAGAAGGACTTGGAAATCGTGTATATGGCTCTTCAAATTCTGTGGACACACTAAGAGAAATGGGAGAACCTTCAGGAGAACTGTCAGCAGAATTGGTGATGTCAGGGGAAACAGAAGGACTATCAGCAGAATCCTGGTTTCCACTGACTGGTTGTGCTAACTCCACACCAAATCTTTCAGCTTCTTGATTAGCTGCATGCTCCTGCTTCTTGAGTCTAGCAAGGTCCTCTGCATAGTGTGACTCATCTTCAAGCTCATCAGAAGTCCCTTTGGAGCTATCACCTGCAAAATGGTTAGGAGAAAAAGAGGGTACAACAATAGGGTGTTCATCAGGCTCAGACTCACTATCTGAGTCACCTTCCATGGTACCAACTTTGTTTGTGGGAGACTCTTGAGAACCTGCAGATTGGTTAGCAACATATCTAGTATAGCCCAAGTAATCAGTTAAGTAATCCAGGTCAAAATACCAAGCATGACCTTGACCCTGAACATTAGGCTTGTCTTCTAGGTATCTCAGGTTAAGAGTCTCCTCCATCTTTTTAGCATTTAAATTATATACCCTATAAGCCTTACTATGTGCTGAATAACCTACAATATACCCCTCATCATATTTTTCATCAAATTTCCCCAGTGGATCACTAGTTTTCAAAATGGTCACTTGACATCCAAAAGGTTTGAGATAATGAATATCAGGAACATTCCCAGTGAGAAGTTCATAAGGTGTCTTAAAATGAGGTCTAGTGATGGATACCCAGTTCAACACATAACAAGCAGTGCTTACTGCTTCAGTCCAAAACATAGTGGGTAATTTAGAGTCTGCAAGCATGGATCTTGTTGCCTCTATTAAGGTCCTATTCTTTCTTTCAGCAACCCCATTTTGCTGTGGGGTTCTTGGATTGCTATAGTCCCTTTTTATCCCCTTAGACTGACAAAGTTCTATTAAAACAGCATTTTTGAACTCTGTCCCATTATCACACCTAATTCCTTTAACCTTTTTGTTTAGCTGGTTTTCAACAAGGGTAATAAATTCTTTTAAAATTAGAGATGTTTCATCTTTAGTTTTCAAAAAGAATACCCAACAAAACCTGCTATAGTCATCAGTGATTACCAGGCAGAAGTACTTGAGATCAATACTTCTGATTTGAGTTGGACCAAAGAGATCCATATGCAGCAACTGAAGAGGTTCTGAGATGGTTCTCACAGCAGTAATGGCTTTGTATGAGGCTCTATGTTGCTTTCCTTTGTTGCAGGCAACACAATTGTGCTCATTGGTGAAGACTTTGGAAGGAAGTCCATGAACTAGACCAAGTTTAGAAAGCTTGTTAATGGTCTTGAAATTCACATGAGCCATCCTTCTATGCCATTTTGTAGACTCATCCAGGGATGCTTTAGCCACCAAACATGTTAGGTCACCTTCAGGTTGAACATCATTCAAATTGAATGTGTACAAATTGTAACTTCTAGGAACTCTCAGCAGAATTGTTTTATCTTCTGGAAGTTTGAAGTCTTTAGAGAGCACCAGACATTCATCCTCAGAGAAGAATACTTTGTTCTTGGTGTCACATATTTGTGATACTGAGAACAAGTTGAAATGTTGCAGTTCCTTCACATAATACACATTCTCAAAGTCCAAATTAGGTGTTCTGATGGTTCCCTTCCCAGTGATTCTACCATATCCTCCACCAAAACTCACATTGCCTCCTCCTACAATGGGCACAAAATCATGCATCATCTCTAAGTTTCCTGACATACTCCTGGAACAACCACTATCTACTATGCCTACTTCTTTACTTTTCAGAGGATGATCCTACAACAACAACAAAAATATACAAGATATAAGTACACATTGGAGACTCAAGTCATTGCTGACTTGAGCCTGCCTTGTGGATCATAAGAGATAGGCCATGTAGATGTATAAGATCCACCATTGTTCTTGGACCTGCTATGAAAATTAGGTCCCTTTTTAGTCCAAAAACAACCTGCTGAGGGCTTAACAGCAGTATCCCAATTTCCCTTACCCACATACATTGGGTCAATAAATCCAGGCCAATAACCATTCTGAAAATATGAACTAGTTGGTCTCACATATGGTCTAGCAACACATCTTCTCCAAGAAGATGGAGAAGGTCTATCAGCAGAATTGCTGGACTTATGAGTTGCTTGTGGAACATATGGTGGTATATCCTTAACATTATTCCACATTGGTCTAGGTTTATTTTGATCAGCACATACACCCATTCTTTGCTCATGAAAATTACAATCCTTAATCAAATGAAATTTACTTCCACACACAAAACATTTCTTCTTTTTAGAAGATTTATTCATATTGAAAGATGTTCCATGACATACAAAAGTATTCAAATCATTAACATTAACAGAATTGTTTTTGACAGAATTAAAAACATTGTTTTGCAAAGAATTAAATGACAAGTCTTCAGAAGAAACTGTCTTTGAATTTGATTCATCAGCAGCAACTCTAACAGGCTTGTAGGGAGTCTCGGGTGTAGGCTTTGGTGAGGTCTTGGGTGAGGTCTTGGGAAGGTCTGACTTTTCACTTGAATCACAACTGTTAGTAGACCCTTGGTCTGAGGACATGTCACTAGAAGAACAAGAGACATAGTCAGTAGAATTAGAATCAGGGTCTGGCAAGTCACTTGACTTTTTGCCATAAAGATGGTGTGATCCATCAAAGTCTGAGGTGGTGGTGTTTGAGGGCATGTGTTCTCCTCTAATAGGTCCAGGTACAGCATGTAATTTTCCTTCTTTAACAAAATTTGCTAAACCTGCTGGTGTAGATTTACCCTTATCATCCCTAGCCTCTAAACCAACATATTTTTTAAAACCTAAACCTATACTAGAGTTTACAGGTTGACTATTATAGAGACAGTTAGATAACTTATCACCTGACATTAACCAAATATTATGATTAGCTATTTCCTTCTCTAGAGATTTTAAAGCCTGTTTCAAAGACTCAACTTCTACATAACATTTATTATATTTAGGTTTCAATTCATCATATGCCTCCTTAAGTTCATTATATCTTTCACTACAACCAAAAACACAATTATGTACCTGAGAGATGCCCATAAAGGCAACTTGATCATGTTGATCCTCTGTAGTACAGCTTGCCAGCAATCCACTCTGCCCAGAAGCTTCATCATTATCAGGTTCATGCACCTTCCAGTTGACATGATCATCCAGAGTGACCAAAGCTCCAGCTTTCCCAGCTTCCACTTGTTTCTGCTGATAGGTAGTATACCTAACCTCATCACCAGCCTTCCTATCCTTGCATTCTCTTGAGAAGTGACCCATCTGGCCACATGTATAGCATTTGACCTTCCTCCTGTCAAATCTAGCAGAGTCTCTTCCCTTGAAACCAAAATTTCTTCCTGACTTGTCTTCAAACCTTTTGATGTTCATTGAGAGCATGGCCACCTGCCACTTCAAGTTCATCTCTTCCATATCCAGAGGATCCACTTGATCAAAATCCTCAAAAGCAAGTTCCTGCTGATGATCATAATCAGCAACAAAAGATTGAATAACATCTTCCAATACACCACTAGACTTTGGTTGTGAATTTGGTCTGGTGTTGTTGTAGGAAGATGATGCTGAGGAGCTTGGGCTTGAAGCTTGATTCATCTTATTGGAGGTGGTGCTAACAAAGGCTGAGTAACTGGGAGTGGATGAACGAATGGGACTTCTAACATCAGGCTCAAGAGTTTTGAGCTTGTTGTAGAGATCATCAAAAGAAAGCATATCCAATCCACCTTTAGCTTTGAGTGCAATGCTCACATGTAGCCAAGATGGAGGTAAAGATCGCAAGAACTTTGCATTGCAATCCTCATTGTCTGGCCTGGCCTTTAGCTGATTCAATTGACTCAAAATTTTATGAAACCTGTCATACCCCTTGTGAATACCTTCTTCCTCAGAGATTTGGAATTCTTGAAACTGCTGTTTCAACATTGATTTCCTTATCCTCTTTGAATCCTCATTCCCACCAAACCTAGCCTTGATGGCCATCCAGATGTCCTTTGCATCCTCCATATAGTGAAAATCACCAATGTGATCATCTGGAATAGCCTGAAGGAGAATGGACCTTACTTTATTCTCTCTCTGGACAGTAAGAATTTCTTCAGCAGTTTGAGGATCAACAATAGTAACTACACCATCAGCATCTTTGATGTTGTTAGGATCTCTGGGAAATAAGAGTTTCATTGTTGCTGCCGATAGTGTAAAGCTGGTTCCTGCCGATAGCTTTGGTTCCTGCTGAAAGCTCATTGCTGCCGACAGTGTTATCTTGTTTCTGCCGATAGTATTATTCCTGCGGATAGTGTTAGTTGTTATCCGCATATTTAGAATGTTTGTTAAGATTTATTTTTAGAAGAGATTGTTGTTTATCTCTTCACACGTTTACTTGTAGAACGGGTTAGGGTTAGGTGATCTTGTTAGTATAAAAGATAAACCCGTCTATGAGTTTATGCACGCCTTTTAACATTATCAATATTCAATATCACAATTCTTAGTTCATAGCTTGATCCATAGAGGATCATTGTTCTTTAGAGTTTTCTTCTTTATAATACTTGCTGTTTAGTTTCCGCATAAACACTTGTATTGCAGAGGTTCTTGTTTATACCAAGCTCAATCAAGCTCGAAGTACTCGATCCTACAAGTGGTATCAGAGCCTGGTAAGGATCTCTGATAAAGAAGAAAAAGGTCGATCTCATATCTCTTGACCCTCTCTCAATGGCAGACGATAACCCAGAAACCAATGTCATTAACCAGGAAGATCAACAACCCAAAACTGAAACATCCCAAGTCCAAACGCAAATCGTCACCGCGGTGTCCACCAACAATGCTAAATTCCCATATCTGAAGAAAGATGAGTATGAAGTCTGGGCTATGAGAATGGAATATTGGATCACAAACAGTGATTACAATCTGTGGAATGTCATTCTCAAGGGAAATAGCAAGAAGAATACAGGAAGGGACGAGGATGGCAATATTTATATAGAGCCACCTGTTACTGCAGAAGAGCACATGGCTGTGCAAAGGGAAACCAAAGCAAGAACCCTTCTGCTTCAAGCTATTCCAGAGGATCATATGAGTGATTTCCATCACTTGGATGATGCTAGAAAGATCTGGCATGCTGTAAAAGCCAGATTTGGAGGGAATGATGAATCCAGAAAAATGAGAAAGTCTATGCTTAAGCAAGAGTTTCAGGAATTCAAGATCTCTGAGGCTGAGGGGATTCACAAAGGGTATGACAGATTCCACAAGATTCTGAGTCAACTCAACCAGTTGAAAGCCAGGCCGGATGATGAAGATTGCAACACCAAATTTCTGAGGGCTTTACCACCATCTTGGTCGCAGGTTTCCATAACCCTCAAGGCCAAAGGAGGACTGGATTTTATGAGCTTTGATGATCTGTACAACAAGTTGAAAACCCTTGAACTTGATATCAAAGGGTATTCCACCTATACACCTCATACTCCAACCCATACTGCTTTTGTTAGTAACTCTGGTGCTAACAAAACATCATATGGAAACAGTCCAACTCCATCAACATCATCAATCTCTTACTCACCTGTCACACCAAAAGCTCAAACCAGTTCTGAGAATCTTGTAGTGGATCTGCTTCATTCATTTGTTGCTGATAGTACACCACAACAGAAGATTGTGTATGATGATTTCAATCAGGTTGATGAATTGGATATGGAAGAGATGGACTTAAGATGGCAGATGGCTATGATATCGTTGAAGTTGGATAGGTTTGAAAAGAAGGCAGGAAGAAGGGTCAATTTTAATGGACAGGAGCCTGCCAGGTTTGATAGAAGGAAGGTGAGGTGTTATAAATGTTCTCAAACAGGACATTTTGCTAGGGAATGTACAGACAAGAAGGTGGATGACAAAGCACGGTATTCTGCTTTCAGAATTCAAGAGTTGGAGTCAGATGACCCCAAGGCTTTGGTATCTGTGGATTCAATGGTGGACTGGGAGCAACATGAGAAGTCCCTTGCAAGTGGAGCAGATCAGGTCTATGGGATGGTAGCTGGATATGGTGAAAAGAAACAAGTGGCTGGTCAGTTTGGAATGATGGGGCATCCATCTCAGGTACATAACTGCCCATTTGGTTGTGATTCTAAATATGATAAATTGAAACAGGAATTTGATGATAAAGAAAGTGAATATAAGGATAACTTTATTCAACTTAAGGCTCATAAAAAGGCTGTTAAAACTTTAGAACAACAAAAGGTCTGGTTTCAACAACAACAGTCTGCTTATGAAGTAAAAATAAAGGTATTGGAAAGAGATTTAAAAAATGCTATTAATGAGTTTAAACATACTGAACGAGAAAAAGCTAAGGTTGTATTAGATAATCAGGAGTTAAAGTCAAAACTTGATGATACCTTGGCTAGATTTAATAAATGGAAAGAGTCATCCACAAACCTTCACAGGCTTATTGATAGTTCTATGTCATCAAAAACTAAAAGAGGTTTAGGGTTCGGTGACCTGGTAGGGCCAAATCAATATTATGACCCTAATGAATATAGTGTTTTTAACCCAGAACCTGTAGATTATAGAAAGCCTGTAAAGTTTGTGAATGAGGGAGGGATGAATGATGTTCCTCCACCCATAACTGGAACATTTAAGCCGGCTAATCCTTTTGATGACTTTGATGATTCACAAATGATGTATGGCAAACAGGCAAAGGACTTGCCTAATCTTGATTGTGACTCTAATGAATTTGTCTCTTGTTCCTACAGTGACAAATCTTCAGAAATCAAGACAGATGACTATGCCACATGTGGATCAAGTGACAAGTCAGCATCAATAAAGTCAGAAGATGCCTCCTCAGAAGTAGCTAATGATGAATCTCACTCGAAGATAGCTGCATTTGAAGATATTTCTTTTGATAGTGTTAAAAACAATAATGTTTCTGGTTGTGGTTCTTTTTCAAACAATTCAAGTTGTGATTCTGTTTCAAACAATTATGCTTGTGGTTTTCATTGTGTTAAGGATAATTTTGTTTCATGTGTTGGTTTGAATAATTCTGTGTGCAATGAGAAAGTTATTGTTAAGAAAAAGGCCCCTAGAAAGAAATCTTGCTTTGTGTGTCGTAGTTATGATCATCTCATTAAAGATTGTGACTATTATGAAAAACAGATGGGTTTGAATGCATGTCAAAATAGGTCTGTATGGAAAAATGTGAATGATATTCCCCCTTATATTCCTCAAGCAGTAAGGAGAACTTCAGTTGCTACTGGCAAGCCAGTTCCTGCTGGTAAGCCTGTTGCTGCTGATAGGTTCATTCCTGCCGATAAGCCTGTTGCTGCTGTGTATTCAGTTCCTGCTGGTAGGATCAATCCTGCTGGTTGGAGAAGCAATTTGGCTAGACCTTTCAAAAGACCTACTAGTTCTTACTTTCAAAATAATTTGAGACCTGCTTGTTTTGACACCATGAATAAGGGAGGGGCAAAATGGAAAACTGCTGTTAAGTCCTCAGCAGGTTGTTCTTGGAAAATCAATAGCCAACATATGAAAATGGGGTCCAAGATCAATGGTGGATCTCATCAATCTCCAGGGTTTAATTCTTATTGATCCTCTAGGCAGGCTCAAGTCAGCAATGGCTTGAGTCTCTCTTGTATCTAATGTTGTATATGTGTTCTTTCTCTCAGGAGTTTCCTTTTAGAAGCAAAGATGTTGGAATTGTTGATAGTGGGTGTTCCAGGAGTATGACAGGGAATTTGGATAGATTGCATGACTTTGTACCTTTGAATGGAGGTACTGTGACATTTGGAGGAGGAGATGGAATAATTTCTGGGAAGGGAACTATCAAGACTGCTAAGCTGGACTTTGAAGATGTGCTTTATGTGAAGGAACTTCAAGACTTCAATTTGTTCTCTGTCTCCCAAATCTGTGACAAGAAGAACAGTGTTCTCTTCACTGAGAATGATTGCTTTGTGTTGTCCAAAGACTTCAAGCTGCCTGATGAAAGTCAGGTTGAACTTAAAGTTCCTAGGACTTACAATCTGTATAGCTTCAATCTAAGTGAGGTTCAGCCTGAAGGATCTCTTGCCTGTTTGGTTGCAAAAGCTTCTGTGGATGAGTCTAAGAAGTGGCACAGAAGAATGGCCCATGTGAATTTCAAGACCATTAACAAGTTGGCTAAGAATGGGTTGGTGAAAGGACTTCCTATGAAGATCTTCTCTAATGAGCATGATTGTGTTGCCTGCAACAAAGGAAAGCAGCACAAAGCATCATACAAGGCCATAACTGCTGTGAGCAACATCTCTGAGCCTTTGCAGCTTCTTCATATGGATCTTTTTGGGCCTACTTCTATCAGAAGTATAGACCATAAGAACTACTGCCTGGTGATTACAGATGATTTTAGCAGGTTTTCATGGACTTTCTTTTTGGGTACTAAAGATGAAACTTATCCAGTTCTTAGGGATTTTATTGCCTTAATTGAAAATCAGCTAAGTAAAAAGGTTAAGTCTATAAGGTGTGATAATGGCACAGAATTTAAGAACTCTAATCTTATTGACCTCTGTGGGACTAAGGGGATAAAAAGGGACTATAGTAATGCTAGAACTCCACAGCAAAATGGGGTAGCAGAAAGGAAAAATAGGACCCTGATAGAAGCAGCTAGGACTATGTTAGCTGAATCTAAGATGCCTACTATGTTTTGGACTGAAGCAGTTTGCACTGCTTGTTATGTGTTGAATAGGGTATCTATTACTAGTCCTCATAATAAAACACCTTATGAACTTTTGTCTGGGAAGGTTCCAAACATTAGTTACCTTAAGCCTTTTGGATGTCATGTCACTATTTTGAACACTAGTGATTACCTAGGCAAGTTTGATGGGAAGGCTGATGAAGGGTTTATTGTTGGATATTCTGCTCATGGTAAAGCCTATAGGGTTTATAATCTGTCCTCTAAGAAAATAGAAGAGACTCTCAACTTAAGATATCTTGAAGATAAACCTAATTTGCAGGGTGCTGGTCCAGAGTGGTACTTTGATCTGGATTATCTTTCTGACACCTTAGGTTATAATAGATTCAAATCAAATCAATCTGCTGGTACAAATGTTTCTCAAACTAACAATGCAGGTACCTCAGATGATGATTCTGATGTAGAGAGTGATGAACGACCTATAGTTGTTCCTTCTTTTCCCTCTAACAACATTTCAGGTTCAAAGCTCAAGGATTCTTTTGATATGGCTGGAGGTGATTCTAGTTATGCAGAAGATCTTGCTAGGCTGCAAAGACAAGAGTTTAATGCCAAAAGAGCTGCTGAGATGTTTGATTCTGGATTTTCTAAAGAGACAGAGGAGATTCTGAGAAAGGCTGAAGCAGAAGTTAGAAGACAATTGAATTCAAATGGTGGTATTCCTGTTCCTGCTGATCCCATTTCTGCTGAAAGTGGATCTGTTCCTGCTGAACCTTCTAGGGTTTCTGCTGATGTTCCTGTGTCTTCTCCATCTGTGGACACTCTGGGTGCTGTTAACTCCCCTGAAAGATTTCCAATTCCTTCTGATCTTGGAAACTCAGTCTCTTCAAAAGATAAGCTGAATGATCCTCATCATCAGTCCAGAACTGGAATTTTCACTTCTTCTTCATATGATGATGACTTCAACCCCTCCATATCTAATCAGGCATCCTCCATTGAAGTTAATCCAATTGCTACCAAGAGGATCAATACAGTTCATCCTCAGTCTTTGATTCTTGGAGATATAAATTCCCCTGTGCAGACAAGAAGCAAGCTACATCAACCCAAGTTTGGAGAATCTGCTTTTCTTAGTTATATACAGGATCAGTTGAGGAACAATCATACTGATTACCTACATTGTCTGTATGCTTGTTTCTTATCTCAAGTTGAACCAACTAGCATAGCTCAGGCTCTTGCTAATGATGATTGGGTTGAGGCTATGCAAGAGGAGATGCAGCAGTTCCAAAATCAGAAAGTATGGATGTTGGTGCCTTTACCTGCAGGCAAGCATGCTATTGGGACTAAATGGATTCTAAAGAATAAAAGGGATGCTAGGGGTATTGTGGTTCGAAATAAGGCTAGATTGGTAGCTCAAGGTCATAGACAAGAAGAGGGGATTGATTATGATGAGGTGTTTGCACCAGTGGCAAGAGTTGAAGCTATCCGATTGTTTTTAGCTTTTGCTTCTTTCATGGGGTTCGTAGTATATCAGATGGATGTGAAGAGTGCATTTTTGTATGGCAGGATTGAGGAAGAGGTTTATGTTACTCAACCACAGGGGTTTGTGGATCCTCAGAATCCTAATTTGGTTTACAAAGTAGTTAAAGCACTTTATGGTCTTCATCAAGCACCAAGGGCTTGGTATGCACGGTTATCAGCCTTTTTGCTTAAACATGGTTACAGAAGAGGGACTATTGATAAAACTCTTTTTATCAGAAAGAATTTCAAGGATATCATCCTGGTACAAGTTTATGTAGATGATATCATCTTTGGTTCCACGAATGAAGCCTGGTGCAGGGAGTTTGAAGAATTGATGAAGAGTGAATTTGAGATGAGTGCTATGGGTGAAATGACTTTCTTCTTGGGTCTTCAGGTTAAGCAGAAACCAGATGGGATCTTTATTTTCCAGGAGAAGTATGTTTATGACATGCTTAAGAAATTTGATATGGAAAATGTGAAGGTTGCTACAACTCCTTTTGAACGACCAAAGCCTAAGTCCACTAATGAACCTGATGCTGCTGTTAATGTTCATCTTTATAGGTCCATGATTGGATCACTCATGTATTTGACAGCTTCAAGACCTGATATCATGTTTGCTGTTGGTGCGTGTGCTAGACATCAGGTTACACCCTTGACTTCTAACCTAAATGCAGTTAAGAGAATCTTCAAGTATTTAAGAGGACAGCCAAAGATGGGACTTTGGTATCCTAAAGATTCTCCTTTTGTGTTGGAAGCATATAGTGACAGTGATTATGCTGGGGCTAACTTTGATAGGAAGTCTACAACGGGAGGTTGTCAGTTTCTGGGTAGGAGGTTGGTTTCTTGGCAATGCAAAAAGCAAACTATAGTGGCTACATCTTCTACTGAGGCAGAGTATGTTGCTGCTGCTAGTTGCTGTGGACAGGTACTTTGGATGCAAAATCAGTTGTTGGATTATGGATTCAACTACATTAACACTAAGATTTTTATTGATAATCAAAGTACTATGTGTATTGTTAAGAATGCTGTTTATCATCAGAGGACAAAGCATATTGAGATTCGACATCATTTCATAAGAGATGCTTATGAGAAGCATCTTATTCAGGTGGTTAAGATTCACACAGATGATAATGTTGCTGATCTGCTGACCAAGGCTTTTGATGGACCAAGGTTTAAACATTTGGTGGTCCATATTGGGATGGTAAATCCTTAGTTGCTGAGTTTAAGGGGAGGAATGCAGATTAAGGGGAGGATAAAGCTCAAGGGGAGGATTGATTCTTGTTGTTGTTGTATATTTTCTTTCTTTCTTTCTTTTGTTTCTTTTCTTAGTTTCTTTTATTTTGGTGTGTTTCTTCGATAAAAAAAAAAAAAAAAAAAAAAAAAAAAATAATAATAATAATTTTGTATATTTTGTGTGCTAATAAGTGGTTTTGAGCAACACCTTGCAGGTACAGTGTTGGTGTTTACACCTGCACAATAAATGGTGCTCAACTCACCATGTCTTGCAGACAAGAAAGAGTTGACTCACCATGAGGGTACGGCTCTGGTGTGATTATCAAATCCGTTGATAACTGTAATAGCTTGCTCAAAGCTATAGGGTACTTCAACTCACCCATGATTTGTTTCTGAGAGTTGAAAATGGTTCTCAATTCACCATGGATGTAACCCTTAAGGGATCCAAAGGATTGGCTAGTCCACAAAAGTATGGTTTGTGGTAAAGACAATTGGTATCCATATTTGGTATTCAATTCACCAAGGTTCAGTTGAAACCAAAGAATTGACTAGTCCTGAGCAAACGGCTACAGGTAAAGACAAGTCAAATCCGTTTATAGTTGCTGATTTGCTACTAAATCAGATGGTTATCAATGTACCATGGTCTAACACACCTAAACATTGGCTACTCCAGTAGTGATGGCTATTGGTAAAGAGACATCAAATCCATTAATTTTCAATGATTCACCTCTCACAGGAGTTAACACACCTGGATGTGATGAGAATAGTATGAAACTTCAAGTGATTTGATGTACATATTGTCATAAGTAGCAGCCAAGTTTAAGTGAATGTTATGGTGACCAGTATACATGTTTTGAAGAAGATTTCTTGTTCCTGCTGAACTATTGAAGTTACTGCTGGATGCTATAGAAGCTGGAATCTTGCAAGTTATGGATGTTGCTGCTGGTTACTTACAATTGTTGCTGCTAAGTCGCAGTCCTCAAGCCTGAGAAGTTACAAGCTCTATCACAGTGGAATCTTGCAGGTTAACCTAGTCAACCTCAAGATTAGGGGAGGATTGTTAGGATCTCTGGGAAATAAGAGTTTCATTGTTGCTGCCGATAGTGTAAAGCTGGTTCCTGCCGATAGCTTTGGTTCCTGCTGAAAGCTCATTGCTGCCGACAGTGTTATCTTGTTTCTGCCGATAGTATTATTCCTGCGGATAGTGTTAGTTGTTATCCGCATATTTAGAATGTTTGTTAAGATTTATTTTTAGAAGAGATTGTTGTTTATCTCTTCACACGTTTACTTGTAGAACGGGTTAGGGTTAGGTGATCTTGTTAGTATAAAAGATAAACCCGTCTATGAGTTTATGCACGCCTTTTAACATTATCAATATTCAATATCACAATTCTTAGTTCATAGCTTAATCCATAGAGGATCATTGTTCTTTAGAGTTATCTTCTTTATAATACTTGCTGTTTAGTTTCCGCATAAACACTTGTATTGCAGAGGTTCTTGTTTATACCAAGCTCAATCAAGCTCGAAGTACTCGATCCTACAGATGTGCTTCTTCAAAGTATTTCCCTTTTTGACAATTTCCCAAAGATTCCAATCTACATTAGTGATCCAGTTCTGCATCTTCATAGCCCACAATTCATATTCTTCCTTCCTGAGGTATGGGAACTTTGCATTGCTGTTGGTGAGAGTGAGTTGTTGAAAAGATGAAGATGTGGTGTTATGGTTGTTGTTGACTTCTGAGCCATCTTCTGATCCAGGCATTGTTTTGGTTGAGAGGGTGTAAGGAAAAGATGTTCTTAGTATCACAGAGACTCTCCCGAGTCTCTGATACCACTTGTTGAACCTAAGACCTTGATAGATCTTTGAGCACTCTTGGATCGATAGTAATGTTTATGTAATCACAAACACACTAATAGAAAGTCTCTAATACTTGTATAAAGCGGAATTTAAACACAAGTAACAACACAAATAACTAAGAACGATTGATCCTCTATAGATCTTTTATTAATACTAAGAACTTGTTTTTCTAAACTCGTACATATTACATAATAACGTGTTCCTTTTATAGATAAGGAACCCTAATTCCGTTTCACTAGAAACCCTAAACCGTTTCACAAGAAACATATATCTAAAAACTAATAGAAAATATGCTATATAATTTCCTAATAAAACTCGTGCATATCCAAACTAATAACAAAGTACGCTGAATATCTATATCAGCAGAAACCAACTACGCAGAATCTATACTTCCGCAGAAACACTCTTCAGCAGAATCCAACCCTTCAGCAGATTCCATCAGCAGTAACCATCAGTAGAATTCTTCCTTAGCAGAATTCCCAACAAAAAATATGGGTTCATTTTTCACTATTGCCAGTTAAATATTCAAATGGAGTCAAATTGAAGCATGTTACAGCTACAAGATTAAAGGCCAATTAGACTTCCTAAGAAAATTCAAGATCAAGGCATATAATGTGGCAGGGGACTAATCAAATTATACTATACTACACTAAGTCCCGTCCTTTAAAATGTTCTTATACGTCACCCCTTGTACACCACTACTCCTAATGAGAATGTACATATCAGCACTGTAAATATGCATGATTTTTAAAGAAAAAAAACAATCTGATACTCCCTCCGTCTCAATTTATTTTTCAGGAGAGAAAAAACACAAAGTTTAATAAAAGTGGGGCCACTTTAATTTTCAACCACTAAAATGGAATATTCCTCCACTAGATTCTCTAGTTTTTACTAAATAAGGAAAGTGGACAATTAATTTGAGACATCCATAAAAGGAAATATGGACAATTAAATTGAGACGGAGGGAGTACATAAATTGTGGAAGCATCAAAAATCAAAAGGTGTATCAAGGATGAATGACAATGTTATGTAAATATATAAGTCATGTAACTTCTTAAGTGGTTCTTTCTACAACAATAACTTAGTCACATTCACAAAATGCCTAGCTTCGGTCTCAGCCTGCTCCGAACACTTGTATCTTTCCCTCCTTTCATTCGCTCTACACCTTGAATGTGTCAAATATACCTTAAAACCATTGTAAATCACTCTATGAGGATGTTGCATATCAATGGTTGTTAAGTTAAACATATCAATAAATTAGTCACAAAAAAAATATTATTGTATCAAAGAAGATGCAAAGGTGCTAATTGCCAACTAGAACAACAATTCCATTGCATAATTAAGAAGAGATTAAGTCATTTCTTTTTTCTTTTGTTTATTTTTTTTCTATTTTTGAAATAAAACTAAAGGTTTGACTAATTTTGTGGCTCATAAGAGTCATGAGTCGACTTGTAAGAGCCGGGGAATGACTTTTAAGTCAAGGACTGAGTCAACTTGGTTTAGGGGTAAATTGACTCGACTAGTAAGAGTTTAACAACTCTTATTGTTACTGAGTTGAATCACCAAAGATTCTATTAATTGATTATGTATAAACACTAATGCACTAATGAATCTCAAGTATAAATAGTTCACACACGTGGATTATTAAGTCTCTGATATACACTTAGCCAGAATATTCAATAAATGAACATGTTAAGAGTAAGCCAAAATAAATTTATAGTTTTTATAACAATCAACTCCTTGAAAGTTAATAGTATTAATAGATATCTAATGATGATGATTCATTGCTAGTTGACAAAGGGATGGAAAGCCAAAAGTGTAAAAATAATAATAATAATAATAATAATAATAATAATAATAATAATAATAATAATAATAATAATAATAATAATAATAATAATAATAATAATAATAATAATAATAAATAAATAAATAAATAAATAAACAATAACGCTTCACATAGAACTACCTTAGAAATATGCTAAAAAAACCACTACCTTATAATTTAATGTAGAACAGGAATGCATGTTAAGCCATAAGGGTTTCAGATGTTGTTCACTCACTCAAGACCTGAACCTGTGAATTCGAAAAGTAAAGAATAAAAATTAAGCAGTTACCGATCATTGCCGGCATAAGTTAGTGACAATTATATGAAAATTAATAGATTACATAAAACTATCAAACCTTGTATATGAAAGATAACCAAAACCACATAATTGCAAAATATGAATGGTTGTTGTAGTCCATATCACAGATACGGAATTGTGAATCGTTTGGTAGGGTTTCGATTTGGATGAATTTGATAGGAAGATGTGTAATTGGAAGTGAAACGGTTTCATTTTAGCTAAAGAGGCCAAGATCCCCAAAAAAATTGAACTTTCATTGGGGGAAAACAAGGCGGTAAGATTTCATTTTGTGGGATATAGCGGGAGACTGAAATATCAAAAACTTTTTGAGTATAATATACAAAAAAGAAAATATATCAGATCTGTGCATTTTATACTAAGTAGAACAAAAGGTTACTAAAGGTTATTCAAATTAAAAAGATGGAAATGGAAAGAGCAAGGCACGTAATGGAGGTTGGGCTAGTCGGGTCGGTTTGGTCGAGTTCGGGTCAATTTAGGTTGAGACTAAAAAACATACCCGAATCTGACCCTATTTATATATCGGGTCTATTCGGGTTCGGGCCAACCCAAATATGAGTAAAATTAGAGATGATCATTTGGACCCAAATCCTGGAACCAAACCAGAACTGTACCGGTATCGTACCGAAACATACCAATTGAGCCAAAAAAATTCAAAACCACTAATATGGTATCGGTACCAAAGCGGGATAATACCGAAAAAATTCCCGAAATTTGAGTAGTCATGTTTTTTAATTAAACAATTTATCGAGACACTCATTGGACTCGTTCATTGCCAAACAATAGTAATGTAAAACATAAAGAAACAAACCAAACATCCCAAAAACCTATTGTGACAACTATAGATCATTTATAAACCCTCCCAAAAATTAAACCCTAACCTATTTTATAAGTTTGGAAAGTTTGTAAGTTACAGCTATCTTTGTGATGTGTTTAATTAATTGTTGATTGCGTTTTATGACACGTTGTGGTTCGAAATCACTCGAAAGTAAACGTTTTGTCCTGTTTTTATTGCTATCACACAAAGTTACTAGCATGAAATTTGGATTTTTTTTTTTTTTTTTTTTTTTTTTTTTTTTTTTTTTTGGTTTTACAAAAAATGGTAAGAACTGGATAGGTACTGATTTCCCGGCACCAGGTACCAGTACCGGTTCCGATACCAGAATCCCGTCCGGTACGGTACCGGTACACTCCTTTCATGCTCGGGTACGAGTTCGGCACCAATCTGATACGGTGCTCATCCCTAAGTAAAATGATTAATAAAATCACCTAGTTCAATAAGTTTACTTAGTTAATTTATAAAAAATATTTCAAAAAAGTAGAAACTGAACAAGAACCAAGGAAGATCATATTCAAAGCCCATACACTCGAAACAGGCCCACCAAAGCCACAACCCGTCACGGCTCGCCTGGGAAGCAACTTTACAGGCCAGACTCGTAGCATGATAGACATGATCAGGCAACGGCAAGACTGAAACCTATTCAGGACCGTTGCAACATACAAACATGTGTCATTACCTTATTTCATACTAGTATAAAGGTATTGCTACGAACATTGCACTAGTACATAACAATCGTGCATGGAGCATTCTATGCGTATGACAGAGCCAAGAATATCACTCCACGTGTCATTCTTATCTCCTTCCTTGGATGTCTCATTCCCAGGAAATCCACCTCCAAACACTATTAATGGCTCAAGGCAAAATGACAACTTCATAACACCACTCACCGTAAGGTCAATCTCTAGGTCGACACCCGAAAACTACACTGGTAATTCTCAGGTAACACCGGCACATGCCGCTTTCCTGGAAAGAATGATGCGGGAAAACCCAGAAGCAGGCTAGGTAGAGTCTCTAATACAAATCCACAACAACTTAACAATCAGGCAATACATCAAATGTAACACCCCGACCCGACAAGGGTAGAGATGTCACAATAATGGTTTCATATCAGAACAAACACGAGCATATGACATGAATAATACAATTGAATTTCAATGGTTACAAAGGAAAATCTGAAACTACAAGGTTACAAATGAGAAATACAATAATTACTAAGTCTAAATACAAATTCTTCTAGTCATCTCTAATCCAAAATAGCTATCAGGATCTTCTAAGTCCAAGGTACTCTCCACTCATACCCAGCTTCCAAACTAAAACCTGCCGCAGGAAAAGAAATGCGGCTGAGCTACGAAAGCTCAGTGAACAGATATAACGATAACAAAGCAGTAATGATGGGATAATGAAGTAAGTGAAACAATGCAAGGTATAACAAGAGTTAGGAAGGAAAATAAAGGTTATGCAGAGATATCAGGAATTAAGAAACAGTTACAATAGATAAGAGTAAAGGGAACAGTAATCCCAACCCGAGCCCAAGTCATATCAAGTCAAGTCTAGTCAAGTCAAGTATCAGGTTATATGGTAACAGTAACAGAAATCCACTACGAGCCCAAATCAAATCAAATCAAATATCAGGGTGTATGGAGGGGCGACCTCAGCATACCAAGTACAGGGTGAGGGGATACCTCCAAGGGTTGGAGTCGCGAGCTCCCAGGATGTGAAAGACGTGTATCGCACACACCATCAGTCACCAAGTATAACAAGTAATATAACAGAAACAGAAACAAGTCTAGGATGCATCCATACGCCCCAGGTGGCCAAATACCTCCTCAACACGCCAAATCAAATCAAGTCAGGGACGGGACAGGTCATCACTCTCCTGCCCTAGAGTCATGCCATCGGTGCATCAATGACATGGACATGAAACCCTCATGCCTAGTGGGTGGCTCATAGTCTCAAACTGTGGGTCAAGGTCAAGTATCAAGTATCAAGTATCCAGTATCAGGTATCAGTATCAAGTGTCAGGTATCAGGTATCAAGTGTCAGGTATCAGGTATCAAGTGTCAAGTATCAGGTATCAAGTATCAAGTATCAAGTATCCAGATCAAGTTTCATATCAGGGTTCAAAATCAGAAGGTCCAATATCAGGAAGGTCAATATCAGAAGGTTAATATCAGAAGGTCAATATCAGAAGGTTCATATCAATTTGTTCAAAGGTTCATAACAAAGGTTCAATTTAAGGGTTTATATTAAAAGTTCATATCATAGTTTCAAAAAGTAATCCTTTAAATATGGCTTTCATAAAAGTGATCCTTAAAAACAGTCTTCATAAAGAAAGTCTTTAAAAGAAATTTTCAAAACATTTTCATATGTAATTAAGAAAAGTTTTTACATCCCGTTATAAAATCCTATGAACCTTCAAGGTATCCAAGGGTTTTAAATATTTATATTACAAGGTGATGCACAGGTGATATCAAGTATCAAAGGAATCATAGCAAGGTTCACGAATCAAGGAAAGCATAGAAAGGGCAAAGATTCAATAAGAAAGCCCCAATTAAAAGGCTCAGATCATAATCAAACCAATAAAAGATGCAAATGAAACATGAAGAACAAATCAAGTATAAGGGAACATAACAATGGCTCAGGGAATCCTATAGTGAAACAAGATCAAAAGACATGAGAAGGACACCCTTACTGAGAAAGGGTAGAATATTTGTACCTTATACCGCAAGTGAAAATACATCTAGAAATACCAAGATCGGAAACAAACTCCATCTTCAGCGAATCTACACGAACACATGGTCGTCTTACAATTAATATCTTATTTAAATCAGATTTCTCGTTTTAGTCGGCTTTCTATTTTTAGCAGGTTTCCTCAATTAGCAAGTTTCTATTTTTAGAAAGTTTCCTTATTTAGCAAGTTTCCAAAAATAGCAAATCTCCATAATTAAACAAATTCCATAAGGTAATTAGGTTAAGTCATCAATTAATTATTATTATGGAAATAGGGTTCATTTTAGCAAGTCATGATAGTCTAGGGTTCATTATGACAACTTCCTATATTTTAGGGTTTCAAATGTAAATATGCCAAAGTTAAGGTCCAAAATGCAAATATTACAAGTTATTCATTTTAATCCATAAGTTTACCATAATTACAATTTCCATCCTTTAATTTCAACAATTTTACAAATTAAACCCTCTAATTAGTTAAATTACAATTTAAACCTTATAATTAATTAAATCACAATTTAATCCTTATAATATTCATATTTACACATTAAGCCTTCAATTATTCAAAATTACACATTACACACCTTATATTAAAGTTTATACGAATTACCCTCTAATTTACAATATTTACAAAACAAGCCCCTCAAGTTTATAAATTTTCAAATCGAATTAACAATTTACATAATTTACCAATTAAACCTTTTGGTTACAAAATTTAGATATAATACCCCCATAATATATTTTATACGACTTACCCCAGATTCAAAGTGACTTACAAAAATAACCCACAAGTTTATAAAATTACAAAACACACCCAAAACTTTTAATCATCCAATCGGTATTATCAAAAATGTGTAAACCCTAACCCTAAAATTTTCCCATCATTACCAATCATTAGTTCAACCTTAAAACACATTAATTATACCAGATCCATCATCATAAACCCTAACCCTAGTTCATACGATCCATATATTTTATTTAATCAATCGGATAACAAGAATTAAATCAAAATAATTACCATAGGCTTCAAATAAATGTAAACCCATTTTATTCAGGTCGTATATGCATCATATCATGTCACAAAAATCATATCTTGCCACCAAATTTCATATAGGCCGATTTATAGTTTTTTTATTTTTAACCCTTTTCTTTTTAATCCGGTTTCAAAAATAATTCACCAAGGATGATCTAGGCTTTGAAAATTAAAAGGATCATTTTTCTAGTGTTATATAGCACGAATAGGACCTGAGAAAAATATGCTTGAATGACACAAAATTCATAAAAACCGATTCACCATTTATTTGGTTGTTAGGGTTTAAAATCGTATTTTAATTCAAACGACTTGAGTAGCATGCATGGATCATTATATTCATTTTATATGGATCATATATGATGTAAATAGAGTAACAAAAATACCATATGATTTTTATGATGATCGAATAAGGTGTGGGGATTTTATACCTCTCGCTAGAACAATTCGACACCAACAAAACTCCTATGAGTACATCAGCCATCCCACGACCTTAGAACTATTTTTCCCACCTTCTCTAGCCTTGATAGAACCCAGGAAAAATAATAACCAGCCTCCAGAAATTCGTATGGTGTTTGGGTGAGTTTTTGTTGTGATTTTTAGGGTTTTCGAATGAATAAGAAGGCAAGTATATGAGAACCGTGTAGGAGGGGGGAGGAATGGCATAAATCTCGGCCTAATTGATAAGGATATCCCAATTTACTAAAAATAAAAGATCCTCCCTTTTAATTAGTGTTTATCCTTTTATTTTAAATTTATTTCATATATTTAACAAGTAATTTTAATGAATATGTAATTATGTAATAATTAATTTCGGTCCCTGCAACCTTTTTATGTGTGATATATATATTTGTACACTGTAAAATATTAAAATGTTGCCTCAAAATTTTCCTTACTTCATATATGGTTAATTTCCAAAGGTTTGGGATTTAACTTGAGTTTTATATAGTTATTACGTGAAATTTTTAAGTTCAGGGGTATTTTGGTAATTTTGCATGTTTTGAAATTTCGGGTATTACATCAAATGCAACAACCTCAACCAGTCAACTACAATAGTGTACCACCACAACACATCCCACAACCAACCTTTCAGGGAGCTCAAAACATGTAAACTCGATATCACCAACAATCCATGTATCAAGGCGGATCACACATCCCAAGTCTGGATACCAGCACACTTAGGCAGCTTTCTCACTCATGTCCACCCAGGCTCAAAACCCACAGTAGCAAGTTTCCTCTGTGGACCTATTCAACACGTTGATGACAAAGGTGTTAGATATAAATGAATGTCGCAACTACAAGACAGTTGGCAATAACGTGCTTGAGCAACTTCGGGCCTTGGAAATAGAAGACATCATTTCCTAAAGTGGATCAAGGAGTATCAACCCCCAGTGGGTCTGAATAGCGTGTTTACAATATTATTTTAAAAACGTATCTTATAGATAATAGTTTTATTTGGCTCAACAATAAATCTCATTTGCTAATTCATTTCATACGTTATATGATAAATAGTTATACTATATTTATATATGTAAAGCTTGTTTAGGCTCGCGAGCTTGATATTTAAGGCTTGGGCGCGTGCTCGTTTACTAAATGAGCTTTATATTATGGTTGGGCTCGAGCTCGTTAAAGCTTAACTTGTCTTAATTTTTTTACCAAACCGATATTAAATAACTCACAAGCAGCTCCACATTTACACTCCCATTTCCAAACCAGGCTGACCCGATGGTCAAACCGGTTGAACCGATAACTTGATGAATCGGTGACTCACCAAGTCGATTAAAGACCTGGTTTAGAACATTAATATTGATAATGTATCTGGTGATAAATATTCCAATAGATAGCTAGGGTGTGTTTAGTAGCGGACAGTAGTAGTGAGAAGTAGTTGTGAGTAGTAGCTGTGAGCAGTAGCCGTGAGCAGCAAAATTTTTTCTTTAAAAAAAACGTTTGGCAAGATGGGCGGGTGGGTAACTGATGAATAAGGGCCCAGGATTAAACACGGTTGTCCTACAAACATTTTTCTCCATATATTTTATTATTCATTACTAATTAATACGTTAATTACTATGATTACATAAAAAATGCTTACATCATATAATATCAATCTTTGAGTAAAAATATATAGGAGCTTTAATGCGCAAAAGATAGAGCTAGGGTGACATTCAATCCGTTTATCCTATTTAGCCTTCTTTTTATTTGACTGATTTGAGACAAAATAAAACTCAGCTCGGCTCATTCGTAAGTGAATGGGTCCAAAATTTCACCTATGTGCAGGCTCAACTGATACTATTTTTTTTTTTTGTCTATTCATCCTTTTAGAGCAATATTGTTGCATCTGGTGGGCTGGGTGGCGAGGTATTTATTTGGGATCTTGAAGCTGCCCTTGCTCCATTTACCCAAACTAGTGACGCGGCTGTTGGCGAGTCCTCAAATGGAATGAATGTTTCAGGAAATTCAGTTACCAGTCTACGTAGGATCAGCTCAAGCAACAGCATGACAGCACACACAAATCAACCTCAAGGATATGTTCCCGTTGCTGCTAAAGGTCATAAGGAGTCTGTTTATGCATTAGCAGTGAATGATAGTGGGACTCTTATGGTGTCTGGTGGAACGGAGAAGGTAATTTTTATGTGGTACTCTAGTATTTACTCCGACAAACTGTGTTTGTATTAATGATGCACTTTAGATGTTGCTACTGAGTACTGAGGAGGTGTTCAGTTCTTTCCACGCACCTCCTGCTGACTCCGTATTTAATTAATATTTTTAACCTTTTATATGGATTGTTTTTCATGAGTAGCGGTTCAGATTTTTCTTTGTTTATACTTGGTGCATTGTAGCTTGGTGTCTCCTTATAGAAATTTGACGCAGAAATCATTATGTGGAGGACTCATCTCTAGATGTTTAATTCTTGCAGGCTGTACATGTTTGGGATTCCAGAACTGGTTCAAAGACAATGAAGCTTCGAGGGCACACAGAAAATATTAGGCTGTACATGTTTATCATAGTTTTTATTATGTTAAATTTTGGATATGTATTAAGATAATTTATTTAATGATTTATAATTGTGTTAAATTTATGATAAATGGTTTATAGAAGAGGCTATCACCAGAGCATTAAACTAGCTTTTAGACTGAATACAACACTTCTTGAGTGTTGCTTTCGCCTCATTTTGTAGTAGGGCGCCGACATACGATTTGTATAAATACATAAGTGTTGCAAAATATACTAGTTAACTCAAAGGTTTTAACTAAATACCTTACTTCAATGGATGAATATGGGTTTAGCTACCAATGTATTTTGTATGATCGATACAAAGCAAAATCTTTAACGTGTGCCTGTATATAGATATTAGAAAAGAAATATAAATTAACAAAACAATATTTTGTTCTAATATGTGACAAAAAAGATATACACATATTTCTATATAATTAGTTACAACACTAATAATAAAATATATATATATATATATATATATATATATATATATATATATATATATATATATATATATATATATATATATATATATATATATATACTTTTGATCAAAAAAATAAAAGATAATGGCTATCAGTGATGTATGATTACCTTAAAATAAAGATGAATATTATGAAATCTTGAATTTCTTTATCTCTTTTTGGATGCATGTATGATGTGTTAAGGTTTTTTTAAAGCATTAATGGTGATCTCAAGGTTTATATAGAGTAAATACTAGTATTTTCGAAAATTATGGATCTAGGCCTTTGATAAATTCAAAAGATAGAGCATGTGCATTAGTATACTTTGCTTGCCAAATTCAAAAAAACAAAAGTTCAGTAAGACCGGTTTTTTATTAAACAACCGGTATCTATGGTCCAAATACACTAAAATCTTTTAAAAAAAAAAAACAGGTGTCTTTGCGTATCTATAAAGACCGGTCTTTTATTGCAGAACTTGTTTTTCTTCATTTTTATATTATAGAGACCGGTTATTGTATGACAACTGGTTTTTTACAGTTTCCAAACCTGTTATTTTTTAGAATAGAGACTGGTTATTATATAACCGGTTTCTATTAGGGGTGTTTATGAGACTTTTTGTAGTAGTGTACAACCATATCATCTCGGCTCATTCGTTAAACATCTCGTGTACAACCTTATCATCTCGGCTCATTCGTTTAACATCTCGTGTAGAACCATATCATCTCGGCTCATTCGTTAAACATCTCGGCTCATTTCATACAGACTCAAACGAAACAACTTGACAAGCAAACGAAACAGATCAAACGAAATAACTCGACAAGCAAATGAAACAACTCGGCTCATTCGTTAAACGAAACAGGCGAGTTAACATCTCGTGTAGAAATTCATTTGTTAATTCATTTGTTTTCCTATAAATACTTGCATTGTATAGAGCTCTATAGTCATTAACAATTCATTTGTTAAACAACTCTTATAAACTTCTTATAAAAGTATTTAATTTTATAAAAGTATTTAATTTTAAATTAAAGTATTTAATTTTAATTATATATTAAATAAAAGTATTTATAAGAAATAAATTTTTTAAATATAAAGTTTTTAATTTTAATTATATATTAAATAAAAGTACTTAAATTAAATATATATTTTTTTTATTTTATAAAAGTATTTAATTTTAAATTAAAGTATTTAATTTTAAATTAAAGTATTTAATTTTAAATATAAAATTTTTAATTTTAATTATATATTAAATAAAAGTATTTAATTTAAAATTATAATTGTTAGTATACTTACCGACGACATGTCGTTGACATTTTTGTGCTAAAATCCCTCCAAAATTTTCATTTGTCCCGCCAAGACGCAAAACGACAAAGTTCCTTTATTAGTCCCGACGACATGTCGTCGGTAAAATTAAAAGTATAACAAAAACAGATCTGGTCAACACTTAGACATATCGCATCTCAATTATTACTCCCTCTTCTCACCTCTCATCGCCGACGATACTTCACCCACCACCATCGCACCAGTGGTACTCCACCACCACACCATCACTACAACACCACCACCACAATCTACACCACCACAGGCTACACCATTACACCACCACAGGCTACACCACCACCACCACAGTACTCCACCACCACACCTCCTCCTCTTCTCTTGTTTAATTCTTTCTTCAACCTTTCTCTTGTTTAATTCTTCCTCTTCTTCCCCACTTTTTCTTCCATACGAACAGTACGGTTTTTTTTTTTTTTTTTTTTTTTTTTTTTTTTTTTGATTTTTATTAATTTATGTAATGTAAATGTTAAATTATATAGCATTTGTTATTTTTTTTATGTTGTTTTCTATCTTTTTTTTTATACTGCCGAAACAGTAGCGAGAGCGAGAGCCGAGAGCTGAGACAGCCGAGACATAGGTAATGTGGTTTATTTTTTATTTTTTTTTAAACTTTTGGTGTCCCGACGACATGTCGCCGTTAACAGTTTTACCTCTTTAACAGTTTTACCTCTTTTTATATAGCCCGAGAGACCACAACCCAAGAGCGAGAGCCGAGAGCTGAGACGTACAGCCGAGACAGTATGTTGTTTATATATCATTACTGTTTTTTCATTTTTATGCTTTGCGGATTAAGTGTAATTAGTTGAATGCTGGTTCTAGTACAGTTGAATGCTGGTGTTGTATGAGTTAACCGTTAGTGTGAATAAGTTGAATGCTGGTTCAAGTAGTTGGGCTGTTATGCGGTTGAATTGTTTGCGGATTAAGTATTAAGTACTAGTGAAATTAGTTGAATGCTGGTTCTAGTAGCTAGTTGGGCTGTTAATTAGTTGAATGCTGGTTCTAGTAGTTGGTGTTTGATTGTGTTATTATTTATGTATGTTAACTTGTGAAATTGATTGTGTTACATGTTATGTTCATTTAAAATTAGTATATTGTTCGGTTACTTGTCGTAAAAGTGATTGTTAAGTATATATCGAGCATCGAAAATCTATTACATGTTGAGTTTGTGATTATATTCTATTAATTGTGTATTATTGTTAGACTTTTGTGAATGTTTTAGGATTTTAGTGATTAATTTTGGAAAGTCCCCGTCCGAAGTTAATCATCCTATAGAAAACCCGTCTGGAATTAATTTATTAGAAATTAATTTCGGAAAGTCCCCTGTTTGGGACTGCTTTTTGAATGTTTTGTCTCATTTAGGATATGGATGCGTATATCTGATTTACTATTTGAGATGATTTCGACAGTGTTTCTCCTTTACTCCTACGAATATGTCTTTAATGCACATATTTGGGGAGTTGAGGGGAAATGCTGCCGAAATTTTCTCAAATAGTAAATCAGTTATACGCATTCATATATGAGACGAATCATTCAAAGAGTGGGTTAGGATTGCCTTCCATAGTTGCACTAGGTGAACAAAACAACTCGTAATCATTAATTAAGTGCATATAATAACCGATTAGATCATAAAAATGCAGTTATGATAATTGATAAGAGTTGGATCCATTTAGAGAATCGTTTTTCAAAAGAATTTCTTGATGGTCTTGCCGCATTCCTCGATCATTGCAAGCCGTTATTGAATAGTTACGGAAACATAAAATGTCCATGTCGTCGTTGTCATAATGTTCCATGGGTATCTCTCGAAGGTCTTAAAAACCACATAGGCCAAAATGGGTGGGGCCCAACTTATACACAATGGCGCGATCACGGTGAACCGGATCCTGCGCCGTTAGTACATAACACAACACAACACAACGTGAGATGAGTGACATGGGTGCGTGCCTTAATGATATTCTTGATATTCCTCTGAATAATGATCAAAATGATATTCTTGATATTCCTCCGAATAATGAGCCGACTCATGGAAATATTGGCGAGACAAGTAACGAGCCGACTCAAGCAACGACACCTCCTCTGCTTAACGAGTTTGAAGAGTTACTTGTAAGTTCCAACCAGCCTCTATACTCGGGTTGTGACTTTATGACAACATTGGATTTTATGGCAAAGTTTACGCATCTCAAGGTCACGCGGTAAATGGAGTGATACTTCATTTAACAAAACGCTAAAATTTCTCCAGGAGGTATTTCCGCCCAGGTTAGGTTACAATCTCCCACCGTCATACTATGCTATAAAGAAGACATTTAAAAAGATCGGGTTAGGGTACAAGTCGATACATGCTTGTGAAAATGATTGCTTTCTATATCGGGGGGATGATGACAAAGATTTGGAGTATTGTCCTGTAACACCCCCTAATTTATGATATCGCAGCGGAAAAGTAATTAGGGTGTTACAGGGAGGATCGAAGTCATAATCACAGAAAATGGCTCGAAAGAGGCGTTTTGAAAGTTATTTGTCATTCAAGTAAATACTTTTGATACAAAGATGAAACATTTGATTTAAAAATACCATAAAAGATATAAAGGCTTGTAAAAATGACATTTTTGATTTACACCATTTTAATTTATCAGAGTAATAAATGCCCGCTCCGTGTCTTGTCCTGCTCCGTTAATTACCTGAGATACACATGCTTAAAAGTGTCAACACAAAAGTTCATAGAGTTTAATGGAAAACCATTTATTTCAATGAATTCAGAAGTATATAGTAATATTTGAAATAAATTCAAGTATGATTAAACAATCAGTTTCAATAATTTCAGAGGTGAAGTAATATTCAAAATAAGTTCCAAGTACTGATGAACAGTTCATTTCAATGATTTCAAGAATGAAGTAATAACCTTAATAAATGTTAACAGCGATAAAACAAGTAATAAGTGGTGTTGAGAATAACCACAAATAAATCATATATGTATTTAGTCAAGTTCAAATATAGGATCATAATCCATATCATGAGATGGAACCAATGAGGTTATGCCTGAGATCTATAATTCAAGGTCTGATGAAATACCTATACAGCTGTATCTAGATATATGTTGAAGACATATATTTTCTTATGGATATTGCCCCAAGCCTCATGACACGCAAACGTTAACAATGAACCGTAAAACGGAGGTGATCAATATCAAATCAATGACGTAAGATAATGCCCTCGAGTAATAGGTGATTGCCATTTCCTATTTTGCTCAAATATAGTGCATCGCGACTAATACGACTAGCCACAGAGGCATTCCGTCAAGTAATTAGTAGGATAGGTTGTCAGCCTCCAACAGGTTTCGAAGCTGTTCACTATATTCGCGTTCACAACAAGTGATTAATGGCTCATGATAAAGGGACTTTCTGGCAATAAGGGGGTACTTAGGCAATATCAAGGTAATGATGAAACTAAAGTACTTATGCTCTTTCTAGCAAGTATTTCCATTGAAATGTGGAAATAACATATAACAATGATCTGTATATTCATGATGTTACTTGAATATTTATCTTATAAACCAATATCATGCTACAACAAGCAGTTTGAAAATATCATCTTCCGAGTTCAGTATTCAAGTTAAACAAGCAATTTGCAAGTAAGATATATATCACATCTTAAGGAATAAACCAGATCAGGTAAATATTAATTAGGAAATTGATTTGAATCATGTAAGTTATCCATATACTTACTCATAAAAGTAATAAAATATATTTGAGCATATATCTCTCCCAAAAGTATAAATAAACAGTTTAAACGAGAAAAGTGAGGCTATGACTCACCTTGAGCGTATCTAACAAGATGGAATTACGATATCAAGTAAGATTATGGGAATGATTACGGAAATGTCTTCAATACAGGCCCTGAATATAAAGGTAGTCTAAGAATCTGACCAAATATGAACGGTGGAATTGATAACGAGAACGAATAACGATTTGATCGTTAGAGTGAGAATATGATATGCTTAAATTGCATCAAGTTCAAAAATAATATTATTCATATTATTATCCTATTTTTATGTCTTTGAAACTCATATATCGTTTCCTCGAAAGTGGTGAAACAAAACGTTAAGTTAAAAACGATTAAAACTCTTTATTTATATATATATATATATATATAACGAACGTTATATAATAAGTAAATGATATGTATAAAAATGCATATGACGTGATGGGGTGACGTAAAATGGAAAATAAAATAAGAATGTCAAATATAATATGTTGGTCCTTGTCCTTTTCCAGTTTTTACACTTTTTACCCTAACGGCGTTAGCGTTACACCGTTAGTCCTTTATTAAATATAAATTACATTTATAGTCCACTACTTGTCCAATATAGCATTCTGAGCTTGGAAGTTAATAATATGTCAATTTCTACCTTAATGATTCTATTTTTTACAGTTTCAGTCCCTATTTTCAGCCCTTGGCAGTTTTAGTCCTCCTAGGTGAATTTGCCTTACATTTTTAGTCCTTTTCGTACAAAAATTATGGGAAAAAGTTGGCGAGTATTTCTGGGATATATTCAAGCTTATTACAGCTTATTTTAACAGTTTATAGGGTCAGTAGCTTATTTATTCATCATTGGGCTTTTAACGAATCAAAACAAAGGCCCGTTAAGAAATCTAAAGGCGAGGGCATGGAAATTGTTTTGGGCTTGGTATCGGGATATTTTTGTGATTCTAAAAATGTTTCATATGGGCCTAGTGGGCTGTTAATTTGCAAGTTCTTATTGGGCTTTGCTTAGCCCAATTCCGGATTTTATTACAATTTCAATTTCTGGATTTATTACTAGATTTAATACGAGTAGCGATCAAAAGTAGCAATTTCAAGTGTTGAGTTGAGCATATGGGGTCGAAGTTAAAACTCGAAAGTTGTAGCTAGTTAGGTTGTCTATCGACGTATTCAAAAACATTTGGGTGCTATTAATACAAATTCGAAAATAATTGACTAGTTTCTAGGCTGTTTGAAACGTTCTTGTTTGTTTTGAAACACTTGGTAAATTTTCTAAGTCTTTTAAGTCAAGTCGATATACGCCCATAAGTTAAGCTATTTTAAGAGCTTATGAGAGCTTTATAGAGGTATCACCAAGAATGGAAATTAAAGGCAGCTGGGTTGTCATTTAATATAAGCAAAAACATACATGCGTTATATATATAGATTTCGAATTAAATAAGGTAGAAAGGAGTGGGTCGAGCGAGTTTGTAACAATTTGAAAACACTTGGTATGGTTTATCCGGTTTGACTAACTTCTATACGTGATTCATTTTGACTTTCTAGAGCATGATATACGATGTTTAAAGTTATGATTGAGTTTCTCTAGACCATGAACATATAATATAACACGTACGAACATCAAAGTGTACGTATACATGTATTAAAAAGTGGTACGATTGAGTTTTTGTAGGAACCATGCATGGATCAATTTCTATACGTTAATATGGATAAAGTATGATCAGGAAACACTTACAAGGGATGCAAAAGAGATTTTGAACGAGAGGTTTGGTCAGAAACACTAACGAAATAGACCACGATCTTTATATTACTTATACGTTTTATGTATAAGTAACTTGTTTCTTCGAAAACTCTCCCAAATGAATAAAGGAACTCTTCTGGTCTTCTTGGGGTTTCTTTATGTCGAAGAGGGACTGAAAATCAGTTAGAGAAGGTGAGGATGAGGGGTGGTGAAGGTAAGAAGAAGCTATACGTTTGATATATATAACGTATGAGTTATATAGAGTTTTATAAAACATTCTCACATGCAAGTTGTATTTGTTTATGATTTCATTGAATGAGCTGTGAGAGTAGGGAACTAGGAGAGGACTTTAAGAGCAAGTGGAAGTGAGGTGATGATAAGAAGATGTCGACATAACTCTTTAAATGTCGACTATGATTTTTAATACGTACATGACTTGGAAACAACGAGCCACCTTGATATCTTCGATGCTAATTACTCTAAACATCTCACAAATGATCGAACATAATCATTAAAATGGGTTTAAAACAAACCCGGTTCAAAACGGTTGAACTTGTGAATTCTAGTTATGTCGACTAGGTGGGTTTTGGCCAAACACTTTGTCTCTATTAAACTTATCAAACGTTCATATCTCGAGCTAATATTTGGTACGTTATTTCTTTGGTGGGAGGACTATCAGTAGGTTCAATAATATGTACTAGTCGTGTTTAAGAATCGAAAGAAATGGAGGCGTTTTTGTGAATGTCTGGTCGACTGAAAACTAAAAAAAAAAAAAAAAAAAATTGGGCCTGTGAACAGTGAAACGTGAAGAGGTTGTGGGCTGAAGATTTTGACTGGCCCAAGTTGGTTATTTAGTGAAAGTATTAGCGAATTAATTAAGTTTATGAATTAATTTAGTTTTCGTAACATGCGTTTGAGCTCGTCCCGTCATTTGGTAAATTATGTAATAATGTTTTTACGTTAAAATAATATAACAAAGAAAAATTTAAATTTTCCCGTAAAAATGGTGATTAAAAATAATGACAGAGATTAATATATAATTAACTGTTGTTAATTATATGGATTTTTGCCATTCTCTACATGTCCGGTCTGTAAAACGAGTAGATAAAAAAGACAAGAACACAATGGGGAAGAAAGTTCCTAACAAGGTGTTGTGTTACTTTCCTATCATTCCTAGACTACAACGTTTATACAAGTCTATTCACACCGCAAAACATATGACTTGGCATGCTACTGGAAAGTCTACGGAAAACGGTAAGATGCAACACCTAGTTGATGGTAAAGCATGGCAGACGTTTGACAATAAATATTTGGATTTTGCTATAGAACCAAGAAACGTTCGATTAGGGTTGGCTGTTGATGGTTTCAATCCGTTCGGCAACCTTAGTCAGACTTACAGCATGTAGCCGATCTTATTAACAACATACAACTTGCCTCCTTGGTTATGCATGAACGAGACTTCTTTGATGCTGACGTTGTTGATTCCTGGCCCTAAATCACCGGCGAAGGACATTGATGTTTACTTGAAGCCCTTGATTGATGACCTGCAGGAATTATGGAAAAAACCAGGTGTCTTGACTATGGATGCTGCTACAGGCACTCAATTCCACATGAGAGCGATGCTTTTATGGACCATCAAAGATTTTCCTGCTCGAAGTAGTTTGTCTGGTTGGCAAGGGCAAGGTTACTACGGTTGCCCTACATGCAAAGTAGACACTCCAGCTATGCGTGTGATAAGCAAAACAGCTTATGTTGGTCATAGAAGATTCTTAAAAAAAAAAAAACCATAAATGGAGGAGGGACTATACGACATTTAATGGTGAAACCGATGATAGAGATTCCCCTAGAAAAGATACCAGGGCTGATATCTTGACTCGACTTGCGACATTGCCCACATGTGTGCCGGGAAAACATCCAGATTATGGGGGTGGGAAGATAAAACGTAATCATACAGTCGAGTTGAACTGGACTAAACGGTCTATTTTCTACGATCTTGAATATTGGTCTTTTCTTTCTCTACCACACAATTTAGATGTCATGCATATCGAAAAAAATGTGTTGGAGAGTATCTTCAACACTTTGTTAATGAATGACAAATCTAAAGACACCGCTAAGGCAAGACAAGATTTGCAAGCTCTGGGCATTCGACAGGAGTTGTGGCTTGGAAACAAACAAAACGGGAAGTGCTCGAAGCCTCATGCTAAGTACTCCTTCACACTCGATAAAAGAAAACTCTTCTGTCAATACATCAAAATAGTTAAACTACCAGATGGGTTCGGATCCAAGTTCAATTCAAAAGTGACCAAAGATGATAACAGTATAACGGGCATGAAGTCTCATGACTGTCATATAATGATGCAACGGTTACTTCCTTATGGACTTCAGCAATACTTGGACGCACAAACTTATACACCATTGATCGAGCTTTGTTTATTCTTTAAGCAAATTTGCGCCCGAACTTTGATGGTGAAAGACATGGTGAAAGCTAAAGACCAGTTGATCAATATTTTGTGCAGTCTCGAGCAAATATATCCTCCTGCTTTTTTAAACATTATGATTCACTTGGTTATGCATTTACCTGAAGAGGCTCTTGAAGGCAGGCCTATTTCATTCAGGTGGATGTATCCATTTGAAAGATACATGAAGAAGCTAAAAAACTATGTTCGAAATAAAGCTAAGCCGGAGGGTTCAATAGCGGAGGGTTATGTTGCAGACGAAGCATTAACTTTCTGTTCTCGTTATTTTCTTGGTGTTGGGACAAAATTTAATCGTCCCGCTGCATCTTAGGACTGTCCTCGCCCAACAAGTGATTTCCAGGTGTTCCGATCACTATGTACTAAGTTTGGTAAGGAGACATTGATTCGGTTAGGTCTCCAAGAAATGAAGAGAGTGATATGGTGTGTACTTCACAACAGTCCTGAGATCGACACGTACATGGACGCGTTCGAGTAGTATGCGTTTATATTTTGAAATTTCTTTTTCTCAAGTTATCTTTTCGATTTATTCTAATATCATGAACATTTTCAGTGAATTTCTTGATCGCAACATGCAACAAGAATTTCCGAGATGGTTTGAGATGAAGGTAAACTTATTGTATGTATTTCCATGTATATATAACGACAATTACTCATCTCCATCTATTCTTATCTTTTTTCATAGATTCGTAAGCTTAACATAGCCAATGACCTAAGTTGTACTCCCGACTTATTCGCTTTGGCTTGTGGACCATCACTGACCCCAATCTCAGTCAACTCTTGCGTAGTCAATGGTGTAAGGTTTGTCGTACACAACCGCGATATAAAACGTACAACTCAGAACAGCGGAATTTGTTCACCTGGTGAGAAGGAGGGAGAAATGTATTATGGTCAGCTAGAAGAAATTCTGGAGTTCGCGTATTCCCAGTTCAAAGTTGTGTTGTTTCGAGTTAAGTGGTTCGACTTGTTAGGATCTCTGGGAAATAAGAGTTCATTGTTGCTGCCGATAGTATAAAGTTGGTTCCTGCCGATAGCTTGGTTCCTGCTGAAAGCTCATTGCTGCCGACAGTGTTATCTTGTTTCTACCGATAGTATTGTTGCTGAAAGTTGGTTCCTGCCGATAGCTTGGTTCCTGCTGAAAGCTCATTGCTGCCGACAGTGTTATCTTGTTCCTACCGATAGTATTGTTGCTGCGGATAGTATTATTTGTTATCCGTATATTTAGAATGTTTGTTATGATTTATTTTTAGAAGAGATTGTTGTTAATCTCTTTACACGTTTTCTTGTAGAACGGGTTAGGGTTAGGTGATCTTGTTAGTATAAAAGATAAACCCGTCTATGAGTTTATGAACGCCTTGAACATCTTTTAACATTCAATAAACGATTCTTAGTTCAATAGTTTTGATCCATAGAGGATCATTGTCCTTTAGAGTTTTCTTCTTTATAATACTTGTTGTTTAGTTTCCGCATAAACACTTGTATTGCAGAGGTTCTTGTTTATACCAAGCTCAATCAAGCTCGAAGTACTCGATCCTACAAGTGGTATCAGAGCCTGGTAAGGATCTCTGATAAAGAAGAAAAAGGTCGATCTCATATCTCTAAACCCTCTCTCAATGGCAGACGATAACCCTGAAACCAATGTCATTAACCCGGAAGATCAACAACCCAAACCAGAAACCACTCAAGTCCAAACACAAGTCCTCACCACCATGTCCACCAACAATGCTAAATTCCCATATCTGAAGAAAGATGAGTATGAAGTCTGGGCGATGAGAATGGAGTATTGGATCACAAACACTAATTACAATCTGTGGAATGTGATTCTTAAGGGAAATAGCAAGAAGAATATTGGAAGGGATGATGATGGCAATATTTATATAGAGCCACCTGTTACAGCAGAGGAACACCTTGCTGTTCAAAGGGAAACAAAGGCAAGAACTCTTCTACTTCAAGCTATTCCAGAAGATCATATGAGTGATTTTCATCACTTGGATGATGCTAGAAAGATCTGGCATGCTGTAAAGACCAGATTTGGAGGGAATGATGAATCCAGGAAGATGCGAAAGTCTATGCTCAAGCAAGAGTTTCAAGAATTCAAGATTTCTGAGGCTGAGGGAATTCACAAAGGCTATGACAGATTCCACAAGATCTTGAGCCAACTTAACCAGTTGAAAGCTAGGCCGGACGATGAAGATTGTAATACCAAGTTTCTGAGGGCCTTGCCACCATCCTGGTCACAGGTTTCCATAACCCTCAAGGCCAAAGGAGGACTGGATTTCATGAGCTTTGATGATCTGTACAACAAACTGAAAACCCTTGAACTTGATATCAAAGGGTATTCCACCTATTCACCTTATACTTCTACCCATACTGCTTTTGTTAGTAACTCTAGTCCTAACAAAGCATTGTATGGAAACAGTCCAACACCATCAACATCCTCAATCTCCTACTCATCTCCTACACCAAAAACTCAGCCCAGATCTGATAATCTTGTAGTGGATGTGCTTCACTCGTTTGTTGCTGAAAGTACACCACAGCAGAAGATTGTGTATGATGATTTTAAACAGGTTGATGAATTGGATCTGGAAGAGATGGACTTAAGATGGCAGGTGGCCATGATATCGTTGAAGTTGGATAGGTTTGAAAAGAAGGCAGGAAGAAGGGTCAATTTTGATGGACAAGAGCCTGCTAGGTTTGACAGAAGAAAGGTGAGGTGCTATAAATGTTCTCAAACAGGACATTTTGCCAGGGAATGCCCAGACAAGAAGGTGGATGATAAAGCACGGTATTCTGCTTTCAGAATTCAAGAGTTGGAGTCAGACGACCCCAAGGCTTTGGTATCTGTGGATTCGCTGGTGGACTGGGAGCATCATGAGAAGGCTGCTGGGAGTGGATCAGATAAAGTCTTTGGGATGGTAGCTGGATATGGTGAAAAGAAACAAGTGGCTGGTCAGTTTGGAATGATGGGTCATCCATCTCAGGTACAAAACTGTCCATTTGGTTGTAAATCTATATATGCTAAATTAAAACAGGAATTTGATGATATTGAAAGTGAAAATAAGGATAACCTTATTCAACTTAAGGCTCATAAAAAGGCTGTTAAGATATTAGAACAACAAAAGGTCTGGTATCAACAACAACTGTCTGCATATGAAGTAAAAGTAAAGGTTTTGGAAAGAGATTTAAAAAATGCCACTAATGAGTTTAAACATTCTGAAAGAGAAAAAGCTAAGGTAGAATTGGAAAATCAGGATCTTCAGTCTAAGCTTGATAACTCATTGGCTAGATTTGATAAGTGGAAAGACTCATCCAAAAATCTTAACATGCTTATTGATAGTTCTATGTCTACTAAAACTAAAAAAGGTTTAGGATTCAGTAACCTAATAGGGACAAATCAATATTATGACCCTAATGAGTATAGTGTTTTTAATCCTGAACCTGTAGATTATAGAAAACCTGTTAAGTATGTAAAGGAGGGTGGAATGAATGATGTTCCTCCACCCATAACTGGAACATTTAAACCTGCTGATCCTTTTGTTGACTTTGATGATTCACAAATGTGCTATGGCAAAAAGGCAAATGAATTGCCTAATCTTGATTGTGACTCTAATGAATTTGTCTCTTGTTCTTACAGTGACAAATCTTCAGAAATCAAGACTGATGACTATGCCACATGTGGATCAAGTGACAAGTCTGCATCAATAAAGTCAGAAGACCTCTCCTCAGAAGCAGCTACTGATGAATCTCAATCAAAGAAAGCTGCATTTGAAGATGTTTCTTTTGATAATTTTAAGAACAATAATGTTTCTAGTTGTGGTTTTGTTTCAAACAATTTTGGTTGTGGTTTTGTTTCTGTTAAGGATAATTCTGTTTCATGTGTTGGTTTGAATAATTTTGTTTGCAATAAGAATGTTATTGTTAAGAAAAAGTCCCCTAGAAAGAAATCTTGCTTTGTGTGTCGTAGTTATGATCATCTTATTAAAGACTGTGACTACTATGAAAAACAGATGGGATTACATGCTTGTAAAAATAGGTCTGTATGGAAAAATGTAAATGATATTCCCCCTTATATTCCTCAAGCAGCTAGGAGAACTTCAGTTGCTTATGGCAAACCAGTTTCTGCTGGTAAGCCTGTTGCTGCTGAAAAGTTCATTCCTGCCGATAGGCCTATTCCTGCTGCTTTTCCTGTTCCTGCCGACAGGAGCAATCCTGCTGGTTGGAAAAACAATAATATTAGATCTTTCAGACCTACTAGTACTTACTTTCAAAATGCTTTGAGACCTGTTTGTTTTGACACAATGCACAAGGGAGGGACAAGATGGAACACTGCTGTTAAGTCCTCAGCAGGTTGGTCTTGGAAAATCAATAACCAACATATGAAAATGGGATCCAAGATCAATGGTGGATCTTATCAATCTCCAGGGTTTAATTCTTATTGATCCACTAGGCAGGCTCAAGTCAGCAATGACTTGAGTCTCTCTTGTATCTAATGTTGTATATGTATTCTATATCTCAGGATTTTCCTTTTAGAAGCAAAGATGTTGGAATTGTTGACAGTGGATGTTCCAGGAGTATGACAGGGAATTTGGAAAGGTTACATGATTTTATTCCTTTGAATGGAGGTATTGTGACATTTGGAGGAGGAGATGGAATGATCTCAGGGAAAGGAACTATCAAGACTGCCAAGCTTGACTTTGAAGATGTGCTGTATGTGAAGGAACTCCAAGACTTCAATTTGTTCTCTGTCTCTCAAATCTGTGACAAGAAGAACAGTGTTCTATTCACTGAGAATGAGTGCTTTGTGTTGTCCAAAGACTTCAAGTTGCCTGATGAAAGTCAGGTTGAACTTAAAGTTCCTAGGACTTACAATCTTTATAGCTTCAATCTTAGTGATATTCAGCCTGAGGGGTCACTTGCTTGTCTGGTTGCAAAAGCTTCTGTGGATGAATCTAATAAATGGCACAGAAGAATGGCACATGTAAATTTCAAGACCATTAACAAGCTGGCTAAGAATGGTCTGGTAAAAGGACTTCCTTTGAAAATCTTCTCTAATGAGCACAATTGTGTTGCCTGCAACAAAGGAAAGCAGCACAAAGCATCATACAAGGCCATAACTGCTGTGAGCACCATCTCTGAGCCTTTGCAGCTTCTTCATATGGATCTTTTTGGTCCTACTTCTATCAGAAGTATTGACCATAAGAATTATTGCCTGGTGGTTACAGATGATTTTAGCAGGTTTTTCTTGGACTTTCTTTTTGAGTACTAAAGATGAAACTTATCCAGTACTTAGGGATTTTATTGCTTTAATAGAAAATCAGCTAAATAAAAAGGTTAAGTCTATAAGGTGTGATAATGGCACAGAGTTTAAGAATTTTAATCTTCTTGAACTCTGTAGGTCTAAGGGGATAAAAAGGGACTATAGTAATGCTAGAACTCCACAACAAAATGGGGTTGCAGAAAGGAAAAATAGGACCTTGATAGAAGCGGCTAGGACTATGTTAGCTGAATCTAAGATGCCCACTATGTTTTGGACTGAAGCAGTTTGCACTGCTTGTTATGTGTTGAATAGGGTATCTATTACTAAGCCTCATAATAAAACACCTTATGAACTTTTGTCTGGGAAGGTTCCAAACATTAGTTACCTTAAGCCTTTTGGATGTCAAGTCACTATTTTGAACACTAGTGATTATCTAGGCAAGTTTGATGGAAAGGCTGATGAAGGGTTTATTGTTGGATATTCTGCTCATGGTAAAGCCTATAGGGTTTATAATCTGTCCTCTAAGAGAATAGAAGAGACTCTCAACTTAAGATATCTTGAAGATAAACCTAATTTACAGGGTGCTGGTCCAGAGTGGTACTTTGATCTGGATTATCTATCTGACACCTTAGGGTATACTAGATTCAAATCAAATCTGTCTGGTGGTACAAATGTTTCTCAAACTAACAATGCAGGTACCTCAGATGATGATTCTGATGCAGAGAGTGATGAACGACCTATAGTTGTTCCTTCTTTTCCCTCTAACAACATTTCAGGTTCAAAGCTCAAAGATTCTTCTGATATGGCTGGAAGTGATTCTAGTTTTGCAGAAGATCTTGCTAGGCTTCAAAGACAAGAGTTTAATGCCAAAAGAGCTGCTGAGATGTTTGGTTCTGGATTTTCTAAAGAGACAGAGGAGATCCTGAGAAAGGCTGAAGCTGAAGTTCGAAGGGAACTCAATACAACTAGTAGTATTCCTGTTCCTGCTGATGCTGTTCCTGCTGATAGTGGATCGGTTCCTGCCGATCCTTCTAATGTTTCTGCTGATGTTCCTGTGTCTTCTCCATTTGTTGACAAGTTGGGAATTGATAACTCCCCTGAAAGATTTCCAATTCCTTCTGATCTTGGAAATTCGGTCTCTTCAAGAGATAAGCTTAATGATCCTCATCATCAGTCCAGATCTGGCATTTTCACTTCTTCCTCATATGATGATGACTTCAACCCTTCAATTACTAATCAGGCATCCTCCATTGATGTTAATCCCATTGCTACCAAGAGGATCAATACAGTTCATCCTCAGTCTTTGATTCTTGGAGATCTTAATTCCCCTGTTCAAACAAGGAGTAAATTGCATCCATCTAAATTTGGAGAATCTGCTTTTCTCAGTTATATACAGGATCAATTGAGGAGCAATCATACTGATTACTTACATTGTCTGTATGCTTGTTTCTTATCTCAAGTTGAACCAACTAGCATAGCTCAGGCACTTGCTAATGATTATTGGGTTGAGGCTATGCAAGAAGAGATGCAGCAGTTCCAGAATCAGAAAGTATGGATGTTGGTACCTTTGCCTGCTGGCAAACATGCTATTGGAACTAAATGGATTCTAAAGAATAAAAGAGATGCAAGGGGAATTGTGGTTCGAAATAAAGCTAGACTGGTTGCTCAAGGTCATAGACAAGAGGAGGGGATTGATTATGATGAGGTGTTTGCACCTGTGGCAAGAGTTGAAGCCATTCGGTTGTTTTTGGCTTTTGCTTCATTTATGGGATTTGTAGTTTATCAGATGGATGTGAAGAGTGCATTTTTGTATGGAAGGATTGAGGAAGAGGTTTATGTTACTCAACCACAGGGATTTGTAGATCCTCAGAATCCTAATTTGGTTTACAAAGTGGTTAAAGCACTTTATGGTCTTCATCAAGCACCAAGGGCTTGGTATGCACGGTTATCAGCTTTCTTGCTAAAACATGGGTACAGAAGAGGGGCTATTGATAAAACTCTTTTTATCAGAAAGGACTTCAAAGATATCATTCTGGTACAAGTATATGTAGATGATATCATCTTTGGCTCCACTAATGAAGCTTGGTGCAGGGAGTTTGAAGAATTGATGAAGAGTGAATTTGAAATGAGTGCTATGGGTGAAATGACTTTCTTCTTGGGTCTTCAGGTTAAGCAGTCATCAGATGGGATCTTTATTTCTCAGGAGAAGTATGTTTATGACATGCTTAAAAAGTTTGATATGGAGAATGGGAAGATTGCGGTAACTCCATTTGAACCTCCAAAACCTAAGTCCAATAATGAACCAGATGCTGCAGTTAATGTTCATTTATATCGATCCATGATTGGCTCCCTCATGTATTTAACAGCTTCACGACCTGATATCATGTTTGCTGTTGGTGCATGTGCTAGACATCAGGTTACACCATTGACTTCTAACCTTAATGCAGTCAAGAGAATCTTTAAGTATTTGAAAGGACAGCCAAAATTGGGACTTTGGTATCCCAAAGACTCTCCTTTTGTGTTAGAAGCCTATAGTGACAGTGATTATGCTGGGGCTAACTTTGATAGGAAGTCTACAACTGGAGGTTGTCAGTTTCTGGGTAGAAGGTTAGTTTCTTGGCAGTGCAAGAAGCAGACTATAGTGGCTACATCTTCTACTGAGGCAGAATATGTTGCTGCTGCTAGTTGCTGTGGACAGGTTCTTTGGATGCAAAATCAGCTGTTGGATTATGGATTCAACTTCATGAACACTAAGATCTTTATTGATAATCAAAGTACTATGTGTATTGTTAAGAATCCTGTTTATCATCAAAGGACAAAGCATATTGAAATTCGACACCATTTCATAAGAGATGCTTATGAGAAGCATCTTATTCAGGTGGAAAAGATTCACACGGATGATAATGTGGCTGATTTGCTTACTAAGGCTTTTGATGGACCAAGGTTTAAGCATTTGGTGGTTCATATTGGGATGGTCAATCCCTAGCTACAGGGCTTAAGGGGAGGATTGCAGCTTAAGGGGAGGAATGAAGTTTAAGGGGAGGATTTTTCTTGTTGTTGTTGTATAGTTTTCATTTCTTTCTTTCTATTTTCTTTTCTTATTTTCTTTTTATTTTGGTGTGATTCTTAGTAAAAAAAAAAAAAAAAAAAAAAAAAAAAAAAAAAAAAAAAAAAATTTTGTATACTTTGTGTGCTAATAAGTTGGTTTTGAGCAACACCTTGCAGGTACAGTGTTGGTGTTTACACCTGCACAATAAATGGTACTCAACTCACCATGTCTTGCAGACAAGAAAGAGTTGGCTCACCATGAGGGTACGGCTCTGGTGTGATAATCAAATCCGTTGATAGCTGTAATAGCTTGCTCAAAGCTATAGGGTATTTCAACTTGATGTGCGTGGTTTTGCAACCTTACAACAGGTTTTACCTCTCGAGGGATCTCAAGAGGCTTACAACCCCACCAGGCAGTGTACCTGACCGATGTAGTATAGTGTAGTGGTAAGTACGGGGGATTGATCGTTCTCCACAGGGAATAGTGTTCGTTAGGTATGAAAGGCTACTCTAATTAGGTCTAAGGGTTGAGGAAGATTCTTTTTATGTTTTTTATAGTTTTTATGAAAGCAAGTAAAATCTCGGTTTTTGAAGGAGTGGGCGGAATTAGTTGCTAGTCAACTAACCCAAATTACTACAAATGCAAATAAAATAAAATAACAAAAATGAAATGTGGTGAGAAACTTATGTGTAGAGAAATGTGTTTACTTAGATTTCCTTACTCCCTAACTATCTTTTACCGGTTAATTAGTGTGTATTAGTCGCGTGGATGACGGGTGTATTCCTTAATACCATTCGTGGGGTGGCGTACTTACTTCCCCAAACTCTACAAGCTCCTACTTCACTCCTATGTCGAGCCGGCTAGGAAGCTCCTAACATGGGATCACTAGAATTCGCTTGTGCATTAAATACAACCATAAAAACCTTTAGTACGCGTTTGGTTCATGTTTCTTAAGACGTTCAAGCAAGTTACCGAATAGGAAGTTAGCCAGTTTTCTTAAGCCTAACATAGATAAACAATCATCCAATACAACTAACAACACACTAACAACCAATAATCAATAGCTAAGTTTCATTAGATCTAAGCAAACACAAGATAAAATTAGCCTAACATGTTAAACAAAAGACAAGCATAAGATAGAATCAAACAACACATAGACATATTGAATGATTAATTGATAACTTATCTTTCAATGAAACATGGAAGATCTCAAGGCAAAAAGCCCTGAAAAAGTAGCTAAAATCGTCTTAGGGTTTTATCCCAAAATTCCACACACTAAGCTCTCTCTAATGACAAAAGATTAGAAAACTATATATAGATTTTTGGATCTGACGGCGTCACCTTATGCATTGTGACGCCGTCACCTCGCCGCTTTTAGGGTTCCCGGGTGACCTTCTTGACGCCGTCCCTCTTTAGCTCTTCAAAAATCCATTCTGGCTTATCAAGGCTTGACGCCGTCTAAACCTGAACGTGACGCCGTCCCCTTATGATTTAAGCCGTGACGCCCTTGATTTAGTTAAAGCGTGACGCCGTCAGAATTCTCATGCTAACTCACTGGCCCGTCATGAGTAAATTTCACATCCCACTTTTCTTGCCAAGGCATGACGCCGTCAAGAGATGATTCTGACGCCGTCAAAGGTAAATTTCAGCCGATTTTGAGACTTTGTCGTATTCTTCACTTTAATGCTCCAAAAACGTCCAAAATGCCTCCTTTTCCAGATTTCTCCTCAAAAGTACCTAAAATGACAAAAGGAACGATTTAGGGCAATATTTGATCAAATAAATACGATTTCGGGCTTAAATGACCCCTTAAAAGCGGTACACTTTTCGCCTCATCAAATACCCTTACACTTGAGATTTGCTTGTCCTCAAGCAAATGCGCTTTTATTCTAATCAAAATACAAGTTAGGGGTCATTTAATGCTAACATAAAAGTAATTACAACAAATAATCGTTCCACTTCAATCATAATAAGCACGGAGATTACATACTAGCACCTCACAAGTAGTGTTTAGATACTCACATCTCTCAAGTGTCATCAAAATAAATCTCATAAATGAAAACGGAAAATATCTCTCACTACCTGTCATAGCAAATAGATTACCATAGGCTTGGGAAAGGATCGAAAACCTCCTCCACTAGGCGTAAGCACCTAAGATAAACTATCAAAGAGGGCTTTTAAATGGGTTATAATGTTAGGTGTAGGGAAAAGGAAAACACGGTTTTGTTGGATAAAGGATATTTTACTGGTGGCGAGTTAAAGATCTTGATCAATTACATGTACTATACAATGTTGCTAAGCCAAGACTAGACTCGATCTTAAGCTAGAAACGAAATAACAAAATAACAAAAATATAAAGCAAACATAAAATGAAACGGGATGGTAGTCCGTATGTTTTTTCTATTTTTTTCTATTTTTTTTCTGATTTTTTTTTTGTGTTTTTCTTGATTTTTTTTTTTTTTTTTTTTTTTTTTTTTTTTTTTTTTTTTTTGCATACACTTTTACCCTACCATCCAAAATAATACATCATAGGGGCGTTGCATTCCCCTTACACTTGAATTTTTACATAACTTTACAAATACTAATCTAATGACTCGAATTAAGATAATTGAAAAACTTGGAGTACTTTTAAAACATTTAGCACATATGGGGGTAATAAATGATGTTCTTCCCCATTACTCCATTACACTAGTACTTTACCCATGAGTCCCAATCGTCCCAAAACAATATGTACAAGGATATGACTCGACTTAGCAACCATGTAATCAATTAGATAATTAACTTGGGTTTAAACAAATGTTGTAACAATAATGCACTAAAAATGAGTGCATACAAGGTAGGCTAAGGCGATTTGGGTGTACATTTTAGTGGGGTGTAACAAATTCTTCCTTTAAGTAAGATGCTTAAAGGTCGAAACGAAAAGATAGGCTCTGAGGGGTGTACTAGGGGTATCGTGTACTAAAAATGAGTACAACGCAAAGGGGTGTGGGGGAATTACTTGACCAATGTAGCCAATGTAATTATAACAAAAACACAGGTGTAAAACAATGGGTTAATCCTAATGCCTCTTATCATGTAGTAAATCTAACTACACGAATGTAGTCTCACTTGTGGCCTTGGAATGGTCCTAACGCAAGTTCTAGAATCTAAGTGCTACCGGTACACACATCATAGCATAAATGCTTTTCCTACCAATTCTAGGGGCGAACCTCACATATTTGGGGTGGAAAATTTTTTAGTGGTACGGTTTTTTGTGCTAGTCATATAACTCCTATCCGTGAGACGCTCATTAAGATCAAAGTTTCACTCCTATATGTTGTAAAAAATTTTAAATTTGGCACTAAAATTACCTTAACAAGTATTTATCTCAGTTTTATTACACATCTACTATCAAACAAACAAAAATCAAGCGTAATTGTATTCTCTAAAATCGTACTTTTACCCTCCCCTTACACTTAAGATGAACATTGTCCCCAATGTTCAAATAACAAGATGTAAAAGCATAAAGTAAAAGAATGAAATCAAATACTCCCCTGATTCGCTCGTTGGATAATGAAATTACACGGTTAAATCTTCTTCCAAGGTAATGTTGAAGCTCCATGACTAATGCATCGCCATAAGCTTGATTCCAAAAACATTTCCTTGTCCAAAATAACCTGTTAACCTGAGAAAACAAACACGAAAACCTGCATAACATCGGCGGGAAAAATCTATATATAAGGATATAATGCTTGTGGAATGATAATTTTGCAGATTCCTGGAGATTATAAGTTGGAGATTTAATAAAAACTTTTTATGAAAACAAAACTTTCAAAAATTTCTGGAAATTAAATCTGACGCCGTCAGGTTATAACCCCTGACGCCGTCAGAAATGACCTGACAAAAATTTTCATTTTAAGTTTCCGGAAAATTTCTGGAAAAACCTTTTACCTTACTTCCTGGAAATCCTGCAAAACATCATTATGACTCGATACAAGCATTTGACTCAAACAAATACTAATATGCATGCTAATTTATTATTATTACGATTCATGTTAATTTGTGTTCTAATAAACCGATTTAGATTTCCCTTACACTTATCTTTTGCAAAATACCTTTATATGTAGTTAAGACGAAGTTAAAAACAACATAAAGCATTTTCACAAATTAGTTTTTAACATGAACCAATAATAATAAAAATTAAACACACATACGGAAACAAATAAAAACAAACAAACAAATAAATAAACACACAAAGCAAATAAAGCAAATAACGCTTGGGTTGCCTCCCAAGAAGCGCTTGTTTTTGTTCGAGTCATGAGCCTGACTCTACCCTTATTTAATGGATAAAGGAGAGGTTTTCCCTACACTTAGGATTAAGTGCGGGTGATAGTAGCGATACATACCAGCTCGGTAGGAGTATGCCACGTGAGGAAAGAGTGGTGGATGAATTATATGCTCGAAGATGTGGGATCCAATCATCATAACCTTACTTAGTTCAATTGGGTCAATGGGTGAATTGAAGTTTTCTCCTAGAAAGGGATCATCTTCTATCAACTTCGAGAGATTCCTAGTTGAGAATCCACTTTGACCTAATAAACCCGGTTTAAACCCATAATATTTCTTGTGATCAATCATAAATGGGTGATGTAAGTATGTAAGGTCATGGTTCACTCCTATATTAGCTTCCACTCCACATGGCCTAGAGTCTACTACCTTAATCTTAACATCACCCGGACTACATGGTTTGATGGGTGGATCGGGACCTTTTTTAATTCCTAAATTCACATCTAAAGATCGAAGATTAGGTAACGGTTTTGGTTGAGGCTCCGGTTCATCAAAAATAGGAAATCCCCTAGAACTAAGAGTAAGGTTGTGATCACTATAAGCATTCAAACCTATATCCTCTAGTTGTGTTTGGTTCAAAGGTTCTACCTCCATCGGGATTCCTAAAGTCTCTTCTACTTCTTCCAGGTAAGTCACGGGCGGTGTGTGTGCCTCAAATGATGGTAGGACTTGTGAGGTACTTAGCGGGCTTATGTTACTAACCTCATCATTCCTTGTGTCAAGATCACCTATATCCTCATCACGTGTTTTAGTAGGATCTAACCCTAACATTTTCCCAAGTATCTCAAGTGCTTCTCTAGGCATCTCAACTTCTATGTCCGAATCATAAGGATCATCCTCAATATTCTGACTGCTATATTCAAACTGCCTAAAAGATTCATCATGTGTTTCTTGAGATTCGACGTCATCAATCACAAAACCTAGGTCTTTTTGATCAATGTGATCATGTTCGGCTAAATCCTCCGTCACATCAAGGTCACCTATGTGTTTGTTTTGTACTATGGCATTACATGACAACCACTTAGGTATCTCAACACTAATGTATTCATCCCCAAACAAACTTGTTTCATGATCCAGGAAATTTATATTCAATTGACTTGTACTAACGTTTGTTGGGTTGTCTACCCTATAATAATATTGGGCACAATCTTCTATGGCATCCCATGCTTCTTCAGCACTTAATTCCCTAAAGTCCCCATTGGCAAAATCCTCAATGCGCATTTGGTCATATTGGCCAACACGATAGTAAAAGGTTCGGGTTAGGGATGCTAAAGCGAAACTATGATGAGGGAATTTTTGGAGTAAATTTCTAAAACGAGTCCATGCATCATATATGGGTTCATCTCGATATTGTTTGAAATTTGAGATGTCAATAGGGTAGAATGGCCTTTGTGGTTGGTGGTATGGTGGATTCGCGTACTCCATAATGGTGAACGGAAGAGTCAATGGAAATTACGAACAAACACACAAAGAAAAAGATAGACTAAAGAAAACCTAAAAAAAATAAAATAAAAATCTCACTAGAAAGGAATCTAGTGAGTAGACCTAATAGAAATAAAAATTCAACCTAAACAATAACTATTCCCCGGCAGCGGCGCCAAAAACTTGATGTGCGTGGTTTTGCAACCTTACAACAGGTTTTACCTCTCGAGGGATCTCAAGAGGCTTACAACCCCACCAGGTAGTGTACCTGACCGATGTAGTATAGTGTAGTGGTAAGTACGGGGGATTGATCGTTCTCCACAGGGAATAGTGTTCGTTAGGTATGAAAGGCTACTCTAATTAGGTCTAAGGGTTGAGGAAGATTCTTTTTATGTTTTTTATAGTTTTTATGAAAGCAAGTAAAATCTCGGTTTTTGAAGGAGTGGGCGGAATTAGTTGCTAGTCAACTAACCCAAATTACTACGAATGCAAATAAAATAAAATAACAAAAATGAAATGTGGTGAGAAACTTATGTGTAGAGAAATGTGTTTACTTAGATTTCCTTACTCCCTAACTATCTTTTACCGGTTAATTAGTGTGTATTAGTCGCGTGGATGACGGGTGTATTCCTTAATACCATTCGTGGGGTGGCGTACTTACTTCCCCAAACTCTACAAGCTCCTACTTCACTCCTATGTCGAGCCGGCTAGGAAGCTCCTAACATGGGATCACTAGAATTCGCTTGTGCATTAAATACAACCATAAAAACCTTTAGTACGCGTTTGGTTCATGTTTCTTAAGACGTTCAAGCAAGTTACCGAATAGGAAGTTAGCCAGTTTTCTTAAGCCTAACATAGATAAACAATCATCCAATACAACTAACAACACACTAACAACCAATAATCAATAGCTAAGTTTCATTAGATCTAAGCAAACACAAGATAAAATTAGCCTAACATGTTAAACAAAAGACAAGCATAAGATAGAATCAAACAACACATAGACATATTGAATGATTAATTGATAACTTATCTTTCAATGAAACATGGAAGATCTCAAGGCAAAAAGCCCTGAAAAAGTAGCTAAAATCGTCTTAGGGTTTTATCCCAAAATTCCACACACTAAGCTCTCTCTAATGACAAAAGATTAGAAAACTATATATAGATTTTTGGATCTGACGGCGTCACCTTATGCATTGTGACGCCGTCACCTCGCCGCTTTTAGGGTTCCCGGGTGACCTTCTTGACGCCGTCCCTCTTTAGCTCTTCAAAAATCCATTCTGGCTTATCAAGGCTTGACGCCGTCTAAACCTGAACGTGACGCCGTCCCCTTATGATTTAAGCCGTGACGCCCTTGATTTAGTTAAAGCGTGACGCCGTCAGAATTCTCATGCTAACTCACTGGCCCGTCATGAGTAAATTTCACATCCCACTTTTCTTGCCAAGGCATGACGCCGTCAAGAGATGATTCTGACGCCGTCAAAGGTAAATTTCAGCCGATTTTGAGACTTTGTCGTATTCTTCACTTTAATGCTCCAAAAACGTCCAAAATGCCTCCTTTTCCAGATTTCTCCTCAAAAGTACCTAAAATGACAAAAGGAACGATTTAGGGCAATATTTGATCAAATAAATACGATTTCGGGCTTAAATGACCCCTTAAAAGCGGTACACTTTTCGCCTCATCACAACTCACCCATGATTAAGTTCTGAGAGTTGAAAATGGTTCTCAATTCACCATGGATGTAACCTTTATGGGATCCAAAGGATTGGCTAGTCCACAAAAGTATGGTTTGTGGTAAAGACATTTGGTATCCATATTTGGTATTCAATTCACCAAGGTTCAGTTAAAACTAAAGAATTGGCTAGTCCTGAGCAAACGGCTACAGGTAAAGACAAGTCAAATCCGTTTATAGTTGCTGATTTGCTAATAAATCAGATGGTTATCAATGTACCATGGTCTAACACACCTAAACATTGGCTACTCCAGTAGTGATGGCTATTGGTAAAGAGACATCAAATCCATTAATTTTCAATGATTCACCTCTCACAGGAGTTAACACACCTGGATGTGATGAGAATAGTATGAAACTTCAAGAGATTTGATGTACATTTTGTCATTAGTAGCAGCCAAGTTCAAGTGATGTTATGGTGACCAGTAAATCTATTTTGAAGAAGATTTCATGTTCCTGCTGCTCTATTGAAGTTGCTGCTGGATGCTATAGAAGTTGGAATCTTGAAGTTATTGAAGTTGCTGCTGGTTACTTCTTATTGTTGCTGCTAAGTCGCAGTCCTCAAGCCTGAGTTTATGAAAGCTTTATCACAAGGGAATCTTGCAGGTTAACCTAGTCAACCTCAAGATTAGGGGAGGATTGTTAGGATCTCTGGGAAATAAGAGTTCATTGTTGCTGCCGATAGTATAAAGTTGGTTCCTGCCGATAGCTTGGTTCCTGCTGAAAGCTCATTGCTGCCGACAGTGTTATCTTGTTTCTACCGATAGTATTGTTGCTGAAAGCTCATTGCTGCCGATAGCTTGGTTCCTGCTGAAAGCTCATTGCTGCCGACAGTGTTATCTTGTTTCTACCGATAGTATTGTTGCTGCGGATAGTATTATTTGTTATCCGTATATTTAGAATGTTTGTTATGATTTATTTTTAGAAGAGATTGTTGTTAATCTCTTTACACGTTTTCTTGTAGAACGGGTTAGGGTTAGGTGATCTTGTTAGTATAAAAGATAAACCCGTCTATGAGTTTATGAACGCCTTGAACATCTTTTAACATTCAATAAACGATTCTTAGTTCAATAGTTTTGATCCATAGAGGATCATTGTCCTTTAGAGTTTTCTTCTTTATAATACTTGTTGTTTAGTTTCCGCATAAACACTTGTATTGCAGAGGTTCTTGTTTATACCAAGCTCAATCAAGCTCGAAGTACTCGATCCTACACGACTTATGCAACAAAAGAGGTAGAGTCCAATGTTTTACCACTAGAAACAACATGACACAAATTTTGGCATGTGGCTATGCGTTCGAAGATCAACCTTACATTCTCGCAACACAAGCAAAACAAGTCTTCTACCTTGAAGATCCTGCCAGACGACCACTCTGTTGGAAGGTCGTCCAAGAAGTAAATCACAAAAAAACTTGGGATGTCATCGTGGTAGAAGACGATGATGATGTGATACATGGCAACAACTCATCCGATCTCGTACTGTCAGCTAATTTGAATGATTTGGAATTTGAAACCTTAAATATCGATGGTGAATCAACGTTAGTTGAGGCACCACCATCACCACCACCAATCATTCCTGTTGATGACAACGATGATTTTATTGATGATGAAGACGACGATCCTTATGATTTAGCAACTTCTGATAAAGAAGTCGCAAACGATTCTGATGATGAAGTTGAAGTTGCGACTAATGTTGTTTATGATAGTGATTATGATTGTGCAGATTGATCTTAAAATGTAACTTGTAAAACGACACTTATTTTAATGAAATTGTTATGGATTGTTTAAATGTGTATATTTATTTTGAATGTGTATGTATTTGAATGTGTGCATGCTTATGTTAATTTGTTCCCGAATTTCTATATGTTATTCAACTTGTACTTTTACAGATGGCAGCAGCAGTTGCGCGCAGTCATGGTGGTGACGGTGCCGGTGACCCACCTTCCCCTCCTCGTCATATTGAGAGCGGGTGCCGTGATGGTAAGAATTTCTAGATTATTTTCAAAGAAACTTAAACTTGATCATTTGAATTTGGTTACATGTTACTTTATGACGTTTTCACTCACTCCAATTGCAAGATCACAGCGACGACCCCGCCAAGGAGGTAGGGCCAGGGGGAGGCAGGGGTAGTGGAGGTTGGGATGGCGGCAGGCCGCGGCGACGCCAAGCCACGAAGAACGTGGCTCTCAAGAAAGCCGTGCAAAATAGCGGCCCCCAGTCTATTGAGTTCGAGACTAATGATCAGGGGACGTATTGTCATGTGGGCAAGCACCAAGGGTGGTTCAGCAATTACGTCGGCGAGCTCATTAGGGAGCTGCTGTTACACTATGACTCCTGGTACAGTATACCACCGGAGAAGGTGGCTCACTTCCTTCCACAATTTGGGGTCAGTTATTTCATTTTTCTTTTATATTGTTATGTTATCGTGTTTATTTATTTAAATGTGCATATTTATTTAAATTTGTCTATTTATTTATATCTCTATATTTAATTATTTGAATGTGTACATTTATTTAAATTTGTTTAAATGTGTATATTTATTTAAATTTGTTTATTTATTTATATCTTTATATTAATTTTAACTATATTTGATTGCAGCGCTTTTTTAACTTGGAGCGCCAAATGCGCTCATCGGACTGGGAGAACATTCGGACCGGCATCACCGCGTATCTGCCTAAGCGATACACGGACAACAAATACGACATGAAGCGCGCGCGATTACTTTACCAGCCAGGGTGGGGCTCCGAATGTAGAAGCGATCATAAGAAGACCTCCTCCGAACATGGAGCAGGATGTGTGGGAGAAGCATGTGGAGTTGTACATTTCGGAGAAGGCACAAAAACGAGCGGCTGTGAACAAAGAGAACCGAAAGAAGAACAATGTTCACAGCCGCCACGGTTCGAGATCATTGGCCGCTACTCGACACGAATATGTAAGACACATTTTATTTTTATAAGATTATTTAATTTTAATTATATATTAATTAAAAGTATTTATACTAAATAAAATATATATGGTGTTTGATTTGTCATTTTAATTTGTTTCATCCTATATGCATGTGTATATACAGTTTGAGAACAGCGAGGACCATCAGTACCCATCCCTCATCCAGACTTTTTTTGACACCCACTGCAAGGATGGTGTTTGGTTGCAGGATGAGGCTCGTGTTCAGTATGTAAGTATCGTTTTTTTTTTCTTTCCAAACACGCACTTTAATGATTTATTGAAACATAATCTAGTAATTAACCCGACTAATATATTAATTTTCTCATTTTTTTTCAACTACATAGGAAGAGATGATCAGTCTAAGGGAGCCGAGATCGGATACGCCGACAGAGGTGGTGTACCTCCCGGAGGAGGAGATACTTGCCCGGGTACTAAAGGGAAAGCAGCGTGGTCACATAGCCGGCAGGGGCAGGGTGGTACCCGGCGTGAAGAGGCCACGGTTACCACACACCCTGCCTCCACCTCCAGGTATGTACAGTTGGATAATATTAAATGACTCATCTTATGTATTGAAATGGCCATTTTTAAATTTTAATTATTTCGTTTATAGGTACGGCCGACATCGACGGGAAGCTTGCTGAAGCGCAAAAGAAGGCCGAAGAAGCTGATAAGAAGAGCAGAAAAGCTAAGAGGAAGAGCAGAAAACTTGAGAAGAAACAGTTGGCAACTCAGAAGCAGCTCGATTTGGTGATGCGTTTTGTCTCGAGCATGCCGCGATGGCAGGAGTTTATCAGCCAGGTTGGTTCTCGAAGTGAGGTAGGAGGCGGCAGCAGCGCAGGTGGGAGCGCGAGTGGCTCAGGCGGGAGCAGGAGTGGCTCTGGCAGCGAGAGTAGCTCAGGCGTCGAGAGTGATGATGATGAGGAGGATCGTCGTACCGATGATATGGTTGACGACGAGGAGCCGTAGAGGTATATGTGTTATTTTGTGTTGTTTTTATCTTTCAAACTATATTTTGGCGACCCGAATCTTATTATCTTTGAACATTGCGGATATTGCAACATTTGTAGATATAGCAGCTAGGTCTAGCGATTATAACACCCGTTATGTAAAGTTTATAATGTATTTTGAGGGTGTTATAAAGTTTATCGCCGTTTTGTAAAGTTTATAAGTGTTTAGTGGTTATATATAACCGTTTTAGCCATTATAAAGTTTATAGCCGTTTTCTAGTGGTATTGGATTTATTGAATGTGTTGGAATGGAATGGTTAGAAAGCAGGTTGATGTAGATTTTTGCTGCAAATTTTTGCGGCAAAAATCTGGAAATTGCAGCTGCGCAGGCTGTTGTGCAGCTGCAATACAACCAAAATGTCGACGACATGTCGTCGGCATTTAAGTGTGCATAATGTATTGTTTAAACTGTACCGACGTCATGTCGTCGGTACTATATACAATTACATTGACTTTTGTATATAGTGCCGACGTCTTGTCGTCGGTACCATATACAATTACATTGACTTATGTTGACTTGCGTTGACTTTTGTTGACTTTATCATATAGTACCGACGTCTTGTCGTCGGCAATATATAGAATTACATTGACTTGTGTTGACTTTTATTGACTTTTGTTGACCCTTGTATATAGTACCGACGTCTTGTCGTTGGTATTATATAGACTTTGTTGACTTTTGTTGACTATTAATTAAGTTTGCTAATTAAATCATTAATTATTTAATATTGTCCCGACGACGTGTCGTCGGGACAATATTGTCGAACAACAAAAACGTTTGACTAGAAAATCATGTGGGTCTCACTTTGTCGTCGGGATTGTTTTTCAGGACCTTAAGTCCCGACAAGGCATTATCGACAAGTTACTACCGACAATATGACGTCGAAAGGTCATTACGTCGGCATTATGCAAAAAATTTCGCCTGCATTGCCTCTGTTTGTACTAGTGTATAGAAAAGATTCTAAAATGATTTATCTTGTATAGAAAGTTAATGTAAGCCGACCAGTACTCCTTAGTCTATAAAAGGAGGTCCTAGGGCATTGTGTTAGAGACATGTTTTTCATATAGCTTCAAGGTTGTAAACCCTAATGCTAGGAGAGTATTCATATTATTCATTAATAATGTTGAAGCTGTTTTGTTTGTTAATCTTGTATTTACAATTGTTTTACTGTTACATTACAAGTTCTTTTTAAAGTTAAAGTAGAGATTCCGCATAGACTTTAACATATTCAAAGATAGTTTCTATATTGTTGTTTTAGATTTATCTAAAATAGCTTAACCTTTACAAACTAAGGGATTCGATCAAGTATATAACTGGGATCAACAAAAATATTGGAGTAATTAGACATTATAGCGTATCTTGAGGTTAACGTGACTTTCACGTATATAAGTGAAAGAAACTCAGAAAATATTTATCGAGAAAGTAAAGTATCTAATATATTGTATCGCTCAATATTGCATATTCTGTAGATGTTCGCATGTATCATATGACATCACTTGCTATATGGCCCGTATCGTATGTACCAATTACTACTAATATTTTCAAGAGTAAACTGCATTTTTGGTCCTCGTGGTTTACCGGGTATAACGGTTTTGGTCCAATAGTTTCAAACGTAACGGGTTTCATCCATTTTCGCTGACCCGTAACGGGTTTGGTCCAATTTTTGTTGACTAACAGTTTGACTCGTTAAAAAAACATGAAATGACTAAAATACCCTCGGATATTTGTAACACTTTTAGTCCATTTTTCTGCAACACCTCTACACATTCTGAACAATCTAAACATCCACGAAAATAAACATACACTCATCCAAATCTAAACAACCACTAATCAATTACAAATTGGGATTGTAAGCCCTAATCTTGATATCTTTTTTGCACCATCTTTGGCTCCAAATCGAACTTCATCATCTATATACATTCATTCACCAAGGCGTTTAAGCGTCTTTGCTGGTTCAAATAATGACTTAAGCAACATTAACCCCGGCAAATTCCCACTTGGGTGTCTTTTATCTCTAACCATCCTCATCAACGCAACCAATAAGCTATGACAACACACAATTTCCACTTTAAAGTACCATAAATACCAACAAATCTGCTCCCATTATAAACCTCACCAACAAATCTTACATTTATTCGAAATTGCTCCCACAAATCTAAAATACCAACAAAACTGCTCCCATTTATTTGCCATTTTAACCACACTCTCCACCTTATGCCTCCCATTATAAACCTCACCAACCGCCTCCCATCGCCCCGGCATCCCCATTTGTTTCTTTAACAACTCCAAATCCCCATTTGTTTCTTTAACTAATCGGCATCCCCATTTGTTTCTTTAACAACTCCAAGTTGCCATTTGTTTCTTTAACAACTCCAAGTTGCCGTGAACACCCTAATGAAAAAAGACAAGCACACTTTCACACTTTCCTCAACCAACTCACCCTCAAATTTCAGCTTCGTGCGCTGAAACTCAAGAAGCCGTCTCCCAAACATACTTCTTGAATCAGACCACACTTTTAAACTCACGATTATGTTACATCTTGGCTACCAATTCCATTTAATTGTTCACCGGTGCTATCGACGGAGATACCACAACATATGGGTCAGCGAAAATAGGAGATGATGATGGTGGTTTTGATGAGAGACATGTGCGGAGATACCACAACATTGAGGTTTTGTGTTTGTTGTTTTGGTTGACGAGCGATTATGATGGATCTGGGTATATCGACAGTTTGATTGTGTGGAGATGATGATGGTGGTTTTGATGAGAGAGATGTGTGGAGATGATGGTTGTGGTGTTTGGTGGATTTGTGTAAGGGATTGGTGGTTGTGGTGTTTGGTGGCGGCGGTGAGGTGGTGGTTGAGGGTTGTTATCCAGAGAAAATAAGAGATGTGTGGAGATGATAAGAGTGAGTGAGTGAGTGAGTTGTGAGTTTATAATAGAATGCGGAATTAAGAGTGAAATGACAAGATTACTCTCATATTTAACGGTCAAAGAGAGTCAAACTAACGGTGTTAGTAAAATTGGACCAAACCCGTTACGGGTCAGCGAAAATGGAGGAAACCCGTTACGTTTGAAACTATTGGATCAAAATCGTTATACCCGATAAACCACGAGGACCAAAAATGTAGTTTACTCTATTTTCAATGTAAAAATATGAGAAGTAGGAGTGAGAAAAGATATTCTTGGTATTATTTATTTATTTTAATTTTTGAGCATGAAAACAAAAAAAGTGCATTTTGTAAGCTTTTATGTGAGAAAATGTGTATTGTTGAACATCTTAATCATATTTCATTTTTAAGATCAACATAAGATGTTTATATATGCATCTCACGTTTAACATAAATAAACGTTCGAAAAAATCTAATTTGAAGATTAGCATCACCAAAACTGACGAAACGAGAAGCATGAGGTAGGTCGAGACAAGCATTCCCGAAAGGTACTATACTGTTTTATTTTGGCTTACTTTTATAAACAGAGATTCGGAAGCAGTTACAAAATTATTCCATTCTTTGAAATCATTTATGTATTGCATCTCGAAATTGTTACTTGATAATTTATTAAGTATTGGATTATAAATTAGTTAGTTTTAATTTTGGTTATTGTATATGAATCTATCTGCGGATTAATTTTTATGTTTTGATACTCACGCCCTATACAAAAAGGTTATGAACATCAAGATAGATAATTGAAGAACCAAAGAAAATGATAAAAAATATTACTAAGTACCAAACTATTGTTTATTTGGGCCACAAACTTCACTTTTCCTCTCGCATTGCGACAGGATTGAATACGTATCTTATGTACAAAATTTTAATATATATGAGTTTAAACACAAATTAAACTAAAGAATAAATAAAGATAATAGGGATAAATTGTAAACATGAAATGAATAATAAAGTTTTTGGTAATGATAACAAGGGAAGATTAACTACCTTTTTAACAAGTTCTTTTACAGTACATTACCCTTTTTGACGTTTAAGTTGTCAGATAAGAGATTCAGTGAGAAGAAAAAATAAAATGAAAAAGATGAGAATGATTTCTAGCCACATATTTCAAATAAGAGGGAAAATTTTAAGGGGAGATGCATTTACTTTTGTAGATACATCTAGAAATGTGTGGTTATGATTTATTCTCACCATTCTCATTTGATCCTAACTCTAAGTTGCCATGCATAAACATTGTTTTTGTTTAATCTATAATACATATAAATAGAAAACACTTTTACTTAAAATTTAAGTATAAAAACTTAAAGAATAAATAATGTTGTTAAAATGAAATACATTTACTTATAAAATACAATTCAATATACTAAATATTTAAAATACTTAATTACAATTTAAAACATAACTTTCTTTAATCTCACTTACTCCACATTTATATACACATAAAAAATTGCACACACTAATTCACTTCTATACACCGTGGCACTATACGTGAGTAATCGTCTAATTTTTAAAATAGAAAAAATGAAATACTAGGCTTAAAAAGGAAAGAAAAAAATGGCCCATATGCAGATATAGCATATACCCTTATTTACATTTTTTCTCTTATTACATCGGACTAGAAAGATCCGGAAACAGCAAATGGGTCATATATCTTGTAGGACCATATATAGACTTTTCGTTTCTACTTAATTATTTCCTACGTCTTTATTTGATGAATTCATGGCTAGATAGTGACTTTGACTGGAAAATTCGGTTGGAAATGAAGACTTTTCCTTATTAACTAGTTGAATTAAAATGGCCATTTAAACATTTTTTCACAGGTTTAATTGTACCAAAATGTATTATTATTATTTTTTTTTTTTTTTTTTTTTTTTTTTTTGTCTTGTTGTTATGTATGTATCCCCTCCGTCCCAATATTATTGTCTACATTTCGTTTTTGGGTTGTCTTAAAAAGATTGTCCATAACTAAAAATAGAAATTGAAATTGTTTAATTTACCATATTACAATTTACACCTATCAAAATTCTTATTTACATAATTAAATGAAATCATTTATTAATTGGCAAAGGCTAAAACTATCTTTTGGTTGCTTTTACAAAAATCAAAGCAGTATTAAATGCATTTTTTTTAACTGCGTTATTTTCTCAGTGTAAAACAATTTTGGGACAGAAGAAGTAGCATTCTTTTGAAGTGTGTACTATTTAACAATTTTACCTTTCAATTTACACTCTTATTTAATCATCGGAAGGGTATATCGGTCAAAAAATACACATAACTGGTGACACAATACATCAAAAAGATTAAATTCAAAAGTATGCTACATCATGGTTAAATCATTATGATTTATATAAAGACTTACATCGAGGTGGAAGACAAACGAGCAAAAAGCGGCGACAATCTAAAAAAAAGTGACAAGTAAGCTGCATTTCGTGCAATTAAATGGCCACACAAACTATAAAAGATGACAAATAAGCTCCATTTTCGTACCTTTTTCATATTAACTACTTGTTTAAATGGTCATTTAAATATTTGCCTGTTGAAATTTCTAACAGAAATTGAATATTTGCTTGTCGCAAAGACTTTGTTGACTTGAAAAGTCCTTTAATTTACTTCAAAACACTATATATATATATAGAACTTGTATGCTTTTCATATTGCACATCATTTTAGCAATTTGCAATGGCCTGGGTCCTATATTTCATTATAGCCATTTTCATGCCATTTTCATGCCGTTGTTTCACAACAAACGAACGGTTCAGTACCAGTTGGCACGTCCCTGACAGCAACAGACAATGCCCTACCATGGTTCTCACCTTCGGGTGACTTTGCCTTTGGGTTCCAACGTATTCGGGACAAAGATTACTACGTGTTATCCATATGGTATGACAAGATACCCGACAAGACCATCATCTGGTATCCACAAGGAAATCCCATGGTGTCTAGAGGATCGAAAGTGGAGCTACTCAATGGGAGTGGGCTTGTGCTTACTGATCCTCAAGGCACAGAAGTTTGGAGTTCCATGTCCGTTAGGAATCTTGCATATGGTGTTATGAATAATACGGGTAACTTTGTGCTTGTTGGTAGCGATTTTCGCAACATATGGGAAAGTTTTGATTCTTTTGCGGATACTATGTTGCCTACTCAGGTTATGGAAAGAGGTGGTGTGATAAATTCGAAACTGAGTGAAACAAACTTTACTGGTGGACGATTTCAGTTACGTCTGCTTCAAGATGGGAATCTTGTTCTTAATTCTCGAGATATAGCTTCTGGTTATACTTATAAGGCTTACTATAATAGTAATACTCGTGATGCATCCAATTCAACAAATTCTGGTGACCAGCTGATCTTTGATGCAACAGGAATCTTGTATATATTGAAAAGAAATGGTGAAAGGTCTGATCTAACTCCAAGAGATGCCCTTCCTTCTGGAGATTATTATCATAGAGCTACTCTCGGTTTTGATGGTGTTTTTACCCAGTACTATCACCCCAAGAATTCAGATGGCAATACAAGCTGGAGCATTTCTTGGCTTGAGCCAGAAAACATATGTCAAGATATCATTAGTGATGAAGGTAGTGGGGCTTGTGGATTTAACAATGTTTGCAGCCTTAATGATGCTAGACGGCCAAATTGTGAATGTCCGCCAGGGTTGTCATTGATAGATTCGCGTGATCCTTATGGTGATTGCAAGCTAAATTTCACTCCAAGCTGTGAAGAAGAGCTAACTTACAGTGGAGAAATTGACTTCGTGGAACTCACGAGCATTGATTGGCCACAATCTGACTATGTGCACATGGAATCCACGAGCGTGGATGAATGCAAGGATTCCTGCATGAATGATTGCTTATGTGCTGTGGCAATTCATGATCGAAATCAATGTTGGAAGAAGAAGTTCCCTCTCTCTAATGGATGGACAAATGAATCACTCAATACAAAGGCTTTCCTAAAGTTTCAGAAAGGTGAACTTACTCCTGGTAGCCCCCCTGTATTTCCCAGAAACAAGAACGATCGGAAAACATTGATAACCATAGGATCAGCCATCTTAGGTAGTTCCGTGTTTGTAAATGTAGTGTTAATTGGTGTTATATGTCTTGGTTTCTACCTGAACCATCAGAAAAAGGGCAGAAGTTTTAATCCAGCCAATAATGTTGTCCAAAACAATCTGATTCATTTTACATATCACGAGCTTGTTCAAGCTACTGACGGGTTTCGAGATGAACTGGGAAAGGGCTCTTTTGGAATAGTCTATAAAGGGGTAATAAGAACAAATACGGTGGCGGTAAAGAAGTTGAATAGAGTGGTTGAAGATGGTGAAAAGGAATTCAAAACCGAGGTCAATGCTATTGCTAGGACTCATCACAAAAATTTAGTGCAGCTTCTTGGATACTGTGATGATGGCGAGCAGCGGCTACTGGTTTACGAGTACATGAGTAATGGTACCCTCGCGAGCTTTCTTTTTGGAGATGAGAGACCAAGCTGGGAGCAAAGGAGCCATAAAGCATTGGGTATTGCGAAGGGACTCGCTTACCTCCATGAAGAGTGTAGCACCCAAATTATCCGCTGTGACATAAAGCCTCAGAATGTACTTCTTGATGACTTCTACAATCCTAAGATTTCTGACTTTGGTTTGGCGAAGCTTTTGTCGACGAATCAGAGTCGAACGAGTACTGGAATCAGAGGAACAAAAGGTTATGTAGTTCCAGAATTGTTTAGGAATAACCTGGTCACAATGATGGTTGACGTGTATAGCTTTGGCGTCTTGTTACTAGAGATCGTTTCATGTTGAAAGAGTGTGAAAGAATTCAGAAGTGGTGATGAATATGGAGAAATATTGATTGATTGGGCATGGGATTGCTACCAAGCAGGTAGGCTGGCCGATATGTTGGTTGAAAATGATTTGGAGGCGTTACACGATTACAAGAAGCTAAGAATATTTGTGATGGTTGGTCTTTGGTGTATTCAAGAAAATCCCTCTCTGAGGCCAACAATGAAGAAGGTCATCCAGATGCTTGATGGGGTAGTTGAAGTTCCTGAACCTCCATGTCCATTCCCTTTCTCTGTTACCTCAAGCTAAAGATCTTTTTCCCTCTCATGTCGTACTAACGGATTCTGTTTATTGTATTCAGAATAATTGTATTAGCTTTTTAGCTTTGAAGAATAAACGTGTGTAAGGTTGGACTTGTAGCCTTAGAAAATATATTTGAATTCCGGGAAATATGTATGTTAGGTTTCGGCAAACTTTCATTTCTTTTGAACCTATTTACTCACTTATACCCGGCATAAAATCAACATTTTAACTTTTGAATTACTACCTTTGATGCACTTTAATGTCGAACGGATGATTATGTTTTATACTGCTGAATATAGCCATTTCTCAAGGTCCATAATCTGCACTCTGAGAGAAACAAATTCTAGGTCCTTAATTAAGGTTTATTTCCCTTCGAGAAAACAATTTTAAGTCCTGTAAATTTAGCTTATCAAAGTCAATTCTTACAAGCTCTCGCAGTTAAGCTTAAAGTGAACTTGCTTTGTTGAGTAAGATTTTTCAAGGAATGTTTTTGAGCTATTTACTCACTAAAATCTACTTTGTCGTAAGTGAATAATAAAATACGTTGCATTTAAAACTTTGTTTGGTGGTCCTTGATGGAGACATAATATACGACATGGAAATAGGAAGATTCTAGTTAATTAACATAATCACAATGACAGTGATATAATGCAAATGATAACCATACACCTGTTTCATCATTATTCTGCTAACATCACTTTTTTTTTTTTTTCTGTTTCCTGCAAATTTGGTAACTGTCTTATCACCTTTTTACAATTTTGGCAGGTGACAATTCATAAGACGTAGCAAAAAGTATTGGAAAGACTATTAGAATGTTTGAAAAGTAAGAGTTGATCCTGGTTATCAACAAATTCAAGGATGTTTGATATTCGATGCTGACAGTTTAATCTTGGCAATTAGCTTATGGCGGTTTCATGGTGTAAAATGATTGGATTATCTTGGTTAAACTTAATCAAGTAAACTGTTCAAGATATGTCTTGTATAGGTTAGAGGTTATTCAATTTGAGTAATATACTCCTGCTATAAAAGACTTAACTTTATATTGGATGTTGATCTTAATCTTCCTATAATCCTACAGTTTTTACTATTTTGCTTCCATTTTAGCAATTTTCAATGCAAAGAGTGTTAGAATATGGCAGATTGTTACTAATAAAATGAACGAAATTGAGGACGTGATAATTACTGTCCTTAAAGAATATTAGCCCCCACTATCAACGCTGGTGGGATAGAGACTAATTTCTTCACAGGATTCGACCTCAAAGAACAAAACCTTATGCAGCGTGTTAGTTTTGTGGACAAAATATTAATACATATATGTCTAGAATCGAACTCGAGACCACGGGATTGCACACTTTACGTATGAAGAATTAATGAGTAATAATTAATATATAAAACCTTATATATTTAATTATTAAAACAAAAAATAACGACTAACGGACGTTAAGTAAATAACGACAATTGACTAACGACCTTTAAATAATAAAAGAAATGACTATAGATGAAAATAGAGGAGCAAGAAGCCTCCGGAACCCCTTAGGGAACCTTGGCCGATCGGATGGGCTAGGGAGAATCCCAAACCCACTCCAACTTGTTCTCCAAGTTATTCATGCTATATATACAAATCTTAGGGTCATTGTTTTGTATCTCTTGTACACACACAATACCCTAAAGGTTTTCTTCCTTTGTTTTTTCCTTGTGGCCGATCGGTTCTAAACCCTTCATAGGGTTGATCGACTTTTGTTTGTGAAACAAAATTTGTTTTATGATTTTACTAGCATAAACATTAATTCATTAATAGTACGTGTGTACAAGAATGTGGTATTAACTCACTATAGTTAATATCTTGGATTGAATTACAAAACGGTAAGGGATAATTCGTTAATCCAATTATAAACCCTAATTAGGGTTCTTGATCTTGATTGAAGAATACTTGATGTTGATTCTTGTTTAGCTAGAATCAAAGGTACGTTTACTTTATTATTCGGTTGACTAATTATGTGTTATTGATCATTAGCTTCCGAATGTTCTCTTTGATGTTATGTGTTTAATATATGAAGTAGTCATGTTATTAAAATTCCAACAGTGGCATCACGAGCCGTTTAACATGTAATTAATTAACGAAACACATAAAAAATGAATCTTGGATTGTGTTTGTATGTTAGTTGGTTTTAGGGTTTAAAAAAATCAAAACCCTAATTTTTTAGGGGGGGGGGGGGGGGGGCGATGCCCTAATTTAAAAAAAAAAAATTGTTTTGTTGTTTCGAAACCCTAATTGTAACATGATTATGTGTTTAGTTGCGTATCGTGTGACTTGTGTTAATCCATGATGAAACATGCATGTTTGTCATGGATTATGATTGATTAATTGTCAAGTTGTTTTATCACATGTAATTTTTTATTGATCTAAAATTGTGAAAGACCTCAATTAAATATATTAATGAATATAATATGTGCAATATGGTATATATTTGCTATGACTAACGCAATCGATATGTCGATGCATGTGACTCACTCACCTTTGTAAGTGATAGTCTTAGTTAAATATATGCATAAGAGTAAATTGCAGAAATCGTCCTTGTGGTTTGAAAAAATTGCATGTACCGTCCCTGGTCTTCCATAATTGCAGGGCCTCCCTGTGGACAAACTATTGGATCATTTTAGTCCCTAGCACTAACGGCGGTTAATCCTTACCCGTTAGTTGATACAACTTTAAGGGCAATTTTGTCTTTTTCCTCTTGTGGTCCCTTTTGACTATCCTTTTACTCCCACCATTATCATCATCATAAATCATTACCAAATACAAACCAAAGGGACTAATAAAAACCCTCCCCTCCCATTTATCATAACCCTAACCCTAACTAATAACACACTCTCCTCTCCTTGAGATCTGGCCGTCACTGTAGCGCCACCACCTCCACACGGCCACCACCCACCTCACTGTCGTGCTCCAACACCATCAACACTGCAACCACCATCATCACCACCTCCATCCATCACCATCAAACAACACAACCACCACGACGCCATCTTTTGAGCCGCTACCGTACAACCACCACATCACTGTCTTAACCACCATCTATTCGTATAGATCTTGACATTTGAAGGTAGATCGAAGGTATTTTGCTCAAAGTTGTCCTCCGCCGCCACCCATTTTCATTTATTTTTTATTTAAATCCGAATATAGAAAATTATTTTAATAAGTTTTCGTGGCCATAAACATGTTTTGATATCAACATTCGTGTGGTTAAATCAAGATTCAAGAGGGTGCTTTATATGTTTAATTCTCAGTTTGCAACTTGAAATGGATTAGGTGGTACTCGTGATGCAACTAATATACTATCTAGCTCGGATCTTGCAGCTTCTATAATATTAACAACAATCGGTGAAGAACATTTGGCTACACTAGGGGGCTCCTTGGAAAGTATTGCAGTAGCAAAGTTAGGCATCATTAAATAAGGCCGTCCAGTTAGGTGGTTCTCCCTAGTTCCCATACATCAATTTGTTTTAGCTGTATTAGGATGACCACATCATTAATATGGTTTCACCATATTTCACCTGACAAATAAGTCCTGTCGGAGAAGAAGATGGTGGTGGTGGTTGTGTTGTGGTAGAGGGTGGTGGTGGTGGGAGTAAAAGGACAGTCAAAAAGGACCACAAGAGGAAAAGACAAAATTGCCCTTAAAGTTGTATCAACTAACGGGGAAGGACTAACCATCGTTAGTGTGAGGGACTAAAATGATCCAATGGTTTGCCCACAGGGAGGCTGCCTGCAATTATGGAAGACCAGGGACGGTACATGCAATTTTTTCAAACTACAAGGACGATTTCTGCAATTTACTCTATGTATAATTAAACATAGAATGATTATTAATAGGCTTTAACAAATAAAGTTTGCATGTGGCTATTAGTTTACATAAATTAATTGATAAGCTATGTGCGTTATTTAGTTGTTCATTTTTATTATTACTTGTTTTTTGTTTAATTGTATGACACGTTGTTAGCAAAAAAAGGTAATTTTTGAATAGAAAATAAATGGACTAAATAATGGTGAAACTTGATGTGATAAATTATAAATCTTGCAAAGTCTTATGTGCCGATAGTGGTTCAGTTCGCACGGTAATTTGCTCCCAGGCGAGACTAGCAAGGTTATAATTTATAACATGTCTTTAAGACTTAAAGTCATAAAATTTTAATTGAGTAATGAGTTTTTGTACCAATAGTAAGAACGGCTCACCCAGTTTTGAAAAACTATAAGAGAGGTTTAAGGAGGATTGACATTAAATTGTCAAACCAAAAGAGACGCATTTTTAATTGGCACTTGTGCTGACGTTTGTCTCTCCGCTCCTTTGTGCGTCAAATTGGAGCTACCAAGTACGACTATTTTGATGTACAAAATCATCTTAAGGGTGAATTGACCTCAATTTCATGTGCCACTTTGTGGTAATTATTCGAATAACCTGGGTCTTTTGACTCATGCAGTAGTGGGATATAGTGGGCGATAATTGTAGGTAATTCTTTGATTGGTGAACTTAATACCTCAATTAAAATTTTGTTGATTTAATCTTAGCTTAAATTGATAAATAAAAGGTTTTGAAAAACTTATGATACGAAGATGTGTGCATGCTTCTTCGTACATATTTTGATTGACACATCAAAATTAGTACCCTAAAATTTAAGTTCATGCCATCTAATTATAAGAAACACTTGAAGTTATTATTTAGCCTAAGTGAGACCTTACCTAGATTTTAATGACAAGGTAAATTTTCGTTAATGCATGAGACCATAAATGGAGAATTTGCAGTTTCTAAATTAGACAACTTAATTAAGTTGTTAGTGAGACCTAGAAACTTAAGGCATGAGATGGGATGAAACATGCTTACTTTGCAAATGGAATTTGGCAAATGTAAACCCATAATAATCTAGGAATTGGAAATTGTTTGCCAATTATTGTTTGACAGATTAACATATTTTATACTTTCATTACTAGCAGATCAACTGATGTAGTGAAATTATAAAAATTTGGATCCTAGTTTTCTAGAAAATTCAATGGTTATATGAATATTTCCTTGGGTATTTTATTTTCTTGAAAAGTTATATTATCAAAAATACTAATATTTGAACTTTTTCTGTAGAAATGGATCAACCCGATAATGTTGTACTAAGTTCCGCATTCAAAAATCATTTTGAACAGGAAAATTTGACTGGCCTGAATTTCAATGACTGGCATAGGTCACTCAGGATAGTCTTGAGAGTGTCCGATAAGCTCGAATACTTAAATAAGCCTTGCCCTGCTGAACCAGATGCTACTGGATCCGAGGATGTCAGAGCTGCCTGGAAACAGGAGTATAAAAAGCACAATGAGGTTGCGTGCTTGATGCTTGGAAGTATGGCTCCCAAATTGCAAAAGCAGTTTGAGCACCATTTTCCATATGATATGCTTCAAGAACTCCAAAAGACTTATGAGAAACCACCTGCTGTTGAATTGTATGATTTGATCAATGCATTACATAGCTGCAAGCAGGGTGAAGGTAAACCTGTTAGTGATCATGTGTTGGAAATGAAGAGCTACATGGACCAACTACATCAGATCAACTACATCTACCCGAAAAATGTATGTGTGAACTTAATCAACAGATCCTTGAACAAGGATTTCTCTGGTTTTGTTCGAAACTATAACATGCATTGCGCGGGGAAGACAGTCACAGAGTTGCTTGCAATGCTTGTGGACTATGAGAAAGGTTTACCAAAGAAGGCACCTACTCCTCAGGTATTAGCTATACAAGGAGGTAGGATACAAAGGCCAAAACCGCATGCGAATAAGAAGGGTAAGGGAAAGGTTGACAAGGGTAAGCAAGTTATAGCCTACCAACCTAATCCTAAGAAGAACAAGGTGAATCCTAACAAGAAGGATCAGGCTTGCCACCACTGCCATGAGGTAGGACATTGGAAGAGGAACTGTCCACTCTACCTTGAGGAGTTGCGAGTGAAGAAGCAGAAGGCTGAGGCTGGTAACCCCAACACTTCAGGTGACTTTTTCATGATTGAATTATTTTCATTAACTCATAAAATAAATTCCTGCGTATACGATACTGGATGTGGTATTCATATTTGCAATACACTAAAGGGGTTTAGAGTTGAAAGGAGAGTGGCCTATGGAGAACAATATCTGCACGTGGGTAACGGAGCACATGCAGCTGTTGAAGCTATAGGTGTATTTAAATTAGTTTTGCCTTCGGGCTTAGTATTGTCTTTAAATAATTGTCATTATGCACCTACTATTGTTAGAGGTGTTGTTTCCTTTTCATGTTTGTTGGATATTGGTTTTAATCATACTGTTACTAGCAATGGAATTTCAGTTTCTTTAAATGGTGTTTTTTATTTTAATGCTATTGCTGTGAATGGTGTTTTTTGAAATTGACATGAATGATAATGTATCCAATAATTATAATTCAATGTATAGCATCAATAATAAGAGAATCAAGAATGTTTTGGATTCATCTTATCTTTGGCATTGTCGACTTGCTCATATAGGCAAGACTCGTATGGAAAAGCTGCAACGTGAAGAGCTTTTACAAGATATCAATGATGAATCATTTGATAAATGCGAATCTTGTATATCTGGGAAGATGACAAAGAAACCTTTCAATAATCGTATTGAAAGGGCTTCTGATCTACTTGGTTTAATACACACTGATGTGTGTGGACCACTTAGACATGTGTCAAAGAGAGGTGCTAGCTATTTTTTAACCTTTACCGATGATTTCAGCCGTTATGGATATGTTTATTTACTTAAACATAAACATGAGGTGTTTGAAACATTTAAGGTTTTCAAAGTAGAAGTAGAATTGCAACTTGGAAAAAAGATTAAAGCTCTTCGATCCGACGGAGGTGGTGAATACCTGAGTCAAGAGTTTAAAGATTATTTAGCTGAGAATGGAATTGTCCAGCATCTCACATCTCCATATACTCCACAACAAAATGGTATATCTGAGAGAAGAAATTGTACATTGTTGGACATGGTGCGATCAATGTTTAATCTTACAATTCTTCCTTTATCCTTTTGGGATTACGCCTTAGAATCAGCTATTTACATTTTAAATATGGTTCCAACCAAGAAGGTTGATAAGACACCTTATGAGTTATGGAATGGAAAAAACTCCTAACTTGTCTTATTTAAAGGTCTGGGTTGCGAGGTGTTTGTTAAACGTGACTCAGCCGATAAACTCCAACAGAGATCTGTAAAGTGTATCTTTATAGGATACCCAAAGGAAACGATGAGTTACTACTTTTACTATGTAGGACCGATAATACAAGTGATTTATGTGATTCGGGGGGTCGGGGAAGCTCAAAGTAAATGTTAAACATGGTAATATTAGATTAAAGAATGGGAAAGGTGTGTGTGTTTTCTAGAGAGAAGGAGGAGAAACACACCTTATGATACAAAGTGAGACATTCCCAACCTTCATTGTTGAGACAAGGAAGGTATTTATACAAGAATACAAGCCTAACTTAGCTACAGTATAATGACTAAACTAATCCTTGTACATAGAAAGAAATGCAATTCCCGACTATGACATAAATTTAAGGCTAACAATCTCTCCCCAAAGTGATGTTATACGGGAATTGCTTACAATGTTCCCTACAAGTCAAAACATAAGCGCAGCAGCTCCGAGAATGGTCTTTGATGAACTCAAATAAGTACATTTTATTACTATCATTTATCCTATTAATTTGACTTGTTTTACTATATTATGTATGAGGATTGATACTTAATCGTTTACTTTTGTAATTCTCAGGTAAAAACAAGCATTTGGTGAAACTTAGCGATTATGGACTAAAAACGGAGTAAAATGATCAAGATTGGAATTGGTTGTTGGAATGAAGAGAATAAAAACCACTGCCTGACTTTGAAGAATGCGCCGCATGGATTTATCCCATGCGCCGCATATGAAACTTTGGTCAACGAAGAGTAACCAACTTGTTCTGCTCCAGATGCGCCGCATCTCACTCATTACATACGGCGCATCTATATTAAGATATCACCAGATACGATCCAAGATACAAGAGGACATGCGCCGCATCTAATCATGGAGTTACGCCGCATCTTCTGGTGGTGTACGAATATTCCTGAATATTATAATCTTGGACCCCACGCGAAGTTAAGTCAATGCGCCGCATCTACTTACTAGATGCGCCGCATCTTCCCTCAGACAGAAACTATAAATACCCCAAGACCAGACGAATTTCGTACGCACCATATAATACCGAAGACCGAACAGGAGAAACCAAGGACGAATTCAGTCAAGGAGGCAGCACAAGACACACCCAAATCAAAGATACAAGAGCTGTAAGAAGGTGCTGCATGTGTTTAATTCATTAAGTAGTTTTGTTTTATTGTGTTAGCAAACTTTAATTCATCAGGATTGGTGGCTTGTGTAATGTGACAACGAAAGATTGCACTCCCTTTAATACTTGCTTTCCCATCAATTAAAGTTTATATGTTGATGTCTTTGGTTACTACTTATTAGTGCATTGATAACCTCTGTGTTTATTAGTGGCTTGCGGGCATTTGACTGCGGGAAATAATGTGGCTCCCACGGTTATTACTAAATTGATCACTTAGGAATAACTTTTAGACATAAGTAATCATTAAGGGTTTACTCGCCGATAAGAATAGGACCAACGAGAAAGGGTTAACTACATACACTTCATATAAAGCTATCAATAAAACAAGTGACAATCTACTTAATCATAAGGACAGCCCTCTTATTGTCTCGAGTATTTATCTGTGTACGTGTGTGCTACTTGCTGATTCGTGCCTATTGGTTTATTTATTATTTAATTGCAAACAAATCGTGCCAGTCTCTCAGACTGAAACCCCCTTGTGTTAGGATATTAAAATACTGATTAGAATAACGAGATAATACGTTCCACTCTTAGTGATCGACACTCTACTTACCATTATATTCATACTGACCGGGTACACTGCTTGTTAAGTGTGTGTGTTATTGATAAGTCGGCTAAATATAAATTTAAAACTTGAGTAGGCATTAAAACTGCTAAACCGCAACGACACATCACGCGCATCAAGTTTTTGGCGCCGTTGCCGGGGAAAAGAATTGTTATTATCTGTTAATTTGATTAGTATTTTAATTAGGTTTTTCTTTTTTTTTTATTAGATTAATTGCATCATTGTATTATTTTGCATATTTGTTGTATTGTGTGTTAATTGTTTTCTTTTAATTTTTTTTTGTGTTTATTTTTGTTTGTGTGTTTTTATTTTTGTTTTTATTTTTCGTATTTTTTTGTTCTGCTATCGTTGTACTGTGCTAAATCGAACGATACGGCGCATCTGATCTCTCAGATACGGCGTATTGCGTTCAATTTTTATAAAATACAACGCGTTTAATTAATTCGATACGACGCATCTTTTCCCCAAGATACGGCGTATCTGTTTTTAATAAGAAATTTTTTTTCTAAGCGATAAAGTGATACGACGCATCTTTTCCCTAAGATACGACGTATCTGTTTTTGATAAAAAAATTTTCTAAACGTTAACGCCATACGACGCATCTGCTTTAGCAGATACGGCGTATCTATTATTTTAATTAAAAACAGTTTGCGAATTATTAAACAGATACGGCGTATCGATCTCTGTCGATACGGCGCATTTACTGAATCAAAAATCTTTTATTTTTAAACGTAACGAAAATACGGCGCATTAACTTTCGTTAATACGACGCATTTAATTTTAATTAGATAAGCTGATTTTTGATTAATTAATTCGATACGGCGCATTCATAAATTCTAAGCGGCGTATCTATTTTCTGAATAAAAGTCTGATTAAATTTTAACGATTATAAGATACGGCGTATCCAACTTTTTGGATACGGCGCATCGTCTGCAGATATCAGCTATTTGTATTCATATATCCGTTTCTATATTCATTAATTTCTCTTCTAGCGAACAAATCATACTGATGATTTTACCTTTGATGACAGATTTTGCTATGGAAGACATGTCAGTTAACGGATATCTTGCTAAGGAATGCTTGCTTTCGGATTCATTTAATGTACTCATGATCGATGCAGATTTATTCTCTTGGGAGACCCCTCTTGAAGCTGTTTTTAAGGAATTCATGCGTTTGTGCAACATTGACGAAGGGGTATTCTCTTATGATGTATTTGTGAGGTACACTGGAGATGAACTGTCAGTCTTATGGCCTGTCATTGAATCCAAAGGATTGAACTGGACTACTATCGAAGAAGATGATGGGAAATTCTATCTTGCATACATGGATTCAAGCAACGAAAGCTGTGGTGGAGGCAATACCCAAAACTCTTACATGCCATATTCCGAGGAGTACTGGGGATTGAATGAGAAATATGTGGATAATGACATGAATTATGCTTTGGCGGAGTTACTATTTCATGGCAGATTGGTACGATTGATTGATCTCTCCCTCAATGATTGGCTTGAACTTAAATATGGTAGTCCGGAATTCGCCCCTGTAAATGAAGTCAAGCAGATTATGACTTCATGGTTGACACGGAGTTTTAAGAAGCAATTTAACGAGTTCATGGAGATAAAAAAGAATATGATTGGAAAGGTTTGCTTTGACGTTAACCACGATCCTAACGATGCTGATTTTTCAGAGTGGTTGGCTAGTAAGTTTAATAACCATAAGAGTATGGATCGAGCTACTAAGGATGCATTATGGGTATATTGGATGAGAGGAGATGATGAAGAAGTAGAAAGCGATTATGGGTCGTCACTTCATGATTCAACAATCAATGAAGGCATTGAAGAGTTATTCAGAATAGACATTGATGTGTTCGATTATGAGACACCCTTGTGCAAGCAGTTCAAGGAATTTAACTACCTTCTTCAAGTCGATGATGATGTGCTTACCGGAGATCTACCAGGATTTAAGACATATGATGATTTCAAAAACACCTGGTACTATGAATGGAATGACCAAGTACCATGGGTTTGGGATAAACCATGGGAATTTGAGCACATTAATCATACCTGTACACCCTTCGTTTTCAAGGACGGGAGTAGTGTTTGGCCGACCTGTGATTATAAAAGTGACGGAACCTGTAATGGGGGAAGTATAATTGGGATGAGACGGGTTGGAAACGATGTAACCTTTGAAGATTATGAGTGGTACGATAATGTTGAAAACTGCCCACAAAAATCAGAGGCTTTACAAGAAAAGGGCAGGATTGAACGCTTGAAAGGACTTAAGGGGACATCGGATACTACTTTCTGGGAATGGGTGCATAAACAATTTGATGATTTCACTAAGCTTAGTCGACGGTTACAATATGATTTGGAAAGAGAATGGGAGGCGATTCAAGACAATAAGTCATTAATGGAAGAACTAGATGATTATTTGATTAAGGATCCTTATTTTAAGTTTGTTGATAAAGACGAGGAAGAGTTCACCAAAAGAAAGTGTCGACTACTTGGGATTCCTTATAATGAGCCACCCATGATTGTTTCTGAAAAATTTAAAATCATCAAATATTCTTTTGGACCTGATGAAGAGTATGTTGCGACGAAGACCAAGAGTTATAGAAGATTAAGCCGGACAGAAGAAAACGTCGCAATGCTATACGGGAACATCTTCCGGATGAAGGAAGAAGGATGGACCGTGACAAGAACTAAATGAAGAGCTGAACGTGAGTCTAACTTGAAGACTCTGGAATAAAGACAAGTGCTTACCGGGAGACAACCCGGATTTATCTTTTTATTATTCTGTTTTCTGTGTCGAGTCAGTCAGGCCCGCTGAGGATACGGCGCATCTCAATTCTGAGATGCGACGCATCTCCTGCAATGGTCATATCTTATTTTATTTTTCTGCATTTTCATATTCGACTTTAAAACTATTTATCAGTTTATTTTAATGCGGCGCATCCCTGGTTAAGGATGCGGCGCATCTTTATTCTGATCCGTATTAATTCCAGGCTCGATACGGCGTATCTTCTTCCATAAGATACGGCGCATCGACTGACCTGATGATTTTCAGTTTTAATTTTTAAGTTTTATTTTTCCTAACTACTAATGTATTATGCAAGTTTGAACCTTTCTTATCTTAGGTGTGTTTTGAAGCATTGGTGGTATTATAGTTTCCTGGATTTCCTGTGGATACATCAAGTATGAAGCTTTAACGTTCTAATCCACAAGAAAGATGATTTTTGCTCTTATAATGGAGGATCATACCGAGCAAATCTCAGGGGAGTTTTTCTGTTCTAATTCTTTTATTTTCCAGTTTTTAACCTTTTATACAAACAACGAGGACGTTGTTTAACTTAAGTGGGGGGATTGGAGAATTAGAACACTTAACAATTACTTGTCCTAAACTTTTTCAAAAATTATGCTTAAAATGTGCTTAATATATCAAATTTAAAAATTTTTAGCATGTTTTTGTTTAAGATCTAAGTTGCATAGCTGCACACAAGACGTTATTTTCAAAAATTGCGATTTTTCAAAATTCACAAATCTATGAGTGTGCCGGTGACTTGTAAACTTTAGAACTTGGCTTGTATACTATTCGAGACCACCATAATGAGTATTATTTATATAATTGGAATGACTTGTCTAAATTGGTAAAATTCTAGGATTACACCCAAATAGCCTATTATATGTTATGTGTTATTAACTAACTACACTGGTTAGTTAACCCCCGTATAAACCCTTTTGTTACTCTCATTTTTAGAGTAAGATACCCCTAGAAAAACACTCAGAGCCATTCCTTTTGTTTCTTACACCTATGTTTAAAATGTTTCGTTACACCCTTACACCTTAGCCTACCCTGTAGATTAGAATCCGTGGTTGGTTAATTGCTATAGGCAAAGTGTGTTTCCTTACATTACCTGTGTTCGCGTGCGTAATTCATTATCTTTGGTTAGGTCGGGAAATTGCACAATGCAATTGGAGTGAAAGTAAATATTGTATATTTTTAAGTTTATTTTTCGTGTGTTTACTACTTTCACTATTACCGTTATTTCTGAAGTATGAAAAGTATGGAAAAATTATCCAGAATTATCATTATAGTGATGTGGTGAAATTTTACACATCTATGTTTATATGTTGAAAAAAAAAAAAAAAAAATCGAAAAAATAAGAAAAGAAAAAGAAAGAAAGAAAAGTTGGAAGTTAGTTTTAACCAACTTATGTAAAGTTATGTAAGTGGTCGATATCACCACTATTTGTTGTACTATATCTATGGATTGAATGGGAATTGGCAGTTATGGGAACGCCAATTAAGGTTTATTCTTTGATTAAGATCTTGTTGAGTATAATTCGTGTCTACCTAAAGCGTGTGTTTCAAGTGTTAAAGCGTGAGTTATTCGATGATATGAGTCTTATTCATGGGATGGTTGGGATAGTGATTAACCACACTTAGGATTTTAATTTATTTGTTTTGTTTATTTTTCATTTTTACACCAATTTATATCCCGAATGTTATCCATACCCTTTATTATTCTTTATCCAACCAAACCTTTGATTTATTGAGATTAGGGATTTGAGCAATCTTAAGTATCGTAGTCGTGGATTCGGCTATGTATTTATGATTTTGTCGCCCTTTTTGATATATTATTATTGGTGAAGTTTGGACCTATCTTTAGCCTATTCGATTAAGGATTTGAGCAATTGCAAGTATCGTGTTCGTGGATTCGATCATGTATTTGTGATTTTCTCGCCTTTTCTGGAATTTGAGATCGATAGTGAAAAAGAATAATTAACCCTTAAGCCTAAAAACCCTTTTTACCGCTTTAGACTTGTTATTCCTTAGCTTTAGTGGTGGAGATGTGTATACTTGCCAAGCTTATGATAGAATATTCGTCACGACTGGACAGTTAAACGATTAGATTTGCTTTTATCAGATTATTTTATTTTACTTCTAATTCGTTAAGTGTTTAGTTGTGTGATTATGAAATAAACGAATACATGCTTAAACATAAAAATAAATCCTAACATCTTTTAGGATACATTTTCATAAGAGAAATTCTAAGGTTTACTTGGGGACAAGTAAAGTTCAAGTGGGGGGATATTTGATGAACTCAAATAAGTACATTTTATTACTATCATTTATCCTATTAATTTGACTTGTTTTACTATATTATGTATGAGGATTGATACTTAATCGTTTACTTTTGTAATTCTCAGGTAAAAACAAGCATTTGGTGAAACTTAGCGATTATGGACTAAAAACGGAGTAAAATGATCAAGATTGGAATTGGTTGTTGGAATGAAGAGAATAAAGACCACTGCCTGACTTTGAAGAATGCGCCGCATGGATTTATCCCATGCGCCGCATATGAAACTTTGGTCAACGATGAATAACCAACTTGTTCTGCTCCAGATGCGCCGCATCTCACTCATTACATACGGCGCATCTCTATTAAGATATCACCAGATACGATCCAAGATACAAGAGGACATGCGCCGCATCTAATCATGGAGTTACGCCGCATCTTCTGGCGGTGTACGAATATTCCTGAATATTATAATCTTGGACCCCACGCGAAGTTAAGTCAATGCGCCGCATCTACTTACTAGATGCGCCGCATCTTCCCTCAGACAGAAACTATAAATACCCCAAGACCAGACGAATTTCGTACGCACCATATAATACCAAAGACCGAACAGGAGAAACCAAGGACGAATTCAGTCAAGGAGGCAGCACAAGACACACCCAAATCAAAGATACAAGAGCTGTAAGAAGGTGCTGCATGTGTTTAATTCATTAAGTAGTTTTGTTTTATTGTGTTAGCAAACTTTAATTCATCAGGATTGGTGGCTTGTGTAATGTGACAACGAAAGATTGCACTCCCTTTAATACTTGCTTTCCCATCAATTAAAGTTTATATGTTGATGTCTTTGGTTACTACTTATTAGTGCATTGATAACCTCTGTGTTTATTAGTGGCTTGCGGGCATTTGACTGCGGGAAATAATGTGGCTCCCACGGTTATTACTAAATTGATCACTTAGGAATAACTTTTAGACATAAGTAATCATTAAGGGTTTACTCGCCGATAAGAATAGGACCAACGAGAAAGGGTTAACTACATACACTTCATATAAAGCTATCAATAAAACAAGTGACAATCTACTTAATCATAAGGACAGCCCTCTTATTGTCTCGAGTATTTATCTGTGTACGTGTGTGCTACTTGCTGATTCGTGCCTATTGGTTTATTTATTATTTAATTGCAAACAAATCGTGCCAGTCTCTCAGGCTGAAACCCCCTTGTGTTAGGATATTAAAATACTGATTAGAATAACGAGATAATACGTTCCACTCTTAGTGATCGACACTCTACTTACCATTATATTCATACTGAACGGGTACACTGCTCGTTAAGTGTGTGTGTTATTGATAAGTCGGCTAAATATAAATTTAAAACTTGAGTAGGCATTAAAACTGCTAAACCGCAACGACACATCACGCGCATCAGTCTTCAAACTTCATTACTTCGTTCAGCTTGCAGAATCTTCTCAACTGCCATCTCTTTACTTATAGAAGAACAATGTGAGCAAATCTAATTAGGGATTAAATCTGGCTTTTCACTCTCCCCTAATTAGTGCTCTCCTCCAAACTGACAGACTTTCTGATGAATGCCCTAAATCTGAAGAAGTCTTTTGATAATTAAATGCATTCCGTCTTTAGTCTTCTAACACGCAGCGGAAAATGTAGAACAGACTGTAGACTCGACCTTCTTCAAGATTGTCCATTCGGGGGAACAGAGTATCAACATCTTTATCTCACCAAATGCATCCCAGTTATCTTACATATGAAAAATCAGCCTGTAACGTACACATGAAATGATAACTCAACAAGTTGAACCACTGATCATCTTGATTTTGTTGCCTGAAATTTGTGAAGGTGGATAAGGTAGAAGTACGTATGATGAAGCGAAAAGTGTACCGCTTTTAAGGGGTCATTTAAGCCCTAAATCGTATTTATTTGATCAAATATTGCCCTAAATCGTTCCTTTTGTCATTTTAGGTACTTTTGAGGAGAAATCTGGAAAAGGAGGCATTTTGGACGTTTTTGGAGCATAAAAGTGAAGAAAACGACAAAGTCTCAAAAATCGGCTAAAAGTTACCTTTGACGGCGTCAGATTTTACTCTGGACGGCGTCATGGCTTGGCAAGAAAAGTTGGATGTGAAATTTACTCATGATAAGCCAGTGAAAATTGCATGTGAATTCTGACGGCGTCACGCTTTAACCTTATCAAGGGCGTCACGGCTTAATTCAAAGAGGGACGGCGTCACGTTCAAGGGCTGACGGCGTCAAGCCTTGATAAGCCAGAACGGATTTTGGAGAGCTAAAGAGGGACGGCGTCAAGAAGGCCATCCGGGAACCCTAGAAGCGGCGAGGTGACGGCGTCACACTCCATAAGGTGACGCCGTCAGATGTAAAAAATCTATATATAGTTTTGCAATTCTTTGTCATTAAGGGAGAGCTTAGTGTGGAATTTTTGGGAGAAAACCCTAAGACGATTTTAGCATCTTTTTCAAGGCTTTTTGCCTTGAGATCTTCCATGTTACATTGAAAGATAAGTTATCAATTAATCATTCAATATGTCTATGTGTTGTTTGATTTTATCTTGTTCTTGTCTTTTGTTTAACATGTTAGGCTAGATTTATCTTGTGTTTGCTTAGATCTAATGAAACCTAGCTATTGATTATTGGTTATTAGTGTGTTATTAGTTGTATTGGATGATTGTTTATCTATGTTAGGCTTAAGAAAACTGGCTAACTTCCTATTCGGTAACTTGCTTGAACGTCTTAAGAAACATGAACCAAATGCGTACTAAAGGTTTTTATGGTTGTATTTAATGCACAAGCGAATTCTAGTGATCCCATGTTAGGAGCTTCCTAGCCGGCTTGACATAGGAGTGAAGTAGGAGCTTGTAGAGTTGGGGAAGTACGTACGCCACCCCACGATTGGTATTAAGGAATACACCCGTCATCCACGCAACTAATACACACTAATCAACCGGTAAAAGATAGTTAGGGAGTAAGGAAATCTAAGTGAACACATTTCTCTACACATAAGTTCTCACCAACTTTTTATTTTCAGTTATTTATTTTATTTGCATTCGTAGTAATTTGGGTTAGTTGACTAGCAACTAATTCCGCCCACTCTTTCAAACCCGAGATTTTACTTGCTTTCATAAAAATATAAAAACACAAAAAAGAATCTTCCTCAACCCTTAGACCTATTAGAGTAGTCTTTCACACCTAACGAACACTATTCCCTGTGGAGAACGATCAATCCCCCGTACTTACCACTACACTATACTACATCGGTCAGGTACACTGCCTGGTGGGGTTGTAAGCCTCTTGAGATCCCTCGGGAGGTAAAACCTGTTGTAAGGTTGCAAAACCACGCATCAAGTTTTTGGCGCCGCTGCCGGGGAATAGTTATTGTTTAGGTTGAATTTTTACTTTATAGGTCTACTCACTAGATTCCCTTCTAGTGAGATTTTTATTTTATTTTTCTAGATTTTCTTTAGTCTATCTTTTCTTTCTTTGTGCTTTTGTTCGTAACTGATTTTCATTGACTATTCAGTTTGCCATTATGGAAAACGCAAATCCACCCCTTACACCTGGCGAAGTAGCTTTGTTGCGTAGCCAACTTGAGAATGAGATTAGTGAGCTCATGGAGCTCAGTAGAATGATTGATATAGAGCTTGACCATGCCTTGAACAACTTAGGGACCGCCATATACTCAGATAATTACTTAGAACGTAATAATCTTACGGTTGATAAGTTGATTGAGAAAATTGATGAAGTGAAGGTAGATCCTAGGTTTGATGATTATTTCAATGAATACCCCACTAAGGAGGAGATTGCTTACTATAACAACCTAGTTGATAACCCTCGACCACCTTTTGTTAGAATTGACCCAAAGATTAAGAGGGGTGATCCCGGGAATGTGAAGATACCATGTATGATTGGGTACCAATACGTTGAGCATGCTTACATTGACTGTGAATCCCCAATCAACGTTATGTCCTCAGGCCTTTATAGCCAGATCATAAACACACCACTTGAGCCTAGGATGGACCCCAAGTGTCCAGGCGGAGTTTGCAACTTCGTTGGAAGGATTAAAGATATGCATATCCTTGTCGGGAATTTTACTTTTGTCACCAACTTCATGATCTTAGAAGATTTGGCAAGTGTCGTTGACTGCCGCCTATCTCGCGTGGTGTTAGGTAAGCCATTTATTGAAGCATCCAATTTAAGGTATGATCGTTTGAAAGGCACGGTCCAGTTTTCTAATCGCATAGATAGGATCACATATAGGATGCCTTATCGGGTAAATGAATTTCGTTTTGTGCCTCGATTTGACAAGGACAACATTGGTGCGATTGAGGACATCAATGAAGAGGATAAAGAAAAAGGCATGGACTATGTTTGGAATAAGAGAAGCCTTTATTATAAAGATTTCTTAAACCTTGGACCTAAATACAAAATCGATATGGAGGTTGTTAGGATGGTTAGAGGGGCAATTGAGAAGCATAACGGAAAAAACGTAGAACCGGTGACTTTGAGTCTAGCTACAAGACTCGTTAATAAAGAAAAGCGCTTCTTGGGAGGCAACCCAAGCTTTATTTTATTTGCTTTGTGTGTTTATTTGTTTGTTTGTTTGTTTTTATTTGTTTCCGTATGTGTGTTTAATTTTTATTAGTATTGATTCATGTTCAAAAGTAATTTGTGAAAATGCTTTATTTTGTTTTTAACTTCGTCTTAACTACATATAAAGGTATTTTGCAAAAGATAAGTGTAAGGGAAATCTAAATTGGTTTATTAGAACATATATGAACATGAATCGTAATAATAATAAATTAACATACATATTCGTATTTGTTTGAGTCAAATGCTTGTATCGAGTCATAATGATGTTTTGCAGGATTTCCAGGAAGTAAGGTAAAGGTTTTTCCAGAAATTTTCCGGAAACTTAAAATGAAAATTTTTGTCAGGTCATTTCTGACGGCGTCAGGGTTTATAACCTGACGGCGTCAGATTTAATTTTCAGAAATTTTTGAAAGTTTTGTTTTTAAAAAGTTTTTATTAAATCTCTAACTTATAATCTCCAGGAATCTGCAAAATTATCATTCCACAAGCATTATATCCTTATATATAGATTTATCCCGCCGATGTTATGCAGGTTTTCGTGTTTGTTTTCTCAGGTTTAACAGGTTATTTTGGACAAGGAAATGTTTGTTGGATCAAGCTTATGGCGATGCATTAGTCATGGAGCTTCAACATTACCTTGGAAGAAGATCTAACCGTGTTACCTCATTATCCACCGAGCGAATCAGGGGAGTATTTGATTTCATTCTTTTACTTTATGCTTTGGGACAATGTACATCTTAAGTGTAAGGGGGGGTAAAAGTACGATTAGAGAATGCTATTACGCTTGATTTTTGTTTGTTTAATAGTAGATGTGTAATAAAACTGAGAGAAATACCTGTTAGGGCAATTTTAGTGCCAAATTTAAAATTTTTTACAACATATAGGAGTGAAACTTTGATCTTAATGAGCGTCTCACGGATAGGAGTTATATGACTAGCACAAAAACCGTACCACTAAAAAATTTTCCACCCCCAAATATGTGAGGTTCGCCCCTAGAATTGGTAGGAAAAGCATTTATGCTATGATGTGTGTACCGGTAGCACTTAGATTCTAGAACTTGCGTTAGGACCATTCCGAGGCCACAAGTGAGACTACATTCGTGTAGTTAGATTTACTACATGATAAGAGGCATTAGGATTAACCCATTGTTTTACACCTGTGTTTTTGTTATAATTACATTGGCTACATTGGTCAAGTAATTCTCCCACACCCTTTGCGTTGTACTCATTTTTAGTACACGATACCCCTAGTACACCCCTCAGAGCCTATCTTTTCGTTTCGACCTTTAAGCATTTTACTTAAAGGAAGAATTTGTTACACCCCACTAAAATGTACACCCAAATCGCCTTAGCCTACCTTGTATGCACTCATCTTTAGTGCATTATTGTGACAACATTTGTTTAAACCCAAGTTAATTATCTAGTTGATTACATGGTTGCTAAGTCGAGTCATATCCTTGTACATATTGTTTTGGGACGATTGGGACTCATGGGTAAAGTACTAGTGTAATGGAGTAATGGGGAAGAACATCATTTATTACCCCCATATGTGCTAAATATTTTAAAAGTACTCCAAGTTTTTCGATTATCTTAATTCGAGTCATTAGAATAGTTATTTGTAAAGTTATGTAAAAGTTCAAGTGTAAGGGGAATGCAACGCCCCTATGATGTATTATTTTGGATGGTAGGGCAAGAGTGTATGTCAAAAAAAAAAAAAAAAAAAAAATCGAAAAATCAAGAAAAATACAAAAAAAAATGAGAAAAAGAAAAATAGAAAAAACATACGGACTACCATCCCGTTTCATTTTATGTTTATTTTATGTTTTTGTTATTTTCTTTCATTAGCTTAAATCGAGTCGAGTCTTGGCTTAGCAACATTGTATAGTACATGTAATTAATCAAGATCTTTAACTCGCCACCAGTAAAATATCCCTTATCCAACAAAACCGTGTTTTCCTTTTCCCTACACCTAACGTTATAACCCATGTAAAAGCCCTCTTTGATAGTTTATCTTTGGTGCTTACGCCTAGTGGAGGAGGTTTTCGATCCTTTCCCAAGCCTATGGTAATCTATGTGCTATGACAGGTAGTGAGAGATATTATCCGTTTTCATTTATGAGATTTATTTTGATGACACTTGAGAGATGTGAGTATCTAAACACTACTTGTGAGGTGCTAGTTTATAATCTCCGTGCTTATTATGATTGAAGTGGAACGATTATTTGTTGTAATTACTTTTATGTTTGCATTAAATGACCCCTAACTTGTATTTTGATTAGAATAAAAGCGCATTTGCTTGAGGACAAGCAAATCTCAAGTGTAAGGGTATTTGATGAAGCGAAAAGTGTACCGCTTTTAAGGGGTCATTTAAGCCCTAAATCGTATTTATTTGTTTAAATATTGCCCTAAATCGTTTCTTTTGTCATTTTAGGTACTTTTGAGGAGAAATCTGGAAAAGGAGGCATTTTGGACGTTTTTGGAGCATAAAAGTGAAGAAAACGACAAAGTCTCAAAAATCGGCTAAAAGTTACCTTTGACGGCGTCAGATTTTACTCTGGACGGCGTCATGGCTTGGCAAGAAAAGTTGGATGTGAAATTTACTCATGATAAGCCAGTGAAAATTGCATGTGAATTCTGACGGCGTCACGCTTTAACCTTATCAAGGGCGTCACGGCTTAATTCAAAGAGGGACGGCGTCACGTTCAAGGGCTGACGGCGTCAAGCCTTGATAAGCCAGAACGGATTTTGGAGAGCTAAAGAGGGACGGCGTCAAGAAGGCCATCCGGGAACCCAAAGAAGCGGCGAGGTGACGGCGTCACACTCCATAAGGTGACGCCGTCAGATGTAAAAATCTATATATAGTTTTGCAATTCTTTGTCATTAAGGGAGAGCTTAGTGTGGAATTTTTGGGAGAAAACCCTAAGACGATTTTAGCATCTTTTTCAAGGCTTTTTTCCTTGAGATCTTTCATGTTACATTGAAAGATAAGTTATCAATTAATCATTCAATATGTCTATGTGTTGTTTGATTTTATCTTGTTCTTGTCTTTTGTTTAACATGTTAGGCTAGATTTATCTTGTGTTTGCTTAGATCTAATGAAACCTAGCTATTGATTATTGGTTATTAGTGTGTTATTAGTTGTATTGGATGATTGTTTATCTATGTTAGGCTTAAGAAAACTGGCTAACTTCCTATTCGGTAACTTGCTTGAACGTCTTAAGAAACATGAACCAAATGCGTACTAAAGGTTTTTATGGTTGTATTTAATGCACAAGCGAATTCTAGTGATCCCATGTTAGGAGCTTCCTAGCCGGCTCGACATAGGAGTGAAGTAGGAGCTTGTAGAGTTGGGGAAGTACGTACGCCACCCCACGATTGGTATTAAGGAATACACCCGTCATCCACGCAACTAATACACACTAATCAACCGGTAAAAGATAGTTAGGGAGTAAGGAAATCTAAGTGAACACATTTCTCTACACATAAGTTCTCACCAACTTTTTATTTTCAGTTATTTATTTTATTTGCATTCGTAGTAATTTGGGTTAGTTGACTAGCAACTAATTCCGCCCACTCTTTCAAACCCGAGATTTTACTTGCTTTCATAAAAATATAAAAACACAAAAAAGAATCTTCCTCAACCCTTAGACCTATTAGAGTAGTCTTTCACACCTAACGAACACTATTCCCTGTGGAGAACGATCAATCCCCCGTACTTACCACTACACTATACTACATCGGTCAGGTACACTGCCTGGTGGGGTTGTAAGCCTCTTGAGATCCCTCGAGAGGTAAAACCTGTTGTAAGGTTGCAAAACCACGCATCAACGTAGAAAAAGCTGAGAAGATAAGGATATAGAATCAACCAATCTCTGACACAAATCATTTCATAAATCATTAAGCCCGATCACGTGAACTTGTTGTGCGTCCTCGATGTACACATTTCTCTCCCCTGATGGTCACGATTTATCAAAATCAGCATAGTGATGTATACATGAAGCATTAACTGGAAGCACTTTATCATTAATCAAATCAGCCCGTGAGAAGATGTCGATAAACCCAATCTACTAATAATACCATTTGAAGTGTTTAACTCGTTACCAACCCCCTGTATCAAAAACATCGGCTATCTTTAGTAACCACATGAGAGGAAAACCCAATATGACGAACTTGAGACTGAAGTAAAATCCCCCAGAATTGTGACTTAATCTTGTACTATCCTTGTGACTCAGAACGGTGTACCTTATACCTTCAACAAAAGTATTAGTACAAAGCCTCTTGACATATCCACAACTACGTGAGTCACTGAGCACTACAACGTTAAAGTGATAGTTACTTTGTGAGTATAGAGAGAAAGAATCACAAAAGTAACTAGATATCCAAGTCTTTGTCACCATTAATATATGCTCAAACAAGTCATCTTCGCGGGAGGGAAGAAAGAAAGAAGATGAAATAAGTGCACGCATCCGTAAAACATCACTTCAATCCCAAATAAATAATATCGAATCATCCCTGTAGTCACAATTGATATTCATTGAAAACTTTAGCCGTAAAATATGTATCCCCGTGAAAAATTTGTACCCCAAAATACCACTCATATACAAAATATTATCCAAAATTTTGGCTAAATATGACACTAAACCAAAAATTTAGGATATCATTTTTGTCAGTCCACAAAGCGTAGTCACACTTGTTCATTCACAGTCCAATTAAGTAATAAGCCCAGTCCAAATCATGTAAAACCCAAATCCAATACAACACATAAACCACATGACAGGTTAATCATATAACCCTAATACTTATATCACATTAACCCTAAAACACATCTTAAAACATTCTGCCCCCTTTTTCTTCACTGCACTCACCTACACTCTCCTATCAAACGCATCATAACTTCATCTACAATCATCAATCTGAACCCATCTTAATCTCTTCTTCATCAACATCGGTTCACAAACACATAGCCTTTTCATTAATAATCTAATCGAGCAAAGGACAACACTTGCTTAAACGAATCCTAAGAGAGTCCATTTGTTCTTTCTGTTTAAGCACGTCGAGCACCAAATGAGGGCTTCAAGATCATTAAAGATGGTCTCTGGTAGGTATTGTGTTCTTTGTTCTTGAATTAATCACATCGAAACGAAGAAAAGTATAACAAAGTTGTTATAATATTTTAGCTTTTTCAGTTTCGTATAGTTTTGTTGTTTTTTTTTTCATTAATCGAACCAAAGATAAGAGGATAACAGATTTGTTATTTTACTTATCTTTTTGTTTCGTATAGTTAATGAAGCTAAGTCTTCAAATAAATGATCAATGATGAGTCTTTCTTTCGTATGTTTGACCTCCAAAAGGTTTGATATTATTTTGATTATTACGAAAAGAAAAGGAGCTGAGATCATTAATTGTTGTGAACATATCAGTTTAGAATAGTGATAGAGTTGGGAGTGACTTGAGATGGTTTATGATTGTGTTATAGATTTGTTTAGTTGTTGGAATTGGATTTGGTATGGTGATAACGCTCAAAATAAACATGTTTTTAGTCACGTTATTGTTAGATTTGTGCATCATATTTGGTTATATTTGTGTATATTTGTTACTAAATCATGAAAAAGTGTATATGCAAGTAAATATAGCCAAGTACAGGAAAAGATGATAAAAAGATGAAGAAATGAAGAGATTATGCACATTTGAAGAATCACGAGAAAGAAACCACACAAGAATTCAAGGATTTGATAAAGTCAAGATTTCTATGCTTACATATCAAGAAAAGATCAAGTTCTATTTAGGGAATTAGTGGCACAACAAAGGATCAAGCACGTAACGAGAAAAGGAAGAAGACAAAATAATATTTGCATGGCAGAATGGCCCATCCGATCGGATGGTGCCCGCATCCGATTCGGATGGGGAAACTTGGATTTACCGAGAGCTCCAACCGATCGGATGGACCTCAATACCGATCGGTTGGAGGAAGCTGAAGTTACAAAAAATGCATTTAATGACGAATTTAAGCCCCATAATCATGGTGGTTTATCATTTCTCGGCTAGTAACTGATTTGAGACGTTTTTTCTTGAGGGATAAGGGTTCCTTCACTTATTTAAAGGACCCTTAGCTAATTTACAAGGTGTGACAACCCAAAAACCTAGTAAGGCTTACACCAAGTCTTGCTAAACTTATTATCATCGCCCGAAAGCTTGTAGTTGCTGTGAAAACGTCCAGGGAATCTTGAGTTCAAGTCTCAAGAGTTGTGTCCAAGTGTGGAGTTGTTTACGTGTGATCATAGGCAATTGGAGGAGAGTGGTTGCTATAGTTCCACAATTCTAGTTCTTGTAATTTCACAAATAGGTATTTCTTTTTTGAGTTATTATGAACTACTTTTACTTTAAGATGAATGAAAATATGATTTATTACTTGTGTTTGAATATGATTGTTATGGAGTGATTTTGGTTATACTTGTGTGTATGATGTGATAAGTGTTGGAGTATTCTTATTTCATAGTGATGCATGAAATCATATCTTGTTTTATGAGTTTGTTGAAATAAAATCTAATCTTGCTTAATTAGTTGGTAAAAACAGTTTTAAAGATTAACAAAGGCCGAAAGGATTTTCTTTATGTTTTTATGCCAAAAAGTTAGTGCACGAATTAGTATGGATTATGGTGTGTGACAAGCATCATATTAGCTCATTAAAATGGATTTGGAAAGGATTTCATCACGAGAAAAGGCCGAAAGGATTCGTAGGAATTCTTAGAATAAGAAATGCTTTTCAAACAACAAAGAGTCTAATAGAATTATCGCACTAGTTAACAAAGGCCGAAAGGAATTAACTAGGAGATTGAATTCTTAGAGATGATTTCTTATGATAAAAACCATTGATTGTGAATCACTCAATTTTAAGTTGTGCATCATTACAAGTCACACCCAACAAAGAGTCTAATAGAATTATCGCACTAGTTAACAAAGGCCGAAAGGAATTAACTAGGAGATTGAATTCTTAGAGATGATTTCTTATGATAAAAACCATTGATTGTGAATCACTCAATTTTAAGTTGTGCATCATTACATGTCACACCCAACTTGTTAGATTACTCTATACAATTATCATGGAACTACAAACAAGTATATTTGTTTTTGATTGATTGATTTTTGTTTACCTTAGAATTTACACCAAAAAGGATTGACAATCTTTTTTGACAAAACTTATTTTGCAAACCCAAACCACAATTCCCTTGGGACGATCTCAACTTACCCACCTTTACTACTACGGACGATTATACTTGCTCGTATGTGTTGATTAAAGAATCGGATAAATTGATTTTATAAAAATTTAAAACTTGCACTACACACGACACATCATATGGCAGTTGGACTGAGGTCATGAAGAGTCTGTGGTATGTTTGGTTGTGGTCTGGTCATATTCTTCTTCATCTGCATTCTTTTTCTTTTTTTTTTCAAAACCAATAAGGTTTGAACGTTTGACCCAGAATTGCGATAAAGCTCAAAATTACGATAGAATTCCAGATTTGCGATAGAATTCTAGATTTGCGATAAAATCCCAGATTTGCGATAAAATCTCAGATTTGCGATAAAATCTCACATTTGCGATAATATCCCACATTTGCTATAGAAATTCCACATTTGCGATAGGTTATCGAATTTCTTTACAAGAAATTGCGATAGAAGAGGGTTTATCGCAATTTGCTTTACAAGCAATTGCGATAAAAAGGGGTTTTGAATTTTTGACCAAAAAATCCGGCGATTTTTCGACCAAAAATTCCGACCACTCTTTTCCAGACCAATATCTGACCACGAATCGACCAGAATAAGCACCACTTTTCACGGGTTTTCTGGTACAAATGTCTCAACATGATATATATAAAGTTAACAAAAACTCCTTATAAAGACAAGAACACAAGCAGTTTTTGAAGACCAGTACATAAATCAATACTTTGACCAGTATTTGATACATAAAACGTTATAGAATTGTTTATACGAATGTTAAGGAAAAAAAAAATTTTTTTTTCCTATGACTGGAATTTTTTTTCCGATGACTAAAAAAGATGATAAAAACATCCTAAAAACAAGTAACGAACCACACATAAATCAGTAAAATAACACAACCTAGCTCATTATACCAATTGTAGGACCGATAATACAAGTGATTTATGTGATTCGGGGGGTCGGGGAAGCTCAAAGTAAAGGTTAAACATGGTAATATTAGATTAAAGAATAGGGAAGGTGTGTGTGTTTTCTAGAGAGAAGGAGGAGAAACATACACACCTTATGATACAAAGTGAGACATTCCCAACCTTCCTTGTTGAGACAAGGAAAGTATTTATACAAGAATACAAGCCTAACTTAGCTATAATGACTAAACTAGTCCTTGTACATAGAAAGAAATGCAATTCCTGACTATGACATAACTTTAAGGCTAACATACTACCCACCTAAAAACAAATTAATTATAGCGAGGTATGGAGATTTTCTTGAAAAGGATCTCATATCTCAAGAATTCAGTGGGAGGATTTATGATCTGGAAGACGATCAAGAAGATACATTACCTTCTGAAAACACTAGCGAACTTCCTGTGGAACCTGAAAGTCTAGGTCCTCCACTAGAAGTTGTTCCCATTCGCAGATCTGTAAGGACTATGAAAGCACCTGAACGTCTATGTCTTAACGTAGAAGTTGAGGAAACTATATTAGAGGATCTTGGAGAACCTGCTAATTATAGAGTTGCCATGAATGATCCTGAAAATGACAAATGGCTAGTTGCTATGAATGGGGAAATGTAATCCATGAGAGATAATGAAGTCTGGATTGAAGTATACCTTCCTCCCAATGCCAAGGTAGTTAGAAGTAAATGGCTCTTTAAGAAGAAAACTGACATGGATGGCAATGTACACAACTATAAGGAACGTTTGGTAGCTAAAGGCTGTTATTGCCTATTATCAATCCTAACATGCAACTTATTACTAGATAAGATTAAAGAGAGAATAGTGGATTATGAGAGAAACTTGTACTCACACACTTAACTCAATAATACAAACCTAAGAGAATCCTGAGCACCAACCTTCCAAATGGTGATGGAAGGTCCTATTTATAGTTTACATGAGATGGATGGGCTTGGACTTGACATGGGCTATTACATGGGCTATTTAATACACAACTCTTAACCTATAAGTTTAAGTCCAAGCCCTAATTTACATTAACTAATTTACACAACGACACACTTAGTAAAAATATTACGACGACAATGACCATCACTTTTGATAAATCCTAACAATCTCCCCCAAAGGGATGGTCATAGAAATGATGCTCCGTGTGATTTGGTCTTTCGTCTTCATAGTCTTGTGCCTTGTGTGTCGTTGTAAAATAGTCTTTTGTTCTTGTTCCTTCATGCACTGTGATCTTCAAAGTATCATCTTTTGGAGGTTCTTGCCTTGATCAACATCTCCTTTACATTTGCGTCGTGTCCTCCAGCACACTCATACCTCTTGAACTTCATATTGGTCATCCTTTCATGATATATGAATTTGTTCTTGATGTCTTGATTAGCTTCTTGACTTTGTTGTGACACTTTGTCTTTCACTTGATCTTTTGGTCTTGAACTTTTACACTTGAGCTTTGATGAGGATGATTTTTGTATGTATGAGTATGCGGAGGTGAAGATGTTGGATATAGATGATGGTTGATGGACTTTCGTCAGTACCTTCATAAAACAGTTAGCAATAATTCATCCAGTGCTTACAGGTTCAGACTTTGAGATTGTCATCAGCATAGTGTGAAGACTTTCTCTAATCCTAACCCTGGCTGTTCTGAACTGGATACCCCCGAAAGGGCTTACACGGACACACCAAAGTGCACCCATGATTCAGTGAGTCACTGGAGATCACCCCACGACTGTAGACCGTTTGAAGCACGTAACCATCAAGATATAAATGGCAAGATCCTTGGATCTCATTAAGACTCTTACAACTTGTGTCCTTTTTGGCGTACACAAGTGTATTATTTTGAAAGTGTTCCTAAGAGATCTTTTGATGAATCTCATGGCTCTAGACTCGATAATGTGCGTTTTGGTTTTAGTCGTCGGAGGCATGGAGCAGAGTGCCACCTTTTCAATATCAACACATCTCGGAATGAGAGGCCGATAGATTGTGCAGTGTTCTCCATAAGAAATGAAACAAATATCTTTTAAGAGATATCTGAGTGGCTAGGAGGGGTGGTGTAGCGCGTCACTGGGTCCATGACGTCTTGTCTTCAATATCAGTATCACCTTAGTGAATACTGATAGCAGATTTAATGACCCGGTTTCTGCCCTAAGTTTTCATGGAGGGCTATTTCTTTTCACCCTTTCATTAAACTTTTTCTTTTTAATTCTTCAACTCCTTCTTCCCCTTTCTCATTTACTCCTTTTTTTTTAATCTTTCCTAAGGACTTCTAATTCTAATCTATTGGAATTGTCCTTGGGTAGATCCCTCCGGCTCTGGCGGATCATAGGACATAAACCTAACCATAATCACCTTATTACTTCATGATTATCCTAGATTTATTGATCACTTGCCATAAAACCTTTTGAGAAAATCTCTCAAAGTGTTTCTGAGTAAAACACATTTTTGATGACACTTCGAGAGTTTTGCATTTTCTGAAATACTCCCCCTTCACATGTGCTTATGCATTTTTAAGATAAATTTGCACATGTTGGGTAGAGTTCGCACATTTGAATTGATCAATTTTCAAAAAACATGACCTTTGCGAGACACGTTTACATCACTAGTTGGACTTGATCATCTCTCGAATTGGTACATTCTACTCAGACAAGTCCTTTGCGAGACACGTTTACATCACTGGATAACCAGCTTGAAATTATTACCCGTCCCGGACAAGTCTTTTCGATTACGGACATTTGATTTTCGTCAATTCGAGGGTTAAAATCTTGAGTCGAGCTCTTTTGAGATTTAATCCACGATCTTTAAACTTTTGATCACGATTTAATCACGTCTTCTCCCCCTCAAAAATAGCATGTAGTGATATTTTTGATATCAACTAATTAAATGAGAGCTTTCTGGAGAGAAAGACGGATCATTTTATCATGATTTGGAACATTTTGTTTTTCTTTTTATACTTCCCCTTAAATAAAGCATATTTTTAAACATTTGAGTTTAAGAGGGAGTTTTCTTTTTGAAAAATCTTGAGCACAGAATTTTGAGAAATATTTTGAAAAATATTTTTGAAAAATCTTGATCATGTGCTCTAGAATTTTTAATTTTCCATTAACATTGCGAGTCCTGATCTGAAATAATCAGAAGTCATCAATGTAGCGCGGGTTTCGTACTGAAATATACGAAAGCTGTAGTGAAGAAAATTTTGAGAAAACGACATGTTTTAGAAAACTTTAAATGAACTCTCGCTCAAGCATCTGTACATGCCCGTATCATTGTTGAATGACGTTTCTAGGTACATACAGAATATCGATTATACAAGAGACATGTCGTGAGAAGAATATTTTTGGTTTTTATATTTTTTACTGTTTTTGTATTTTTGAAATTTTCTATTTTTATATTTTGTTTTTGTTGGTTTTTCAAATTTTGTATTTTTTTTTCAAAAATATTTACATGCGAAGCTTTATGAGATAATTCAAGAAGATTCGAGAAGACTTTCTAACTCTTCGGGTGTTAGGCTTCGCATTCTAATTCGTCGAACTAAGTTATCAAACCGTTCTTTTGGGAGGGCTTTAGTAAATAGATCGGCAAGTTGGTATTCAGTCTTGACCAAAAATAATTTAACAGTACCATTTTCAACATGTTCCTTTATGAAGTGATAGCGGACTCTAATATGCTTGGTCTTGGAGTGTTGAACTGGATTGCACGAGATGGCTATGGCACTTTTCGAATCACAATACATAGGTATGCGGTCGAAAGAGAAACCATAATCTGTGAGCTGTGTCCTCATCCATAGTACTTGGGCACAACACGCAGATAGAGACACATACTCGGCTTCTGCGGTTGATAACGCCGTGCAGTCTTGTTTCCTTGATGACCAGCCTACTAGTTTTTCTCCCAAAAATTATGCTCCCCCGGATGTACTTTTTGCGGTAACTTGGCAACCAGCATGGCCGGCATCTGAAAAGGCTGTTAGTGTAAACTCCGAATCCTTCGGATACCAAAGTCCCATATTAATGGTTCTTCGTAGGTACCGGAAGATCCGTTTAACCACTTGGAGGTGAAGTTCGGTAGGCCTTGCCTGAAACCGTGCTAATAAACAGACAGCAAAATGTATATTGGGTCGACTGGCAGTTAAGTACATGAGAGACCCAATCATGCTCCGATATTTCTTCGGATCGATGGGTTTCCCATATAAGTCTGCGCCTATTTTGGGTGAAGTGACCATTGGTGTACTAACAGAGTCACAATTTTCCATTCCATGTTTCTTTAAAATCTCAATAGTATATTTAGCTTGATTTATAAAAATACCACGTGGGGTTTGATGTATTTGTAAACCAAGAAAGAATTTTAATTCCCCCATCATGGACATTTCAAATTTGCTTTTCATGAGATTTTCAAAATGTTTTGAATGTTTCGGATTAGTGGACCCAATGATTATGTCGTCCTCGTAAATCTGAACAATCAAAATGTCATCTTTGAACTTTTTAGTAAACAAGGTCGGGTCAATTGTTCCTTTGGTGAAATTATTTTGAAGTAGGAAAGATGATAATTCGTCATACCACGCCCTTGGGGCTTGTTTCAAACCATAGATAGCTTTCTTTAGCTTGTAGACGTAGTCGGGATGATCTTTGTCAACGAATCCATCTGGCTGACTCACGTACACTTCTTCTTTCAGAGTTCCATTCAAGAATGCTGTCTTGATATCCATCTGATAGACCGTGATGTTTTTGTGAGCTGCATATGCTAAGAATCCAAGCATTATCTGCCATCGCCTCCCGAATGTTCTTTGGCTCTTTTAGACTGACTGAGCAGACGTAGATGCACATGTCGCAATCGGTGGCGAGTTGTCTTCTCGTCTGAACTGGCCTTGAAGGTTCACCAATAACGTGATCTATTGGATGGTCTTTAGTCCACTGTAACGTTGAAGGGTACCTTGGATTTGACGAATGCGTGTTAGATGGTTCATGTAACCTTGAAGATGATTCAGCAGAATCCGTTGCAAATGGGTTCTCGAATGGTTCTTCTTCTAACACAGCATCATTTTGTTGTTGTTCTTCTTGAATTGGGGTGGTTTGGTTTTGCTCATCAACTCTTGGTAACACAATCTCAATTACTGGATTTGCTGGAGTAGATGTTGATGACGTTGAGGGAGTTGGTGCGTCAGCTTCGATTGTTGTAGATGCATCTTGTGGTGGTGGTAGTGGTTGATGTTATTGAGCGGGTGCAACGGAACGTTGTTGTGATGCATTTGTCGAAGCTCCACCATAGTACTCATCATACATAAACTCGAAGAAATTTTCCAGTTCTTGATTTGTTGGTTTTTCGGTGTTAGTTGACTGAGCTCCTTGGGTTACGAGTCCTGAACTGATATGTCCAGAAGTCTGACTGTTTGGTGCGGGTCCTAATCTGGTATGATTAGAAGCCATCGGGTTAAGCTCGGGTTCTAGAGCGAGTCTCTCAGAAGCCATTTGTGAAATCTCATCAAATTTCACATTCATCGTCTCCATTATCCTTCTAGTCCTTCTATTATACATCCTGAATGCCCTCGAGTTGTCTGAATAACCAATGAAGATTCCAATATCACCCTTTGCTTTCAATTTCCCCAGATCTGCTGTGTCGTTCGTAGGATAGCACAAAGCGCCAAATACATGAAGGTAAGAGATGTCGGGTTTTCTATTGTTCACTAGCTCATATGGTGTTTTATTGAATCTTGGATGGATTAGGGAACGGTTCTGAGTAAAACAAGCAGTGGCAACAGCATCAGCCCATAAGAATAACGGTGCACTAGAATAAATCAGCATTGTGCGAGCAGCTTCCACAAGAGTTCAATTTCTTCTTTCAACTACCCCATTCTGCTGTGGAGTTCTAACAGCTGATGTTTGGTGAGTGATTCCAGTCTCTTCAAAATATGTTCTTAACTCCTGGTTAGTGAATTCCGTGCCATTGTCTGTTCTTACTATCCTAACTGGAGCTTGTAGTAGGACTTGAATTCACTTCAGAAAGGTGATGATGATGCCTGGTGCTTCGTCTTTTGATCTCAGAAACTTTACCCATGTATATCTTGAATAGTCATCGACGATAACAAGAATATACTTCTTCCCATCGATACTTTCAACTCTCATTGGGCCACATAAGTCCATATGCAACAAATGTAACTTATCGACCGAACTGGGTATGGTTTTGGGTTTGTATGTTGCCCGTTTGCTTTTGCCTTGCTCACAGGATGGACATAAGTGTTCTTTGGTGTATTTGAACTTTGGGAGACCGGTGACGATGTCGTCTTTGGCAAGTTTGGTTAAGGTGTCGAAGTTGAGATGGGATAAACGTCTGTGCTACAACCAGGACTTAGTTTCGTCAGCTCTTGTCATGAGACAAATTGGTGATGAAGAGGCCATTTGGTTAATATCGATAGCATAAAGATTGGTTCCACGATTTCCGTTTAAGAGATCATCTCCAATCAAATTCCTAACGAAGCAAGTATTTCTCCTAAATGCAACCTCTAAATCTGCATCGCAAAACTGCCCGACTGAAAATAGATTGTGTCCCAACCCTTCGACATAGTAAACCCGAGTGATTAAGAAATTCCCGAACTGAAGATCTCCATAACCCAGAATAGCTGCTACATGATCATTTCCAAACCGAACAGTTCCCATGAACTTCCATACAAAGTTGATCAGCAGCTTTAGATTCCCGTTCATGTGCTTGAAGCAACCCGATTCGATGATCCAAAGTCATATTTCGATAACCTGCTAATAACAGATGATTGTGCGTTTGGAAACCATTTATCATTTGGTTCCATGGGGTTAGGGGTAACAGACGAATCACATTCATAGAAGGTTTTTACTGGTTCTTTCTTAGCCTTTTTTATTCTACCATTTTCTAGAATGAATTCTCTACCCGTTGGAATCCATACGCACAACTTAAGATAGTTCCTAGGTAGTATGCTACTAGTGGATGATCTAGCTGCTTTAATGATTCTTTTAACATATCTAGATTTAGCACTAGTTCCTGGAGGAACATCTTTCTGTTTAGGCATGGCATTCACATTCACAGATTTAGAAACAATATCATCACAAACATTTTCAGACTAAGATTTCTCGCACATTAAACAAACAGAGTCATTACATGAACTAGAATCAGTACTTTTAACATAACATTCAGATGACATATGTTTCTTATTCGAAAGCGGTAAATTCCTAGGGTGTTCTTCTACTTCTTCAGTTTTATTCTTGCATTCACTCTTAGAGGCAGGCGAGACTCTATTCTTCCTTGTATTGCTCCTAGGCTTTAGTCTGCTGCTTCTAGAGGTGCTTTCTAATCCTGTAGAAGGTAAGGCACACACATTAGAATTTATCTTGTTGTCCTTTGAGGTTGTTTTAGCAATCCTAGACTCTTTTGGATTATCTTTTACACTCTTGTCTATCGCCCTATATGTTTTAGATGTAGAGGCAGACGCAGTAGTGGTGCTAATCCTATAGAGGCCAGGTGCTATCACATTTGATGTTTCGACAACCGTTTTCCCTTTTCCTTTATCATTTTCTTTTGGCAAGGGTGTTGGAGTGACTGGTTTTGTCAAATCAGTTATCACATCAACTTTTGGAACACTTTGAGAAATTGACATTTTTGGTTTTGCAACCGCTTTGTCCGAAGTTGATGGTTTTGCAGACTTAGTTTCCTCACCCTGCCCTTTTTGACTATCAAGCTGAGACTTCAAGAGATCAATTTGTTCTTGCATGTTTTTGTAAGAACGCTCATACGACAATTTGTCATACTTGCATTCTTCTTTTTTCCGATCAAGTTGTTTAAAATATGTGACATTTTCCTTTTCAAGCTTAGCAAGCGCATTTTCATATTTTAACACAATTTTAGAAGTCTCAGCTCTCAGTCGTTCATCGTCTTCCACAGAATATGTTTGATAAATAATGGACATAATATCGGTCGACAGAGCTACTTCGAAGAGAGTGTCATTGTGTTTTTCCAAAACTTTGATGTGTTCAATGTTTTCATTAGCTTTCTTTACCAGGGATTTGTGGTCCTTGACAAAGTCGGCTGTTTCTTTTAAAATTGCATTTTCAACATGGTTTACTCTTGCATGAATTGCAGTTAATGTAGGAGTAATTTCTGTTTCAAACATCTTTTTCTGTTCAGTATGAAAACTTGAATACCAGTCGTTGAATTTCATCCATCAGTGTCATGAAGTCATGTTCTTCTGCATTCAACTGTAACCCTGCCTTTTCCTTCTGAGCCAACATCACTGCTTTCTGTAGATACTCAAGATCTTTATTTTTCGGCCTGGTGGGACAGTTCCTTGCCATGTAACCAGTACCCTGACAGTTGAAACACTTTACCAAATTCCCTGATTCATATTCCCAACATTCCCAGCAACTGGAGCAACATTCCCAAACTGATTACCAATATTCTGGTTCCCAACATTCTGACCCCTTTGATTTCCAACAGCTTGACCCATCTGATTCCCTACATACTGACCAATCTGATTTCCTGCGTACTGACCCATCTGATTTCCTGCATACTGCCCTTGATTACCCATCTGAAACCTTGTAGCATATCCTTGCTGATTCCCATATACTCCAACCATTTATCCTTGATGACCCATGTTGAAACTTGACTGTGCAATCTGCCTGTTGCGAGTATTCGAAGAAATCCTTTGGTTGTTGTTAGTTGGTGTGGAATAGCGTCCATGGAATACCTTTGTTAGAAGGGTAAATGCTTGAGTCAAAGCAGCACTATCATCGGTGTCAGTGAAATCTAGTTCTTGATATTGTGGGTATTGTTGTTGTGGAATAACTTGTTGTTGTGGGTAGAATTGTTGTTGTGGTATGACAGCAGTTTGTGGAACGAATTGTTGTTGCATGTAGTTCTGAGTGGGAGATGATGATGGTTGTGTATTCACTGTTGCAGGTGTTGGTGTTTGAGCAATCAATGCTAGAGGATCATGTTGCTTGGCTAATTTTTCTTTCCTTACCTCAGCTGCCTCTTTCTGGTTTTGCTTTAAGAAATCATAGAGCTGATCATAGTTCACCTCATGAAGGTTCTTTGTTTGGTTAACAATTGTGACATACCGTCCCCATTCTTCTGGTAAATTGTTGATGAACTTGATGTTTTGAACAATTGGAGTTGGTGTCAACTTGTTTCTGATCAGTTCATTCATTAAGGTACAAAACCTGGTGTAGTAAGATTCAATTGGTTCAGCTGGAGTAGATGTGAATTTCTCCCATTCGGTTAGAAGTTTGTTTTCAATATCTTGTTGTCCAATTTCTGTGCCATGACAAAGCCTTCTAACTCGTTCCCACATATCATAAGTAGTTTCACAACTGTCAACAGCCGCAAAGATCTCACGTGGTAAACCAAGTTGAATTAAATGCATTGCTAAATCATCAGCTTCAATTTGCTTCCAATCCTCTGCTGTGTATTCCTCTTCTTTTTGTTCACGAAAGGATGGTGGAATGGGAGGTGTTTGATTTGGATCACCAGCTACTTGAATCTGACGAGGCTTGAATGGTCCTTTCTTGATGGAGTTAATCAGGAGTTTACTTTGACCATTGGGTTTGGTTTTGATATATCGAATCATACGACTTGTCCATGGAAGATAACCACCTTTTTCAAGCATTGGAGGACGGTTTTCAGCACCGGCTGCATGGATGTCTTGTTAAGTTGCCATTGATAAAGTTGTATGGTTAAGATGATGTTGGATCGGTTCAAAGAAATAAGAGTGGGTTGGTTACGGTTCACGAACTTGAGATACTTGAGCAAACTTCAGAAACTTGAGCAAACTTGAGAAACTTGAGCAAACTTCAGAAACTTGAGCAAACTTGAGAAAATCGAGCAACCTAGAAACTTAAGCAAATCTAGAAACTCGAGCAAACCAAGTAACTTGAGCAAATCTGGAAACTCGAGCAAACCAAGAAACTTGAGTATGAGAAACTCGGGTATGAAAAACTCGACTAGACTTGTGAAACTCGACTAAACTTTCAGAAACTCGACTAGTTTTGAAAGAAACTCGACTAGATTTGAAAGAAACTCGATTAGTCTTTTAGAAACTCGACTAGATTTGAAAGAAACTCGACTAGATTTGAAAGAAACTCGATTAGTCTTTCAGAAACTCGACTAGATTTGAAAGAAACTCGAGTATGCTTTCAGAAACTCGACTAGATTTGAAAGAAACTCAATTAGTCTTTCAGAAACTCGTGTAAAACCTTGAGAAAATCAACTGAGTCTGTCAGAAACTCGAGTAGAACCTTGAGAAACTTGACTGAGTCTTTTAGAAACTCGAGAGACCATAGAAACTCGAGGGTTTCTAGCCACCAACTTTCTAACTCGAGAGAAAGTGACAGAAACTCGGTTAAATCTCCTGATGAACAGTAACGTCGCCCCAAAAAAATTCCTAGAACTTTGTATTTTGCTCTTGATACCACTTGTTATTTCCTATTATCAATCCTTACATACAACTTATTACTAGATAAGATTAAAGAGAGAAGAGTGGATTATGAGAGAAACTTGTATTCACACACTTAACTCAATAATACAAACCTAAGAGAATCCTGAGCACCAACCTTCCAAATGGTGATGGAAGGTCCTATTTATAGTTTACATGAGATGGATGGGCTTGGACTTGATATGGGCTATTACATGGGCTATTTAATACACAACTCTTAACCTATAAGTTTAAGTCCAAGCCCTAATTTACATTAACTAATTTGACACACTTAGTAAAAATATTACAACCACAATGACCATCACTTTTGATAAATCCTAACAAAGGCTTTACTCAAACTTATGGTGTTGACTACGAGGAGACCTTTTCTCCTGTAGCTGACATAAGGGCCATTAGGATTCTTATAGCTATAGCTGCATACTATAACTATGAGATTTGGCAAATGGATGTCAAAACCGCCTTCTTAAATGGTCACCTAGATGAAGACATCTATATTGCGCAGCCTGAGGGGTTTGTGAATCCAGAATTTCTAAATCGTATATGAAAACTTCAAAGATCCATTTATGGATTGAAGCAAGCATCACGACAATGGATTAAGAGATTTGATGATGAAATCAAAAAGTTTGGGTTTACTCAGAATCTTGATGAGCCATGTGTATATCACAAAGCTGGTGAAAGTGATGTTATTTTCTTTGTCCTACATGTTGATAACATATTAATCATGGGTAAAAATATTCCAAGATTTAAAGCTTATCTTGGGAAATGTTTTTCCATGAAGGATTTAGGAGAAGCAGCATACATTATAGGAATCAAGATATATAGAGATAGATCAAAGCTGTTGATTAGATTAAGCCAAAGTGCTTACATTGATAAAATATTGAAGAGATTCAATATGCAAAATTCCAAGAAGGGATATTTGCCAATGCAAGAGAATCATGGCTTAAGTAGCAAAGCATGTGCTTCAACACCTGCAGAGGTGACACGCATGAAGAGAGTCCCTTATGCTTCGGCTGTGGGATCTATTATGTATGCGGTGAGATGCACAAGGCTTGTGGAGTTTGTTAGAACTCCTTGGACCGTTTAGAGCACTAGGGTTAAACAATAACAAAGACAACAATCATGCACAGCGGAATAAGTAAAACATCTTTATTATTGAACAAGGTTTTTACTTTGTGATCTCTAATACTAACACTAATAATCATCTACAGCCCCAATTCTACTTGATCAAGGTAGAACACGTTACACGCCTTGTAACAGGGATCAAGGACTCGACCTTGAGGCTGAACTAACTAACTAACTAACTAAAACCCTAGACGTTTATAACTTACGTCTAGGTTACACACACACACCTTTAGTCGACTACATTATGGAAGACCTTACTTCATGAAACCTTACACCCTTGATCTCTTTATATAGAGAGATATTAGGGTTTACAAAATACTACGAGGGACTAATAAATAAATATTCTTTAACAAGCAAGTCCCTTGTCTTTTATTCTTCATTAATTGAAGAATTCTTCCTTGTCACTTCAGGTCCTTCTTGTTTTCACTCTTCTTGTTTTGTCTCATCAAATCTATAAGACCCAACAATCTTCCCCTATTTGATGATGACAGAACATACACGTTCTTGTACGAACTTCCCTAGACGAAGTAGAGAAGTTGAGATAATTAAATCTCACCATGAATGAAACAAGTCTTGTCTTCCCCTTAAGTCATGCCATGCCACTCCAGCATCTCTTCTAACATCTCTTCCCCTTTTTGTTATCAACAAATAGAGAACGTATGCAAAACTTCCCCTTGAGTGGTGCATGTAGATGATTAAACATTCAATCAATAAGCTTCCCCTGAAACCAATATGTTTACATCATCATGATTCTTCAAATCTGTAAGCTCCTTGTAATGATCACTTGTGAAGAAAACCGAGTATAACGAATTTGATGAAGAAGTTGAATTTCCCAAACCTTCGTCTTATATCTTGCACTATCCACGTCTCTTTGTGACTCCAAACTTATCTTAGAAGTAGGCTACTAGGACCTCTTGATAAATCCTCAACTATCTGAGACACTGAGCACTACAATGTAACTCTTTAAAGTGATAGCAAATGTGAGCATTATGCACCGTAATTTGTAGATCACACATCCTTGCTAGATTCATCAAGTCTTTGTCACTGCATTAACACAAACATAAGAACGCGCACCTGTGAAACTCAACTACAACATCAAATAAATGATATTCAACCTTCTTCGTAATCAATTAATCCAATAAGAACGAGTCTTTTAAAACCTTTAAGAACATAAACCAAACTCTTCTTGTGTGTGTGAAACCAACAACCTGTGTGTGTAATCTAACAAACTGCTCATAATTAGCCGAGAGCCAAAGTAGAATCAAGCTCATAAAAAACCATCTCGGCTTCCCCTCACTGCTCGTAAATCATGCATTGTCTCCATAAATCATCTTGGAGCATAGCAGTACTTTATACGAACAGCAGTACTTTGGACGAACAGCAGTACTTTGGAGCAGTTCCTTGCAAGAACAGTACTTTGGGATAGCAGTACTTTGGAGCAGCAGTACTTTCAGATATAACGAGCAGCACTTTACTTTCAATAACAGTACTTTCAATAACAGTACTTTCATCGAGCAGCACTTTAATCTTACTACTATTTGTAACATTAAAAATAATTTGCAGCAGTACCTTAACCAAGAAGCAATACTTTGAATCAATAAGCGTAGCAGCAGTGTCAAAATTTAAAACTCACAAACGTATAGAAGTAGTAGCATGCTCCAATGCCCTTCATCCTTTGTTCTCGCTCTCAAAATCCATAAATAAATACCAAATATAGTCGAAACCATGATAAACCATTGACCAATGAAAAAATAGTAACAGATAGAAGTACCATGTGCTTGCTGTCACTCTTCAATTGTATCATCCCATAAATTGAATATACTGACCCATAATCGACCAATTGATTCAACCAATTAACCCTTATTATAATAATCGAAAACTCAATTGAATCTTACCCCACTTGGTCCTACACGTAGCAGCAGCAATAAACACCAAACCTTTATCAAATCTTGCTTCCAATCACGTGCACCAAATCAGCAAAATTTTGACCAATTAAATAATACGACCAATTAAATAAGCGGACAGATCTTTACTCACGTTGAATCGTTGACCACAAAAGTAATACCAGATCGCATCTACTAATTAAAACGATCAACAGCAACAGCCTTTTTGTCGCTTATGATTTATTATTCATTATCGCCAAAATTAATTCTTCACAGCAACAGAAAATACGACAATTTAATATCAAAGCTGCTTTCATCATGACAGTAAAACCTTGTAATCCCTATGTAACGAGCTCCCAGGCTTTGATACCACATGTGGAGTTTGTTAAAACTCCTTGGACCGTTTAGAGCACTAGGGTTAAACAATAACAAAGACAACAATCATGCACAGCGGAATAAGTAAAACATCTTTATTATTGAACAAGGTTTTTACTTTGTGATCTCTAATACTAACACTAATAATCATCTACAGCCCCAATTCTACTTGATCAAGGTAGAACACGTTACACGCCTTGTAACAGGGATCAAGGACTCGACCTTGAGGCTGAACTAACTAACTAACTAACTAAAACCCTAGACGTTTATAACTTACGTCTAGGTTACACACACACACCTTTAGTCGACTACATTATGGAAGACCTTACTTCATGAAACCTTACACCCTTGATCTCTTTATATAGAGAGATATTAGGGTTTACAAAATACTACGAGGGACTAATAAATAAATATTCTTTAACAAGCAAGTCCCTTGTCTTTTATTCTTCATTAATTGAAGAATTCTTCCTTGTCACTTCAGGTCCTTCTTGTTTTCACTCTTCTTGTTTTGTCTCATCAAATCTATAAGACCCAACAAGGCCTGATGTGGCGTTTACTCAAAATATACCAATAGATATCAACAGAATCCAAGTGAACTCCACTGGACTGCTGTTAAACATATTCTCAATTACTTAAGGGCCACAAGAGATATGTTTTTAGTATATGGGGGAAATCCAGAAGCAGAACTTGGTTTTACAAGTTACTGCGATGCGTCCTGGAAATGTGATAAAGATGATACGAAGTCTCAGACGGGTTATGTCTTTGTCATTAATGGAGGAGCTGTGGATTGGAAAAGCAAGAAGCAGAGTACCATAGCTATGCCTGCAACAGAAAGTGAGTACATAGCTGCTTCAGAAGCTAAAATAGAAGCCGTCTGGATTAGGAAGTTCGAGTTATGCCCTCGATTGAAAACCCTATAAAGATGTATTGTGACAATTCAGCTGCAATTACATTTGCCAATGAACCTGAAATCATGAAAGGCACCAGACCTTTTCCGATTAAATATCACTATGTTCGAGAACAAGTCAAGATAGGTGAAATCGAGTTACTCAAAGTTCACACAGATAATAATCTAGTAGATCCCTTAATGAAGGCTTTACCTGGTTGAAAGCTTTATCAACATGCTGAAGTCATAGGACTTCATTTAGCTAGTAGTTTCATGCCCATCTGTGATTAGTGTTTGGATAAAAGGATGTTATGAACAATTATTATTTTAATGAAATAAAATATTTGTTATGTTTGATTATCATTTTCTTAATAATATATCCTGTATTTGCATGTTTAATCCATGAATAATTTCATTATTCTAAATTGTCCGTTGTCAATTAATAATATGGGAATATCATTAAATTAAGACAAATCTGAGTATTGGTAAAATATACTTGAAAGTATATTGATGCATTGACATACCAATTTCACATGATATTCAATGAATTGAATATAGGACTTATCCCAACTACATGACTTTACTTTATGGATCTTGTCATCAAGTAAATCATGAATATAGTTATCCTCAGACTTGAGATACCAGATAACTGTCATGGATGTAGTGCATTTCTGTAAAGCAATTTACCGCTATACGTTACTGGTAGCCATAAGGATTATTTTCAGAAGTGTTGCAAAGTTCATGGTTTTGCTTGTAGTCAAGAAAGAATTTGTTCCTTCAAATTTGTTTTGAAGTTTAATACTACTGGGTCCCTTATAGGGTTGACAAGATGTTTGCGTGGCTACGCCCAGGATCTATCTGGAATACGTTCAGACGATTTGTTAATCTTGCACAATCAGAAACAACGAGAAACAGAATATTTAATAAAAGAATGACTAAGATCCATATCTTTATTAACGTAGTATTAGTAACAAAAGGATAAGTATGATGATGAATCATCGAATGGTTTTTCCAGGAGACCACCCTCGAGTTGTACTAGGGGCATTGGCGTGTTGCTAGACGCTAACCAATGTCATTACACTATTAATAGATGTCCAAGTGGGAGCTGTTAGTTTTGTGGACAAAATATTAATACGTGTATGTCTAGAATCGAACTCGAGACCACAGGATTGCACACTTTACGTATGAAGAATTAATGAGTAATAATTAATATATAAAACGTTATATATTTTAATTATTAAAACACAAAATAACGACTAACGGACGTTAAGTAATTAACGATAATTGACTAACGACCGTTAAATAATAAAAGAAAGGACTATAGATGAAAATTGAGGAACAAGAAACTTCCGGAACCCCTTAGGGAATCTTGGCCGATCAGATGGGCTATGGAGAATCCCTAACCCACTCCAAGTTGTTCTCTAAGTTATCCATGCTATTTATACAAACCTTGGGGCCATTGTTTTGTATCTCTTGTACACATACAATACCCTAAAGGTTTTCTTCCTTTGTTTTTTCCTTGTGGCCGATCGGTTCTAAACCCTTCATACGGTCAATCGACCTTTGTTTGTGAAACAAAATTTGTTTTGTGATTTTACTAGCATAAATATTAATTCATTAATAGTACGTGTGTACAAGAACTTGGTATTAACTCACTATAGTTAATATCTTTGATTGAATTACAAAACGGTAAGAGGTAATTCTTTATTCCAATTATAAACCCTAATTAGGGTTCTTGATCTTGATTGAAGAATACTTGAAGTTGATTCTTGTTTAGCTAGAATCAAAGGTACGTTTACTTTATTATTCGGTTGACTAATTATGTGTTATTGATCCTTAGCTTCCGCATGTTTTCTTTGATGTTATGTGTTTAATATATGAAGTAGTCATTTTATTAAAATTCCAACACAGCGTACATAAAGTTCACATGAATATCGTAGGTTTGCATATTGTATGTATTAAAAGTGTTCCAGATTTTGTTATGTTTCAATCTGAAACCAATCACACCCTTTTAAAGTTGCGTTTTGGCAGTTATAAGCCAACCAACATGACTGTTGGTTCCCTCCAAAAGTAACAAACGCAACCCTTCATCATACCTATTGGAAATAACTGTCAAATAACCATAAAAACAAATTTAACTGTTTTTATTAATACAGGAAAAAACATGACAAATTTATTTCAAAATTAGGACTAAGAGTAATCGGTACCCTTGGCTGCTAAGTGGCGCCATGACCACCAGCCCACCTCTTCCGACGGCGCACGGTACCGTGGGTGGCGCCATGGTGGCCAGCCCACACCGTTGTTATTTTTTATTTTTTATTTTTTTTTTGTGTAAAAAATTCGAATGTTGGGAGGAAGAAGGGAACGTTTGGCAACGGTTATAAAACCGTTTGGATGCATTAAACAAAAATAATAATAATAATAATAATAATAATAATAATAATAATAATAATAATAATAATAATAATAATCATAATAATAATAAAATTTACCCCTTAAAAAATCTTATAAATACCCCTTATTATTTCATACTTCACATACACTTCCAATATATTTTTCCAAACAAAATGAGTAGATTTTGGATCCAAGAAGAGGATTCTCTTTTGGAGGTGTGTTTCACTCAAATATCCAAGAATCCAAATACGAGTGCGGATCAACAAATGAATACGTTTTTGGATAAAGTTCTCGACGCATACAACAAGGAAGCCAAGAAACGCAACTACCGTATTCGTACCAAAAACATGTTGACGGGAAAGTGGAATTCTTCCTTTGCCCGAAAAGCACGAATCAGGGCAAATAATCCAAACCAAAACTAGTTAATTTTATGTATTTATAACATATTAGGTTTTTTTGGAGGATATATATGTGAGGCAGAATGAAATGCGGGAGGATATATATATCCTCCTTCGTTTCATTCAGCCTCATTATATATATCATCAAAAAAAAAAAAAAAAAACCAAGTATGTGGTTTAAATTTTTATGTTTATGTACTAGGTTTTTATTTTTATGCTCTCTTTTTTGTAATGTAATGTGTGTTTTTTTTGTTAATTAATGAAGTTTATTTTAGTAGATATTGTGTATGTTTTATTTTTGAATTTGAACGTTTTATTAGGAGGGATATACAAATTAAAAAACGGGCGGGATATATTTAAATTTTAAAATTCAAATTCAAATTGCAAATCTAGCCTATAAATACCACATACTTCTCACACACTAACACATGCAAAATCGAAATTCAAGATCGAAAATCAACATTCAAAACTGCAAATGTCTCGCAAAGATTTCTCCCAACAATTTCTCAGTCCTCCTCGCCAAGATTTCTCCCAACAATTCCCAGTCCTCCTCGCCAAGATTTCTCACAACAATTCCCCAGTCCTCCAAATGAACAAGTGAACACACCACCATAAGATATATTTTCGGTTTTCCGACCGGAAAATGAACCGGTAAACAATCCACTAGTTGTCGAACAACAACCAAATCCATTTGGACTAACTGAAGATGAACAACGTGAACTAGAAGAGGAAGCTGCTCGTTTGGAGCAACAAGCCAGGGATGAAGAACATCTAAGGAACAACTGGTTTGACATAATGGAAGAAAAACATTATGATGGCGAGTTTAGGTTCTCTTCGAGTGAGGAGGGTTGGGTTTCAGATGATTCCTTCAATTAATTTGTAGTTTCATTTTGATTACCGTATCGTAGTTTCTATTAATCGTACTTTATTTTTTTATGTAATGTGTGTTTTTTTTTATTGTAATGAAGTTTATTTTTTTTATATTGTGTATGTTTTATTTTATGTAAAAAAAAAATAAATAAATAAAAAAAACACCACATTTTCTAATAGCTTGAGTAACGGCCAGAATATGATCCCGTGAGATTTCTGGTGCCATAAAAATTTTTGTTGACGTGACAGTAATTTTTTTGCCATAGCTTGCGGGTACCCCATGCTCTAACCATCAGAATTAAATATTACATTTACCGGGATAAGTATCCCCAGGACACTGTAGATAAAAAAAATACTATCAAAAGAGGCTTACTACAGTTGTCGGGATGAACATAGCAATGTACAGTGTCTTCCCACCAAATAAAACTCAGCTTCCACAAATTTTCTGAATCTTCTTCCACAAACTAGCTAAATCCGAAAAAAAAACATCAATCTTCTTCCACAAACTAAATCCACAAAAAAAAAAAAAAAAAAAAAAAAAAAAAAAAAAAAAAAAAGATTATCGATTCATCTCCATCCTGATATTTCTTCATCTTCCGGTGATTTCATCAGTTTCCCTCATAAGTTTCACATGTATCTTGTTGAAGTAAAACCTTGCAGGCAGGTCCCACTTCTATGTTTCGTCCTCCGGATAGGTTCCTTCAGATCTTGCTTCCCCCTACACACAAGAAGAACACGCGTTAGGCTCGCCCCGGGTTTTATCCCAGGACCAAACTCCGGCGTGAGAATGAGTATCGGGTAATATGAATAGTGATATTAGAGTAACAGTAGTAAGTGTTAATTGAAATCTATTGCAAATGAGGTGTGGGTATTTATACTACCCACATCTACTGTACCTGTTTACCTTGAGACTTGTGCGTTGACCTATGTCTGACCTAGCAGGTAGGTGTCAGATCACGTGGTGGACATAATCCCGCAAAATCTGGGGAAGTGACAGCTTGATGGGACTACTCAATACGCATGGCGGCAGTTCTGTCGGAAGCATGGCCGAACGTTTAAAATAAATCCGGACAGAATGTGACGTCCGGATCCGAGGGCCTCGTCCGGACAAAGCATGTATCGTCCGGACGAGCATGACGTCCGGACATATACACCAACATGTCCCCCCCAGTATTGTGGTATCGGTTGGAGATCGATAGTGCAATACTTTAACACTATCTTCTTGGTTCGGCGCAAGTCGTCCGGACACATACACCAACATGTCCCCCCCAGTATTGTGGTATCGGTTGGAGATCGATAGTGCAATACTTTAACACTATATTGTTGGTTCGGCGCAAGGGCGATCAGTTGTCCTTTAAGTGTATCCGGGTCATGGGTGTCGGTTCGGGTAAGAGCCTTAGAGCCTGTTAGGCCCTAATGGGCTGCTTGGACCCCAGGCCCATGGGCCGAATATAAAAATATTTTTACTATATGTTACACAGCTGTCTGCCACGCTTACCCTTTGCCCTAGAGATCCAACGTCCCAGAGTTTGCCACGTCAGTGACTCGCAGGCTGATTCGACGTTTCGCTTCTTTCCAGGTCTACCCTATATATATACCGCTCAACGCTTCCTCATTTTTCTTACTCTTTACTGTGTGTATTTATCTTGCGTTCGGAAAATTTCAACTTCCATCTCCGATTGTTCTTGTGAGGTGCGTTTTGTTTTCTTAGCTTTATCATATATATATATATATATATATATATATATATATATATATATATATATATATATATATATATATATATATATATATATATATATATATATATATATATATATATATATTCCTCGGCATCCCTTTAGTGACGACCGTAGAGATGAGTACTTCAAATAATCCTCCGTTAGGTAATAGGCCTGGGTCCTCCTCCGATAGGATAGTCCCTAAATGCGACATGCATATTCATACTTCCAAAATGATGCAAGGAGACCTAGACAGGGTGGTAGGGGAATTTGGGATTCCGGCGGATCTGCGTCCCACACTTCCGCCGGATGGTATGACGATGGATAGTTTACCGGATCATAAAATAGGTATTTACGTTCAGCAGTTGAGAACCGGGGGTGTACGGATTCCCTTTTCGACTTTCTTATTAGCGGTAATAGGGTATTTCCGAGTACACATTTCTCAGCTTGTACCGATAGGTTTAAATAGGGTGACTATGTTTGAGATCCGGTGCTATAGTTTAGATGTACAACCGACCGTTCCACTGTTTCGGGTTTTCTATAGACTCTGCAAACAAGGGCATTGGTTTTCGTTTGAGAACCAAACGGGTCGGAGGGCTAGGAAATGTTTTACGGAGGTGCTTAGTGGGCTGAAGAATTGGAAGAATCATTTTTTACTGATAGACCGGAGAGCTATGCCGAATGCCATGCCATGGAGGCATAGAGATTCGAAGATCACAGATGATTTTCCGGAGACTTATTCTGATAGGGATGCTAGACGGGTCGCTGCGAAAGTGATTCCCCTTAGGCAACCTTCTGTCGCCCTTTTATGGATGACAAGTTTATCTAAAGTCTCTGAGTATCCCGGGTATGAGCTCGTTATAAAGGATGCCGAGGGAAAGGGTAATGCTATACTTTTGTTTTAACCGTATATAATCTGTTGCCTTGCGTTTGATCTTTACTTTCCTCCCGTCCTTGCTCTTTGTAGTGCTTACGATGGCTGAATATTTGGAGCTTCCGATGGAGATTGCGATCGAAGTTGGCAAGGGTGGGCCTCTGCCGGAAGGGGGTGAAAGAGTGGATAGGACAACGGCCCCGTTGGTACCCGGGAGTTCCGTTCCTGAAAAGACTTCACTTCAAAAGGCCGTTGAGAGGCCGGACTCTGGTGTTTTGGCCGCTAGGCAAGAGAAAGAGAGAAAAAAGAGCGTGGCGGAACAGGCTGGGTCGAAGAGGAGTGCTGAGGGGTCTTCTGCTGCAGAGAAGAGGAGGAAAAAACCAAGGAAACAATCTGGGAGCAATGTGGGTGAGGATGCTTCGACTGGGAATGTTGTAAAGGTTACTCCTAAGGAAGTTCTTGTTCAAGGTGTGATTCATGTTGAAGAAAGGGTGGATGGTGGAGAAGATCCTATGAATCAAGAGGGGGAGAATGATGAGACCAGTCATAGTCAACGGCCCCGAGACGAAAGGCAACCTACTGAGGAGAGCCAACCGCAGCATCAGATGCCTCCGGACCATGGTAAGAAATGTTTGTCTGTTAGATCTCTCGTTCCTTCCTTTTTTTTTTTTTTTTTTTTTTTTTTTTTTTTTTTTTAATCATATATATATATATATATTTTTTGATACATCTTATTTGTATAGATCTGTCCGTGCATCCTGAGGATTCCTCTCCCGGATCCGAAGGACCCAACTCAATCGCAAGAGGTATACAAGTCCTTCTTTATGGTTCCTTTGACTGTCCTTTCGTGACTCTAAGTTGTGGTTGTTTTACCGCAGATAAGGGTTCTTCCGGAAGAGATGTGTTTGTCCCGGCGTGGTCTTTGACCAAAGATGTTCGGTTAAATTCTTATAGAGCATGCCAAGAGATGTTGTGGCATCTCGCAACTCCCGCTGATCAGGCTGCGTTGGAGGAGCTGACCACCAGCCGGCTAATTCGCTATTCGTATGTGCAGTCCGCTAATGGGATTGTGACACAGGCGGAAGTGTTGCGCCGGTTTACCCTGATGATCACGCAGACTAGGGAGTTGGAGCATGGCCAACAGGTTGCTGAACAAGGGAGGATAGCTATGGTTGGGAAGTATGATCGCGCGGTGGGAGAGCTTGAAGATTTGAAGAAACAAATGGCTGCTGAGCGGGAAGCCACCTTGGTGCGGGAGGAAGGGTTTTCTGATCAGCTGGCTGATATGCAGAAGGAAAGGGATGACTGGAGGAAAGTAGCCGGAAATTAGGCTGATAGGATTAGGGAGTTGGAGAGGGAGTTGAAGGAGTCGAATCAGGCTGTTAAGCAGTTGGAGGAGCAGAAAGCAGAGTTGGCGGAAGAAGTCACTATATCGGAGTCCATTCGCCATAATACTGTGAAAGAGTTGGTTCCTGCGGCTTGTCGAAGGTTATTTGAGAGTCATGAGTACAAGAAGAGTATGGGGAGGGTTTACGGTTTGTCTTATTCTGCCGGGTTTCTGAATGGTCTGCGGTATGAGCGAAGGGAAGAGGATGTCGAAAAGTTTTTGCCCCGGTTTCAGAAACTTAATATGGATGCTCCAAATATCTGGAAGGCCGAGTACAACAAATTGTTTGAGCCTCAATATCCCTATATTAAGAAGCTCGCGGACTCCGTGTGCCTTCCACTAGGTGACCTTATGAATCTTTTTCCGGATCTCCCTCCTTCCAAGCCGAGTACCATTGAAGCTTCAGCGACTCAGCAAACCGGAAGCTCTTCTAGGGTGAAGGAAGTTGCCGGTAGGGACCCTTGATTTGTATTTTGTGTTCCTTATCTTGGATGAATGTAATATGAACAATATTTTTAGCTCAAGCACTTGTACATTATTATTTATGGCCGATGTCACTTTTTGCATCCTCGAGTGGATGAATATAGTTATGCTTTTATTGCCTCTTTTGCGAAAATGTAACTTTATTTGCTTGAGCCGTCGTTATGGATTGACCGGATGATGCAAAACCAGAGTGTTATATGTATTTTGTTTATTGTTTTGCATAACTGCTTGACTCATTGGCCGGAGTGATTTCACGATCCGCTCACGAGGGAGGGAGTGTTTTCCACAATCCGATGAGTATATTGGACGGAGTGATTTCACGATCCACTCACGAGGGAGGGAGTGTTTTCCACAATCCGATGAGTATATTGTCCAGAGTGATTTCACGATCCGCTCACGAGTGAGGGAGTGTTTTCCACAATCCGATGAATTTATTGTCCGGAGTGATTTCACGATCCGCTCACGAGTGAGGGAGTGTTTTCCACAATCCGATGAATTTATTGTCCGGAGTGATTTCACGATCCGCTCACGAGTGAAGGAGTGTTTTCCACAATCCGATGAATTTATTGTCCAGAGTGATTTCACGATCCGCTCACGAGTGAGGGAGTGTTTTCCACAATCCGATGAATTTATTGTCCGGAGTGATTTCACGATCTGCTCACGAGTGAGGGAGTGTTTTTCACAATCCGATGAATTTATTGTCCGGATTGATTTCACGATCCGCTCACGAGTGAAGGAGTGTTTTCCACAATCCGATGAATTTATTGTCCGGAGTGATTTCACGATCCGCTCACGAGTGAGGGAGTGTTTTCCACAATCCGATGAATTTATTGTCCGGAGTGATTTCACGATCCGCTCACGAGTGAGGGAGTGTTTTCCACAATCCGATGAATTTATTGTCCGGAGTGATTTCACGATCCGCTCACGAGTGAGGGAGTGTTTTCCACAATCCGATGAATTTATTGCCACATCATTAGAGTACCACACAATTGTATATCGGAAAATTGTTCCTTTTATTTATTGGAACACTATAGATGTAGATGTTAGCAAACTTCGGCGTACCGATTTTACAAGAAACAATTTCGTAGATTCATTGCATTCCACGTCCGAGGTACCTCTCGGTCTTCCATCGTGTGGAGCTTGTATGAGCCGTTGTCGTAGGCCTCGACGACCCGGTATGGGCCTTCCCAATTAGGTCCCAACTTTCCTTGGTTTTCGACTCGGCTGGCCTCATTTCTTCGGTACACGAAATCTCCTACTTTGAAAGATACCGGGCGGACCCTTTGGTTGTAATACTGTTCGACCTTGGTTTTATACTTGGCCTCCCGAATAGCTGCCATCTCTCGTCTTTCTTGTAACAAATCAAGGTTTAGACGCTGTTGTTCTTCATTGTCTTCCGGGTTGTACAGCATGGTGCGGTGTGTGGGCATTCCAATTTCGGCCGGAATAACCGCCTCGCTACCGTACGTGAGGCTGAAGGGGGTTTCCCCGTTACTTGTTTTGAGTGAAGTCCGGAAGGCCCATAGAACGTTCGATAACTCATCCACCCATCCGGCTCTTTCTCTCCCCAGGCGGGTTTTGATACCGTGCATGAGGCTTTTGTTGGCCCTTTCGACCAGTCCATTTGCTTGAGCGACTGAGCCACCGCTGTGTTAATCTGCTTAATTTTTAACTTCTCACACCAGCTTTTGAACGGGTCTTTGACGAAATTTGTTCCGTTGTCCGTGACTATAATGCCCGGGAGTCTGAACCTACAAACGATATTCTCCCACACAAATTTCTTTACATCTTTGCCGGTGGTTTTGGCGAGGGGCTTCGCCTCGATCCACTTTGTGAAATAATCAACAGCCACAATGACAAACTTTACTTTCCCTGGAGCCTCCGGTAGGGGGCCCAGTACGTCCATTCCCCATTGGTAAAAAGGCCACGGTGCCATGATAGATGTCATAATAGTTTTAGGTAGCTTCGGAACCGGAGCGTGGATCTGACAAGAATCGCACTTGTTGATTTCCTCCCTGGCGTCTCTATGCATGGTTGGCCAGTAATAGCCTTGCCGCATTAGTTTGGCTATGACCGACCTTGGACCGGGGTGCATCCCACATGCCCCTTCGTGTACCTCTCGTATGATGTAGTTTGCTTGGAGAGGGCCGACGCATCTTAGCATCGGACTGAGGTACGATTTTTTGAACAACACATCTCCTTCCATTGTATACTGAGGGATTTTCATCCGTAGTGCCCTTGCTTCATTGGGGTCATCAGGCCACACCCTTCTTTCAGACATCGGATGATTGATGTCATCCAGTTATCCTCTTCTTCTTCTACAATTACTCCGACCTGTTTCTCTTCGGTTGACGGCTTTTCCAACACTTCGACCAGAATTTCCTTGGTCAGATGATTAAAAGCTACCGAGGCTAGTTTGCTTAAAACGTCCGCCTTTTGATTTTGTGTTCTCGGTATGTTACAGATTTTGAACTGTTTGAAACCGCCGATGTATTCTTTCGCCTTTGCCAAGTATCGGATCATACTTTCCTTGGTCGCTACAAAGTCCCCATTAATCTGACTTGCTACCAACTTTGAGTCCCCATTATTCTTTCCATATTTTGATTTCTTACTTTATCTTTTTCTTCGATTTTGTTTGGGTTTGATTAGTTTGGTGGGTAAACAATAGATATTGTTGTACAACAATTTGGGTGGTGTTAAGCAAAGTAAAGTTGCATAATTAAAGGTATTGTTGTACAACAATTTTGTTCGAGATTTTGGGTGTTGTTGATTCATGCAAGTATTTGGTGGTGGATTTAGGTTGAATGGTTCATTTAAATTTGTTGATTTTTGAAGGTTAGGTCCAAGAAGGTACAATAATTGCTGAGTATGCATTTTTAGCATACCTTTAGATTGGGGCTAAAAAGTGGGATCATTCTTTGCAAAGTTCTTAACAAGATTGAACGTGGCACCATTACAAAAGTAATCACATTTCTGTTTTTTTTTGGAGAATTATGTTCAGTTGCTGCTCCAATCTGTTAGTTGTTAACATGACTACTATTTTTGCTGCTAACGTTAGAGTTAAATAAATTAATTGTTTTGTGTACAAGCAGAAAAAGCCCGGATGCAAGCAGCAGCAGCGGTAAATTGGAAGCAAAGCGAAAGGGAGACCTCGAGAGGGAAGCGGCTCGGCAGGCAGTATTATGATTAAAAACCATTCATGACATCCCAAAATTTAGGTATAACTTAATTCAGGATTCTTTTTTTTTAATACACTTTGGGTGATTTTCAGCTAACGTTAGCTGTCAAAAACATAATATAACCTAAACTGACCCATTTGCCCATGTTCGTATTGAGATTGCCGCCACTATAAGATTTTTCAAATTGTCTTATTCTTCTATTTTTTTAAAATGAGTTCACTTTACTAGAAAGTTCATGAAATGTGGTTATTAGGATTGAAAACGTGATATAATCAAGTGGAGTTTAGCTTTCGTTAGGGACTGAATGGATGTATGTTGCAAGAGTTAAGGGATATAGCAATGTTATCTGTGCAATTGAGAATTTGGCAGCTTGACATACAAATACACAATAACGGAAGCGGTGCGGGAAAATGCTAGGTGCGGAAGATCAGTAAATCGGCATGAAGAAGGGTGCATTTGTCAGATGTCGTTATTCAGGTTGGTTATATAGTTGTAATAATGAAATGATTCTTATATTTTAGACATATATGAATTGTGAGGTTATCATATTTTTTGATGCTTAAAGTCGCTTGCATATATTCTCTGGTAAGTCGTGTGTCCACTAAAATTACCTTCCTTTGCTTAAAAATGGTCATGTCCAAGCAACCTGTAAACCAAAATTTTATAGTGGTGATCTGCACATTTTAGTTGTCCAAACCGGTCCTCACAAATGCTCTTCCAAACAGTCCCTTTTAGTCAGGCCCTGTCCAAACAGGCCCTTATAACTTTTCAAAAAAATTATGTCCAAACACGTCCCTTTCGTTTAAGATATTGTGGTGGTTTGCGTGGAGGTAAGACCTGATCCAACGTTGTAGAACATACACTCATGTGCTTAAAAGTTTATTATACAATGAAGGATCATTGTACATGTTTGTTTTGTTTTTTGTTTTTTGTTTTTTTTACTTACATAAGAATGGGTCGATTTAGTTATGCTTTATCTCAATTCACTCAAATGGGTTAACTTAAGAAGATTTAGCTAACAATGGAGAATAGGTCAAATGGGACGTAAGTCGATTTGCAGAATACACACGACTTTCTAAATCACTTTATTCAAGTTTTTTGGTCTTTATAGTATTAACATTATTTTCATAATCATGTTTAACAAATTAATTATTTTAAATATGGGGTGGAGTATTTCCAAGCCAACCTGACCCGACATGTACCATGTACCACCAAACTATTTCCCCTTTAGGCTCCTTACCCAACCTGACTATTTTGTCTCCTTTAACAGCTGTCCAACAGGTTATGTGTAGCTAAGATTTTGCTATTTGGGCTATAAGGTTGGATAGGTCGTGTACACGTATAAAAATTTGTTGAGGTGCTCAATAATGATCCTCCGGCTTTGCACTTTGTAGATTAGTTTTCATGTTGTTGAATTATTCAGTATGATCTTTAAATGAGATTTTTTTACTGTAATTTGCAGGTGATGGAAAACTTTGGCATACACAACCCATGCACCTGAAAGATTGTTGAACTTAACATTGAGAGCCTGCTATAATGCACTTGAAAGATTATCTGAATTGGTCGACTAGAAGATCATTATTTTTGGTAAACTCAACAACTTGGCAATCTATGATTTAAACAAGGAGCCATATGATTTTTGTTAAAGCAGATTTAGGCTATCATGCATGAACTGGAACGAAAAGCTGTAATTTTATACTAATATTTTGTTATTATCACATTAGACAATAGAGATGACAGATTTTACAAAAATGCTCAGGTTCTCATCGTGTTTTGTATTTACTGTAGTTATGATTATGAAGTCTTTAATGTTTCTGAACTGGAATCTGGGAGAAACAACGGAGTCTTGAATGATAACGCCACCTATAATACTTATGTATGCAAACACCCCGCCGCGAAGTGCGGATCTTAAATCCTAGTTTGGTATAACCTTAGGGATGAACGGTGTATTTTACTCTTACCCTTATTTACATTTTCCCCTGTTGGGTCATAAATCTTGTAGGACATAATAGACTTTTCGTTTCTACTTAATTACGGAGTATTTCGTACGTCTTTGATGATATATGGCCAGATAGTGACTTTGATTGGAAAATTCGGTTGGAAATGAAGACTTTTCCATATTAACTAGTTGAATTGAAATGGCCATTTAAACATCTTTTTCATATTAACTACTTGTTCAAATGGTCTTTCAAATATTTGCCTATCAAAATTTCTAACAGAAATTAAATCTTTGCTTGTCACAAAGACTTGTTGACTTGAAAAGTCCTTTAATTTACTTCAAAACAATGATCTTTTATATATATATATATTTTAGAACTTGTATGCTTTTCATATTGCACATCATTTTAGCAATTTGCAATGGCCTGGGTCCTATATTGAATTATAGCCATCTTCATGCCATTTTCAGTTGTAGCACAACAAACAAATGGTTCAGTACCAGTTGGCACGTCCCTCACAGCAACAGACAATGCCCTTCCAATCTTCCATGGCTCTCACCTTCGGGTGACTTTGCCTTTGGGTTCCAATGTATTCGGGACAAAGATGTCTACGTGTTATCCATATGGTATGACAAGATACCCGACAATACTATCATCTGTTATCCACAAGGAAATCCCATGGTGTCTTAGGATCGAAAGTTGAGCTACTCAATGGGAGTGGGCTTGTGCTTACTGATCCTCAAGGCACAGAAGTTTGGAGTTCCATGTCCGTCAGGAATCTTGCATATGGTGTTATGAATGATACGGGCAACTTTTTGCTTGTTGGTAGCGATTTTCGCAACATATGGGAGAGTTTTGATTCTTTTGCGGATACTATGTTGCCTACTCAGGTTATGGAAAGAGGTAGTGTGATAAATTCGAAACTGAGTGAAACAAACTTTACTGGTGGACGATTTCAGTTACGTCTGCTTCGAGATGGCCTGGAATCCTGTTCTTAATTCTCGAGATATAGCTTCTGGTTATACTTATAAGGCTTACTATAATAGTAATACTCGTGATGCATCCAATTCAACAAATTCTGGCGACCAGCTGATCTTTGATGCAACAGGAATCTTGTATATATTGAAAAGAAATGGCGAAAGGTCTGATCTAACTCCAAGAGATGCCCTTCCTTCTGGAGATTATTATCATAGAGCTACTCTCGGTTTTGATGGTGTTTTTACCCAGTACTATCACCCCAAGAATTCAGATGGCAATACAAGCTGGAGCATTTCTTGGCTTGAGCCAGAAAACATATGTCAAGATATCATTAGTGATGAAGGTAGTGGGGCTTGTGGATTTAACAATGTTTGCAGCCTTAATGATGCTAGACGGCCAAATTGTGAATGTCCGCCAGGGTTGTCATTGATAGATTCACGTGATCCTTATGGTGATTGCAAGCTAAATTTCACTCCAAGCTGTGAAGAAGAGCTAACTTACAGTGGAGAAATTGACTTCGTGGAACTCACGAGCATTGATTGGCCACAATCTGACTATGTGCACATGGAATCCACGAGTGTGGATGAATGCAAGGATTCCTGCATGAATGATTGCTTATGTGCTGTGGCAATTCATGATCAAAATCAATGTTGGAAGAAGAAGTTCCCTCTCTCTAATGGATGGACAAATGAATCACTCAATACAAAGGCTTTCCTAAAGTTTCAGAAAGGTGAACTTACTCCTGGTAGCCCCCCTGTATTTCCCAGAAACAAGAACGATCGGAAAACATTGATAATCATAGGATCAGCCATCTTAGGTAGTTCCGTGTTTGTAAATGTAGTGTTAATTGGTGTTATATGTCTTGGTTTCTTCCTGAACCATCAGAAAAAGGGCAGAAGTTTTAATCCAGCCAATAATGTTGTCCAAAACAATCTGATTCATTTTACATATCACGAGCTTGTTCAAGCTACTGACGGGTTTAGAGATGAACTGGGAAAGGGCTCTTTTGGAATAGTCTATAAAGGGGTAATAAGAACAAATACGGTGGCAGTAAAGAAGTTGAATAGAGTGGTTGAAGATGGTGAAAAGGAATTCAAAACCGAGGTCAATGCTATTGCTAGGACTCGTCACAAAAATTTAGTGCAGCTTCTTGGATACTGTTATGATGGCGAGCAGCGGTTACTGGTTTACGAGTACATGAGTAATGGTACCCTCGCGAGCTTTCTTTCTGGAGATGAGAGACCAAGCTGGGAGTAAAGGAGCCATAAAGCATTGGGTATTGCGAAGGGACTCGCTTACCTCCATGAAGAGTGTAGTACCCAAATTATCCACTGTGACATAAAGCCTCAGAATGTACTTCTTGATGACTTCTACAATCCTAAGATTTCTGACTTTGGTTTGGCGAAGCTTTTGTTGACGAATCAGAGTCGAACGAGTACTGGAATCAGAGGAACAAAAGGTTATGTAGCTCCTGAATGGTTTAGGAATACCCCGGTCACAATGATGGTTGACGTGTATAGCTCTGGCGTCTTGTTACTAGAGATCGTTTCATGTCGAAAGAGTGTGAAAGAATTCAGAAGTGGTGATGAATATGGAGAAATATTGACTGATTGGGCATGGGATTGCTACCAAGATGGTTGATCGGGTATAGTACCTCCAGACCCAGCATGTTGGTCCGGACATCACCAGATAATCTTTATCCGCAGCAGAGTCAGTTCACACTAGAACGGAGTCTTGCCAAACCAAGACAAGCACATGCCTCGGACTCCTCAGACCGGGGCAGAGCTCATACTCTGCCACGGCAAATACGCAAGTGGACTCCCCCACTTGATCTGACAGATAAGGCATAAGTGAACCCTGCTCTGACAGCACAAGTGGACTCTGCTTTGACACACGTCCGCAGAGACGGCGCAAGTTGACACTGACACTAACCGATAAGGCACAGGTCAACTCAGCTACAGTAAATACGGGTAGTATAAATACCCCAACTCATTTATTACTGCTCACCTAACTGCATTTACTACACACACAATCCGCACTTAAATTATCTCTCAAGATACTTACTCTTACGCCCGAGGTTAACCGCGGAACCCCCCTTCCGCGGTAAGACTAACGGTGTTATTTCTCTCTTAGCAGTTTACTCAAGGTACTCGGTGCAAGATCTACTCTCCAAGGGCTAGTCTAACCTAGGTCTGGGAGTGTGCCAAAGATTTGTACTAACAAGTTGGCGCTATCTGTGGGACTAGTTACACAAACTGCGTTTCAAAAGGAAGAAAAAATCTACCATGAGCAACCAAGAAAACAATCCCTCTCCTTCCCTGGAACCTTCCACCGTGCGTAACACTCGCGACATGGGAAAAGGGAATGAGCGGGAACACCATGTGGAATCCCTCCCGGATGAGGCACTCAGGGAGTTTTGCAATCAGCACTACGACCGATTTCTGCCTCTAATGTCCGAGAAGGTCCGTACAGAAAAGCTGAATCAAGTAAGAACTCGCCTTGATTTTAAGGATGAGTCGCGGGAAAACCCTTCCCCGCAAGAACCATCCAAAAACTCTCAGTCAAGATCCGTATGGGAAACAAAGAGCGAAAAGAGGCGGAAAACCAGCCCTAGCTACAGATCGGGACCCTCTGAAAGCTCCCACTCTCGAAGCATTTTCTCCAGGCTTGGCAAAGAGCCCAGGGGCGGCGACAAAGAAATGAGATACCCCCGATCTACCATTTTTACCCGTCTGGGGGAAAGAAAAGGGGATGTTAAATCGCGCCTAGGAGAAAAGAAGGCGGACGTATTCTCTAGGCTCAGAACAAAAAGCAGTGCCAGAAGAGAGTGCAGAAAGGAAGCACAGCTTTATAGACAAGATGGGCGTCCCCATGAGGAAAGAGGCCCCGAAAGTAGCAGGAAAAAATCACCCAGCCCAACCCTCAGCCGCGTCCCTCGTTCCAGGGAACATGGATCCGGGAGTAGGTCCACATACTCCGGCCCTGAGCGACCCCGGAAGAGGACGCCCGTAGAAAGTGAGGATAGTGCGGGGGAGTACTGGGAGGCAAGGTCTGAAAAAAGCAAGGGGGAAAAAGATGATCTCTATCATCCCTACGACGTCGAAGACGCTAATCCCTTCACATTGAGGATTAGGGGTTTCAAATTCCCAAAAAGAACCAGAATGCCTAACAATGTCAAGACTTACGACGGGACCGGGGATCCGGAAGACCACATGAAAAGCTTCTGCACCGCAGCCAAAGTAGAGCGGTGGGCCATGCCCACATGGTGTCATATGTTCAACTCCACCCTCATGGGGCATGCTCGAATGTGGTTTGATGACTTGCCGGCCGAAAGCATTGACAACTTTGAAGACCTCAAGAAATACTTCCTGTCCTACTTCCTCCAACAAAAGAAGTATACTAAAGATCCGGTGGAGCTCCATCACATCAAACAAAGAGAAGGGGAAACAACAACGGCATTTGTTGACCGCTTCAAGTCAGAAAGCATGCAAGTAAAGGGTGCCCCGGAATGCATGAGAGTCTCAGGGTTCATGCACGGAATTAACAACCCAGAGTTAATCAGGAGACTTAATGATAAAATTCCAAAGACCATGGACGAGATGTGGAAAATCACCACTGCTTTTGTCCGAGGGGAAACTGCCGCGGCAAATCTATCTAGGAAAAAACAGGACCGTTCTTCGTGGAAGTCCGGTGAAGGAGGATCCCGGGCAACAAATAGCCAGCCTTTCGACAGAAAGACGGAATTCAAACAACGCTCCAGGGCAGACCGGAAGCGGAGCGACAGATTCACACCCCTCACAAAAACACCCAAAGAGATTCTTGCAATGGATTCAGTCAAGTTCACGGCCCCACCGCCAATGTCAAGGCCGGCCAAGTCCAGAAACAGGGACAAATACTGTGACTTTCACAGAGAAAGAGGCCACCACACGGACGAATGTTTCCAATTGAGAAAACAAATCGAAGAAGCGGTCAGAACAGGGCAGTTGACACATCTAGTGAAAGAGATTAAGAATGGGAGCCAAAAAGGCGGAACCCCCAAGAGCGGCAAGAAAGATACAGCGGCTAAAGATAAAGCCCCGGCCATATTCATGATACAGGCCTTGCCGCGGAATGTGAAGCAAAAAACAACCTCTACCGCCTACCCCAACATGGAGATATCCTTCCCTCCTATAAGGGAGGATGACTGGGATGATCATCCGCTGGTGATAAAGGCAGAAGTAGGCGGACACCATGTGCACCGGATGTATGTGGACAATGGAAGCGCCTCGGAGGTTTTGTACGAACACTGCTTCAATCACTTGAGTCCGGAAATTAAGAAAAGAATGATCCCTGCTGCGACCCCCCTGCTTGGATTCAGTGGAGAGTTGTCGTGGCCTTTGGGACAGATTCTATTGGAGGTAACCTTAGGAGATAAAAAAAACTCCTCAAGTGCGTGGATGAATTTCATGATTGTCAGATCGCCCTCCCAATACAATGGCATAATAGGCCGACCGGGGATAAGACAGCTTAAACTCATTCCCTCCACGGCCCACGGCATGGTTAAATTCCCTACCCAAGGAGGGGTAGTCACAATACATAGTGACAAAATCACGCCCAGGGAATGCCAGATGGTAGCGGAATCCTCATCACAGCAAAGTTTCGAAGAAGTACCGACCAAAGAAGGCGTGAAGGTCGCGATACACCCTAAGTTCGCGGACCAAACAGTCACCCTGGGGGGAAGCCTGACGAACCAAGGAAAGAAAGACCTATGCGATCTGTTGCAGAATAACTTGGACATTTTCGCTTGGCAACCGTCGGATATGACGGGCGTACCGCGGAACACAGCAGAACATAGGCTTAATATCCGAGAAGGGTACGCGCCGGTAAGGCAAAAGAAGCGCGGGCAAGCTCCTGAAAGAAACAAGGCCATCAACGAAGACGTGGCAAAGTTGGTAGAGGCGGACATAATGCGAGAGGTCCATTATCACGACTGGGTATCAAATCCGGTCTTGATTAAGAAAAGCGACGGAACTTGGCGAATGTGTGTCGACTTCAAAGACTTGAACAAGGCGTGCCCAAAAGACTGCTACCCTCTACCGAAGATTGACTAAAAAGTGGAATCTCTCTGCGGCTACACCTTCAAATGCTTCTTGGACGCATACAAAGGGTATCACCAAATACAAATGGCCGCGGAAGACGAAGGAAAGACCGCCTTCCACACGAACCAAGGAATATTTTGTTATAAAAAGATGCCTTTCGAATTGAAGAATGCCGGAGCCACCTATCAACGACTGGTGGATAAGGCTTTCAAAAAACAGATTGGGAGGAATCTAGAAGTGTATGTGGACGACTTGGTCATTAAAAGCTATTCGGAGACGGAGATGTTAAGAGACGTAGAAGAAACCTTCAGAACGTTGAGGAAAATTAACATGAAGCTAAACCCGAAAAAGTGCACCTTTGGGGCAGAGGAAGGAATGTTCTTGGGCCACCTGATCAACAAAAACGGAATTGGGGTGTGCCCGGATCAATCTGCTGCGGTTGCTCAGTTACCTTCCCCCCACACACTCAAGGAAGTACATAGCCTAAATGGGAAGTTAGCAAGTCTCAACCGGTTCCTATCAAAATCCGCAGAAAAATCCTTGCTGTTCTTCAAAACGTTAAAGAAATGCATCAAGAAAAGTGACTTTCATTGGACAACAGAGGCAGAGCAAGCGTTCACGGAAATGAAAAACCACATAGCCAACCTTCCCACACTGACGGCTCCGCGACCACGGGAGGAACTGTTAATGTACCTATACGCGGCACAGGAAGCCATCAGTGCAGTCTTGCTGGTGGAAAGGGGCCCAATCCAGCAACCAATCTACTTCATCAGCCGCACATTGCAACCTCCGAAAGTAAATTATGCCCCAATGGAAAAGTTAGTTCTGGCACTGATCCACGCGGTCAGGAGATTGAAGAGATATTTCCAAGCACATCCGGTAGTTGTCATCACGGATCAGCCCATCAAGCAAATGCTCGCAAAAACAGAAAAAACTGGGAGATTGGCTAAGTGGGCTATTGAGCTAGGAGGACATGATATCAGCTTTAGGCCGCGGACCTCGATAAGGGGACAGGTGCTAGCTGACTTCATTGCGGAAATCCCAGAAGAAAAGACTCCGGCCTCCGCTGAAACCGCGGCAGAATATCCATATGTTGAACCCTGGAGTTTATACACTGATGGATCATCCTGCCAAGAAGGATCCGGAGCAGGCCTGATTCTCACAAACCCTGAAGGTGCGGAATTTACTTACGCGCTAAGGTTTGATTTTGATGCATCTAACAATGAAGCGGAGTATGAAGCACTAATAGCAGGTCTAAGGATAGCTGGGCAAATGGGAGTCAAGCACTTGTCCGCGAATGTTGATTCCCGGCTAGTAGCAAACCAGATTAATGGGGCCTACGAAGCCAAGGAAGCAAGTATGGCCTCGTACTTGGCGAAAGCCAAAGCCTTGATACAAGGTTTCCGCACATTCTCCATCAGGCAGGTGCCACGCAGCCAGAACAAACAAGCAGATGCTCTAAGTAAGATAGCCTCTACCAGTTTCGCTCATTTGTCAAAGCAAGTTCTTGTCGAGACACTGAAGGTGAAATCAATCGAAGAGAAGGAAGTAATGGCTGTGGTTGAGGAGGAAGAGGAGACTTGGATGACCCCCCTCATAGCCTACATAAAAGATGAAGTACTTCCAGCAGACCCGAAAGCGGCTAGAAAATTGAAACTCAAGTCGCGACAATACTCTGTTGTGGATGGGGTATTATTCCGCAAGTCCTTCCTAGAGCCATGGCTGCGATGCGTAGGTCCGACACAGGCAAGCTACGTCATCCGAGAGATCCATGAGGGCTCATGCAGCATGCACTCAGGACCGCGGTCTATTGTGGCCAAGGCGATCAGATCCGGATACTACTGGCCCACAATGCATAGGGACACAAGAGAAATCATAAACAAATGTCAGGACTGCCAGGTACACCGGCCGGTTCCCCGGAACCCCCAGCAAAAGTTAAATCCCATCACCTCCCCCTGGCCATTTTACAAATGGGGGATAGACATCTGCGGCCCATTCCCAGAAGCACCGGGAAGGATCAAATACCTGATAGTCGCAATCGATTACTTTACAAAATGGATCGAAGCCAAGGCTCTTGCAACAATCACCGGCAATCAGGTTAAAAAGTTTGTTTGGGATAACATTGTATGCAGGTTCGGGATTCCGGGAGAAATAGTCGCGGACAATGCCAAACAATTCCGGGACAACCCCTTCAAAGATTGGTGTGAAAAGCTCAACATCAAACAACGATTTGCGTCGGTCAAACACCCGCAGGCAAATGGACTAGTAGAAAGAGCAAATCGAAGCTTGGGGGAAGGCATCAAAGCAAGGATCGATCAAGGAAGCCGGGACTGGCTGGAGGAAGTTCCGCACGTGCTATGGGCACACAGAACTATGATCAAGTCCAGCAATGGGGATACCCCGTTCTCTCTGACATATGGGACGGAGGCTGTCATCCCCGTCGAAATAGGAATGCCATCTCTAAGGTGCGCCCTGTTTGATCCGATAGCAAATGATGAAGACCTGCAACTAAATTTGGATTTAGTTGAAGAAAGAAGAGAGGTCGCGGCAATCCAAGAAGCCAAAAGCAAAACTCAAATGGAGAAGTATTACAACGCCAAAGTCCGCGGCACAAACTTCAGGCCGGGAGAGTTCGTCTACCGCAGCAATAATGCAAGCCTTGTGGAAGACACCGGCAAGCTAGGCCCCAAATGGGAAGGCCCATATGAAGTCGTGGAAGCTTTGGGGAAAGGAGCTTACAAGCTCAGAGGTCAAGATGGTCGGGATATACCCCGGACTTGGAACATCCGGAACCTCAAGAAATGCTATTTGTAATTAGGTATAAGCACTCCCATATTTTGTATGCAATAGCGGGAGCCCATGTTTATAAGCTAAGTTATCTACTATGTATTACTCTTATAATCAAATGATATGTGGGGTCTGATCAACTCCACAATTTTTCCCAAAAATTTACCTTGTCATTTTCTAAGTTCACATTTGCATGCATGTACGACCCGGACTACGAAATCCGGACGCGTAAGCGGCCTCACAAGCCCGGCATGAGGACATTGCACCTCAAATCTTCCAAGGCATATAAGTGGTATTGCAAACCCATTGACCATATTACGCTATCCCCGGAAATCTTAAGTACGGATACACAGAGATAGTAACCTAAGTCCGGCCTTATGAGCCCCGGCAAAAACAAACAAGTAATGAAAAAACAACCAAGTGTTAATACACATGAAAATTGGTCAAGTTATATTCATTATCCCAACGATTACAAGATACGCGGATGCATTCATCCGGATTACATTCCCAAAAAACTATAAGGATTAAAAAGCTTCACAATGACGCGGCAGGGCAGATATAGTCAAAATATCCCCCGAACAACAGCCGCACGTACCTAATTCTGAGGGTTCTCCGGATTCTGGGAGTCCAGCATGGAGGAGTCAAACATGTCATCATGAGTAACACCATCTCCAGCCAAAGAACCTTCCGCAGTAGCTCCGGTGTGAGAAACTTCTGTAGCAACACCGGTCGCAGGCTCGGCGGATACCGCAACAACACTGGAGGAAGGCTGGGGACCAAGAGGGTTGGAAAGTATGACGGCAAGACCCTTGTCCGAATAATCAAACTCCACCCCATACCTCTTGTTCTTGAACTCTTTGTAAGTCGCAATGGCTCGGGGGCGGCGAGTAACAAACCGGAGCACAGACTCCGGTAAAACAGTCTCTTCCGCAACCGGAGCTTTGAAGGTCAGCTCCTCGGTCTTGGGATGACAATGCTCCTCCAAAACCAATTTCGCCATCAAGTACTCAAGTGGGGCATCCCGATACTCCTCCAAAGAATCCAACAAAGGGAAGGGCACTTTAGACAACCTGACCACAGACTCATCATAACGTTGCTTGGCTTCCGGGTCATAGGCCTCTATCTGGTCAAGTTTTATGCCCTGCGACCCATGCACAATCCCGGCCTCCAACCCCTGGCGTACACCGTCCTTAATGGCCGCGGAAATGCAACCACCAAGCCTCAGCTTCAGATCCTCGGACTCTTTAAATTTTTCAATAACATACCTGAATCCGTGGCCGATAACCCAGCGGCGACCTTCAACAGCCCTCAAAGTCTGGGGAAAGAGCTCTGTGTCAAACTCTTCGTTGATCGCGACCAGCCTTCTATCCATCTCCGCAAGATGATTTTCAAAAGTGGCATGGGCAGCGCTCATACTATCCTCGACAATTTTCTCTGTCTCAGTCTTAAACTGCTGCTGGAGCGTGTCGCAAAGAACTTCCAGGCCGGACACTTTTTCCGCCAGCACCTCCTTCTCACCACGAAGTTCTATAACTTCCGCAGCTAACCCCGCATTCTTCCCAATCAAGGTTTCAACTTCTGGAGATAACCTTTTAACCTCAGCCCGGAGCTCATCCAGCTCCTTATCCTTATCATCCACAACCGATTGCAACGAAGACACTTGGTCGCGGATAGCCATAACCCCGGCATTCTCACCCTCCAGCTCGGACAACTTAACCTTCAAACCAACAACCATCTTCTTCTTCCCTTCCAGTTGCTTCCTCAACCTGCCATTTTGGTACAGAGTGTTTTCCAACCTCAGTCGCACCTCAGAATTAACACAGATCTGGTGGGTAGATAGCTTATTGAACTCATTCATCAGGTCCTCGTTAGACATATCCCTCATATCAGACGCAAAGACCGGAGTTGCAACATTATCAACGATACTGCGGCAGACCCAGGGATCGTCCATCTTGAAGCCATTAGTAGAAAACCATTTGGGGACATAAGTAGAAGAAGTGTCCACGGTCTCAACAGATACAGACTTCTCAAATTCATCAGAACCACTCGCATCCTCTTCCTCATTGATTGCATGACTGGACGAAGCAATTACGCCCTCAGCATGTCCGGAAGGTTTGTCCTGATCAGATACCTCAAGACTTGGCATTTTTGACTCCACATTCTCAGACTCGTTAATATCCGCATGAGGAGTCTCAGAATTCCCCTCAGACCGCTCTTGAGTAGGTGTGTGAGACGAACAAGAAATGAAAGTTGTATTCTTCGTAATTCCCTCGTCCGTCTGAGGACCGGAGCGGTTCAAGCCTGATCCCGACTCATCTTCAAGATCAACAGTAATAGGCCCTTCCGCGGAAGGATCGCCTGAAAAACGCAAACGCGTAAGTACGGATATAAAACAACAAGAGAAGAGAACAACACACAAGGGTATTGTAAGCAGCTCATACCAGATCCAGCCGCAGCCCCCTTGCGGACCAACTTCTTCTTCTTTTTGGGTGGCTCAGGCACATCAATAACCACCCTCTTCTTTCCGGCCTTCTTACCCTCCTTAGCCGCAGCAATCTCATCCACCACCGTATGTTGCACCACCTTCACCACACCCTCCCGCGGTTGAAGCACACGCATAGCAGTCTCAGCCCTTAAGGACTTCTCGTCCTTTTCCAAGGTGTGTTCCCCGACCTTCACCTTGAATACGTCAGGCTGTTGGATATAAGAAAACAAGTCCATCTCTGCAATACAAAGCAAATAAAATTAGACGCGGAAGAACACTAATAGAAAACGGAGATAATAGCAAGTCTATTCAACCCACCCGTTTCATCCGGCCGTAGAAACGTCGGACGGGCACTATCGTCATCCCAAGTTTGGCTCAAACCTATGACATTCAGAAACTCCTTCGGATATTTCTTAAAAGGAGCCCTATTAGTATCCAGGCGCCGCAACAACTCTAGATCCACACCCACATCAAAAGGAGGAGGGTCGCGGTCCACAGACGTTCCCTCATACCATGGAATATCCAAAGGGAAGATGGTCTTTTTAATGAAAAAGAAATGGTCCTTCCAGTTCTTAACCGAATCTAGGGCACTAGTATAACAGACGGGGACAACTAAAGATTTTGGGCCTTTCCTCTTCTCTAACGTCATCCAACCATTGTTAACACCCGCATAATAGAAATTCCTAAACAAATCTATAGTCGGTACACCACCATGGACGCGGCAAAGTATCTCAAAGTGACTAACCCTACAAGCCGCTAACACCGATAGCTGTGATAAATGAATCTGGAAATACTCCAGTACACGGAGCAAAAACAATGAAAGGGGAATCCTAAAGTTTCCGAACTCAAAAAACCTAGTATACACCCCTATCATTCCTTCCGGAGCATCTCTAATAGTATCCCTAGGTCCGGGCGCTATCGGTAAAAGATGCCCTGGAATCTTATACTTATCACAAAATGCGTTTACATCTTCCTGAGTAAGTTTGGAGGTTACCGTACTAATATGCGCCATTCTAAATGATAAATGAAGAATCAGTATGAAAGAGTTCTAACCTGAAAACACTAAAGTCCGGAAATAAAGGAAGGAGGAAGATCAAAGGCGGGAGGAATTCTTGTTTTTAAGAGAGAAGAAAGAATTTTCACTGTGTGTAAAAAGCTTAAAAGTGGTGTAAATCTTAGTATTTATAGCCACACACGCACGTGTTATCCGTTCAATCGAAAGGCCACAAAACTGCCACGTCCCAGGACATTTATTGGACGGTCACAGATATAGCCAGATGGACTGCCCAGATGATCGCAGAGAATGAACGGCCAGCCGCCGCAAACGTCCCATCAGTCAGCAATTGCTTGGGTAAAAACGTTTCGCTATTCCCCATGACAGCCTGTCACCACCACGTGGAAAGTGGTGGAATGTCTTGTCAGCAAACATGGGACACATCCTAAAAACCAACCGCGGAGACTACAACAGCCTCCACACAGCCGTAACCTCTAAAGGCCGCGGAACGCAACTATAAAGTCTAGAACACTTGCTCTTAAACAAAACAAGTATACTAGACTGGGGGGACTTGATCGGGTATAGTACCTCCGGACCCAGCATGTTGGTCCGGACATCACCAGATAATCTTTATCCGCGGCAGAGTTAGTTCACACTAGAACGGAGTCTTGCCAAACCAAGACAAGCACATGCCTCGGACTCCCCAAACCGGGGCAGAGCTCATACTATGCCGCGGCAAATACGCAAGTGGACTCCCCCACTTGATCTGACAGATAAGGCATAAGTGAACCCTGCTCTGACAGCACAAGTGGACTCTGCTCTGACACACCTTGTAACTAGATGATTTTTGTGGCCCGGATGCAACACCTTGTAACTTGTATTGTTTCCCATCTATTGTAAAGATCATAAACATATCCTTCCAATTAGCGTGGACCGTATTCAAGGTGGCTAACCATTGGATACCCAATACTAGATCAGCCCCACCAAGAGAAAAGGGGTGAAAGTCTTGAGTGATCTTAAGTTCATTGACATATACGGGAAGATTTTTGCAAATATAGCTGCATCGAATCACATCCCCATTACCAATTTGGACACCAAATGGTGCCACTGTTTGAGAGGTCAGTTTGAGTTTTCTTACCAAAACATCTGAAATAAAATTATATGTAGACCCCCCATCAATTAAAATTAAAACTTTAGTAGAATGAAGCTTACCTTGGACCTTCATCGTAGTAGGGTGTGGTTTCCCTAAGATAGCATGCAAGCTGATTTCGGCTGTTTCTTCCTGGTCAGAATCGGAATTAATAGAACCGGTTTTGTTTTTCTGCCTTGGATATCCGAGTGTTATTTTTTGATTGAGTTGGTGCTGGGATAGAGGTGAAGTGTGTTGGTTTTGAATCTGGTTGAGACATATTCATATTTGAGGTCCAAGAAGTACTTTTGCTTGGTCGGTGAGAGGAGAGTTTAGATTCAAACTCTAAAGCCAGGCTCATAGCATTATACACCGTACGTGGCTTGTGAATCCTTACATCAGATTTCAATTCATCTTTAAGACCATTCAAAAATACCCCCAAAAGACAATTTTCGGGCCAATTTGAGACCCGAGATGACCTCTTTGCGAACTCCTGCCGATATTCTTGAACTGTTCTAGTTTGTTTTATGCTACAAAGGAACTCATCCGGGTTTTGGAATTCTGCAGGACCAAAATTTTTGGTAAACGCCTGGACCGAAATTTTTGGTCGTTAGAGAGCCAAGAATAAAGGTCCAAAGCATCACCCTCTAGGTGCATAGAAGCCACTTCAACCTTCTCCTCATCAGGTATCTGATAATACCTGAAGTATTTTTCAGCCTTCAGTTAGCCACTCGCGAGGGTCTCCGCCGCTGAAAGTTGAAAATTTGATTTTGCTGTAAGGTCTAAAGTGCTGTCGACCCTTCCAAGAACTTTCCCCTTCATCATTCTTGCTTCCCCGGGAATGTTCCCCTGCTTTCAAGGCTGCTATATATTCCTTCATCGTTTCAATTCACTCCAACTTTGCGGCTATGGCAGCCAATTGAGCAGCAATAGAATCAGGTGGGTTGCTGCCATCAGTTGAGTTATTCCAGGTCTGCACCATGATTGTTCCCGGCAATGGAACCAAATGATAAGAACATAATTGACAAAGATAGAAAGAGGCTAGATTTTATTAGAAACGAAATGATAGTGGCCCGATTCGAGAGGAGCTAAGTCTCCAATTACAAGAACAAGATAACCAAAAACCTTGAATGGCAATAATGCAAAACTAGCCTGTTATTTATACTAGCCAAACCCTGAAATTAAGTCCCTAATTTTCTGGAAGATCCCTAATTTCCTGGAAAGGACATTTATTTGATTGATTGACAGAAATCACCCATTGAATGGGTTCAACCAATTTCTGAAAATAGAGTCCAGCTGCCCCATTTGGCAGCTGTCTGATTCTTCTTTCTAGAATAAACCTTAATTGGTGGATCCTTATCAAATTCTTACAAGCTCTGGCAGTTAAGCTTAAAGTGAACTTGCTTTGTTGAGTAAGATTTTTTAAGGAATGTTTTTGAGCTATTTACTCACTAAAAACTACCTTATCGTAAGTGAGTAATAAAATACGTTGCATTTACAACTTTGTTTGGTGGTCCTTGATGGAGACATAATATACGACAAGGAAATATGAAGATTCTAGTTAATTAACATAAGGGGTAATCTCCTAGTGTGTAAAAAGTACAAAATCGGATAAAAAGTACAAGTCAGCATAAAAAAAAATATAAGTCAAATAAAAAAAGTACAAGTCGCATAAAAAAGTGCAAGTCTCATAAAAAAAAAGTACAAGTCGCATAAAAGTAAACCGTTGGTCACATAAGAGGACACTTACATACATGTATATTCCATTTACACATATGTACTTTCAAATTGAACACTTGTCAAAGTCGCATATGTCACATAAGTCGCAAAAGGGCAAATGCTAAAACTAAAAGTTTTTCAGGCTAACATTTAATTGATAGTGACCTTTGGGGCAAGAAATGAATTAGCACTCCACATAATCACAGTGACATTGATATAAGCGCAAATGATAACCATACATCCGTTTCATCAGTATTCTACTAACATCACTTTCTTTATTTCTTTTTTTTTCCTGTAAATTTGGTAACTGTCTTATCACCTTTTACAAGTTTGACGGGTGACAATTCATAGGACGTCATGTTATAAGAGCAAAAAATATTAACTAACAGAAATTTTGAAAAGTAATAGTGTTCGGGACTGTTTGGTACAGTATGTTGACAGTTTGATGTTGGCAATTAGCTTACGGTCTTTTGTGTTGGGTGATTTTAGTGTCACCAATTATTTTATGTGTAATGGTGATTTACCCGGGACCAAATGTATTTCAAGTTAAGTTATAATACGAGTTTGGAGGTGCGGAGTGCACACTTGTATAAACTAATTAACTTGATTTCGGATACAATGAATGGTAAAGTTTGTGACAGAAAATTTGTCACTAGGACGTTGCAAGAATTTAATAGATGGTGACTGTTGGGAATAGTGACAGAAAAAACGTCACTATTAAGTGTTGCAGAAATCTATTAGAAAGTTAGTTACTTTAAACCAAAAGGTGCAACCATTCATGAAAGGTCATGAAAAGTCATTTTGTCTATTATATATAGACATCATTTTTGGTCTTTCATTACAACATGAACACATATCATATCAACAACAAATACAACAAAGTAATCAATGTTTTGCTCTCATTCTTGTGCCTAGAATTAGAGTGTTCGTTCTTGTCTTATCTCAATACGAATTTCGTGTAACCCAAGGCACAATATGGTCGAAATATTGTATTAGGAAAGTGGACTCTATACACGATTCAAGAACAAGAAAACCAAAAACCTTGAATGGCAATAATGCAAAACTAGCCTGTTATTTATACTAGCCAAACCTTGAAATTAAGTCCCTAATTTTCTGGAAGATCCCTAATTTCTTGGAAAGGACATTTATTTGATTGATTGACAGAAATCATCCATTGAATGGGTTCAACGAATTTCCGAAAATAGAGTCCAGCTGCCCCATTTTGGCAGCTGTCTGATTCTTCTTTCTAGAATAAACCTTAATTGGTGGATCCTTATCATTACTTCCCGCCGGTAAAACGCCTTGTCCTCAAGGCGGAATGCAGGGAATTGCTCAGCCACTAGATCATAAGTTTCCCACGTAGACTCTTATATCGGACGGTTACACCATGAAATCAACAATTCTAGGATGGGTTGGCCAGCTTCATAGACCCATCGATGAGTGATGACCGAGCTAGGCTGCAAATCAATTTCCCAGTCTTTGGTGATGGGTAATGGGGAAGCTGGGACAGACGAAAAAGAACCATGAGCAGGTTTAAGCATTGAGATGTGAAAGACCGGATGGATTCTAGCTTCGGGAGGTAATTCCAGCTCATAAGCGACCGGACCAACTACTCGTTTAATACGATATGGGCCAAAAAACCTGGGGGACAGCTTCTCGTTTCGACGTTTAGCCAAACTCTTTTGGCGATATGGTTGAATCTTCAAGAATACATAATCACCAACCTGAAATACAAGTTCTCGTCGTTTCAGATTTTCTTGGTTCCTCATTCGGTCTTGGGCCTTTTGGAGATTTTGACGAAGAAGCTTTAACATATCATCCCGATCAATTAGTTGTTGTTCTAGCTCGGCGTTTTTAGTCTCTCCTGCTACATAGGGAAACAAAGAAGGAGGTTCCCGACCATAAACAATAGAAAATGGAGTGGTACTTGTAGAAGTGTGGTATCCGGTGTTATATGAATATTCAGCCCATGGTAAGTATGCACTCCATTTGGTTGGTTGTTTACTAGCGAAGCAACGAAGGTAAGCTTCTAGGCAGCGATTTAGTACTTCGGTTTGTCCATCCGTTTGAGGATGGTAACTTGTACTCAACTTCAATTTGGTTTGGCTTAATCGGAACAATTCTTGCCAAAAGTTGCTAAGGAAAACAACATCTCGATAAGAAACAATGGAGCGGGGAAAGCCATGCAACCTGATTATTTCCTTACAAAAACCCGCCGCCACTCCCTTGGCTGTGTAAGGATGCGCTAAACATATGAAGTGAGCATATTTGCTTAGACGATCCACCACAACTAAAATAGTATCGAAGCGGCTAGAGGGAGGTAAACCAACAATAAAGTCCATAGAAACATCCTCCCAAATCTGACTCGGAATGGGCAGGGGTTGAAGCAGTCCTGCAGGAGCCAAAGTTTGGTACTTTTGTTGCTGACATACCACACATTGCTAGACAAAGTTCCGGACATCTTGTTTCATCTTTAGCCAATAATAACGAGAAGAAAGTCGTCTGTAGGTTTTTAAAAATCCTCCATGACCACCGATTGGAGTGTCATGCACTTCTTGTAACAATTTAGATCTGAGGGATGGTACCTCTGGTATTACCAACCGCCTGTGGTGAAACAAAAATTGATCCACAAGTGAGAAATCAGGGGCAGATGTAGGATCCTCTTGCAACTTCTTGATCAGATCGCTTGTAAATGGATCAGTTTGTAAACCTGCTTTTATATCAGCCACCTCCACACAATAAGGGACAATGAGTGCTAATAATTCTCCAGAGTGGGGTCGATGAGACAAGGCATCTGCTCCCTTGTTCTCTTTCCTAGCCTTATGAATAATCGAAAAATCATAAGGCATGAGTTTTAGAAGCATCCTTTGCTGTTCGACAGTGGTAATGCGCTGCTATAATAAAAACTTTAGGGTATAGTGATCGGTACGAATAAGAAAGTGCCGACCAAGCAAGTAATGACTCCATTTTTGAACAGCTAGTACTAGTGCCAACAGCTCCCTATCGCAAGCTGATTTAAATCGGATGGATGGAGAAAATCCCTTACTGAAATAGGCCACGGGGTGGTCTTCCTGTGATAATATCGCTCCCACTCCATCTGATGATGCATCACATTCTATAACAAAGGATTTCGAGAAGTCTGGTTACCTCAAAACTGGTGTTGTTAGCAGCGCTTGTTTCAGGTCATTAAAGGCCTTAAGGGTTGCCTCTGTCCAAAGAAACCCATCCTTCTTAGTCAAGGCAGTAAGTGGACGGGCTATAAGTCCATAATTACGAACAAAACGCCTATAATAGCCGGTCAACCCAAGGAAACCCCTCACCTCTTTTACTGTTGAGGGAATGGGCCATGACTTAACTGCTGAAATCTTTTCTTCCTCCACACTAACTCCTTCAGGGCTGATTACATGACCCAGAAACACCACTTGTTCTTGCCCAAAACAGCACTTTGATAATTTGGCAAAGAATCGGTTGTCATGCAGCAATTTTAAGGCTCGTTCTAAATGATACCTGTGTTGCTCCATATTTGAGCTGTAAATTAAAATATGATCAAAGAATACAAGTATAAAACGCCGTAAATAGGGGCGAAATAAGTCATTCATAACAGCCTGAAATGTGGAAGGAGCATTAGTTAAGCCAAAAGGCATAACCTTGAACTCTTAATGACCAGAATGGGTACGGAAAGCTGTCTTTTCGATATCCTGGGCTGTTACTATGATTTGATAATAACCTGATCGCAAATTGAGTTTTGAAAATACTGTAGCACCGTACAATTCAGCAAGTAACTCATCAATGTTGGGTATCGGGTATTTATCAGCTATAGTTATCTTGTTAAGGGCCCGATAATCGACTCACATTCGCCACGTATTGTCCTTCTTCTTCACTAATAAAACCGGGCTTGAAAAAGGACTTGTGCTCGGTTGTATAAAGCCAGCTGCCATTAATTGTTCCACTTGTTTTTCTATTTCAGATTTTTGGGAGTGAGGGTAACGGTAAGGGCGGATATTGGGTGGAGTTGAGTTGGGCAATAGAGGAATTGAATGGTCTTGTGATCTAACCGGGGGTAGGTCTTTAGGTTCTTCAAAAATAGCTGTGTATTGTGTGATAATAGGCTGAAGTGGGGTTGGTATGCAGGGTAGAGTTTCTAGTTCAACGGCTAGGTGTTGAAAACTAGATGATTTTTGTGGCCTGGATGCAACACCTTGTAACTTGTATTGTTTCCCATCTATTGTAAAGATCATAAACATATCCTTCCAATTAGCGTGGACCGTATTCAAGGTGGCTAACCATTGGATACCCAATACTAGATCAGCCCCACCAAGAGAAAAGGGGTGAAAGTCTTGAGTGATCTTAAGTTCATTGACATGTACAAGAAGATTTTTGCAAATATAGCTGCATCGAATCACATCCCCATTACCAATTTGGACACCAAATGGTGCCACTATTTGAGAGGTCAGTTTGAGTTTTCTTACCAAAACATCTAAAATAAAATTATATGTAGACCCCCCATCAATTAAAATTAGAACTTCAGTAGAATGAAGCTTACCTTGGACCTTCATCGTAGTAGGGTGTGGTTTCCCTAAGATAACATGCAAGCTGATTTCGGCTGTTTCTTCCTGGTTAGAATCGGAATTAATAAGTTCTGTCACAGGTGATTCCTCCGTGTCTTCCTCTGCTTCTAACACTTTGAGAGTACCGGTTTTGCATCGATGACCCGGTTTGTATTTATCACCGCATCTGAAACATTCCCCTTTTAAGAATCGGTTTTGTTTTTCTGCCTCAGATATCCGAGTGTTATTTTTTGATTGAGTTGGTGCTGGGATAGAGGTGAAGTGTGTTGGTTTTGAATCTGGTTGAGACATATTCGTATTTGAGGTCCAAGAAGTACTTTTGCTAGGTCGGTGAGAGGAGAGTTTAGATTCAAACTCTAAATCCAGGCTCATAGCATTATACACCGTACGTGGCTTGTGAATCCTTACATCATATTTCAATTCATCTTTAAGACCATTCAAAAATACCCCCAAAAGACAATTTTCGGGCCAATTTGAGACCCGAGATGACCTCTTTGCGAACTCCTGCCGATATTCTTGAACTGTTCTAGTTTGTTTTATGCTACAAAGGAACTCATCCGGGTTTTGGAATTCTGCAGGACCAAAATTTTTGGTAAACGCCTGGACCAAAATTTTTGGTCGTTAGAGAGCCAAGAATAAAGGTCCAAAGCATCACCCTCTAGGTGCATAGAAGCCACTTCAACCTTCTCCTCATCAGGTATTTGATAATACCTGAAGTATTTTTCAGCCTTCAGTAGCCACCCGCGAGGGTCTCCGCCACTGAAGGTTGGAAATTCGATTTTGTTGTATGGTCTAAAGTGCTGTCGACCCCTCCAAGAACTTTCCCCTTCATCATTCTTGCTTCCCCGGGAATGTTCCCCTGCTTTCAAGGCTGCTATATCTTCCTTCATCATTTCAATTCACTCCAACTTTGCGGCTATGGCAGCCAATTGAGCAGCAATAGAATCAGGTGGGTTGCTGCCATCAGTTGAGTTATTCCGGGTCTGCACCATGATTGTTCCCGGCAATGGAACCAAATGATAAGAACATAATTGACAAAGATAGAAAGAGGCTAGATTTTATTAGAAACGAAATGATAGTGGCCCGATTCGAGAGGAGCTAAGTCTCCAATTACAAGAACAAGATAACCAAAAACCTTGAATGGCAATAATGCAAAACTAGCGTGTTATTTATACTAGCCAAACCCTGAAATTAAGTCCCTAATTTTCTGGAAGATCCCTAATTTCCTGGAAAGGACATTTATTTGATTGATTGACAGAAATCACCCATTGAATGGGTTCAACCAATTTTCGAAAATAGAGTCTAGCTGCCCCATTTGGCAACTGTCTGATTCTTCTTTCTAGAATAAACCTTAATTGGTGGATCCTTATCAAATTCTTACAAGTTCTCGCAGTTGAGCTTAAAGTGAACTTGCTTTGTTGAGTAAGATTTTTTAAGGAATGTTTTTGAGCTATTTACTCACTAAAATCTACCTTATCGTAAGTGAGTAATAAAATACGTTGCATTTACAACTTTGTTTGGTGGTCCTTGATGGAGACATAATATACGACAAGGAAATATGAAGATTCTAGTTAATTAACATAAGGGGTAATCTCCTAGTGTGTAAAAAGTACAAAATCGCATAAAAAGTACAAGTCAGCATAAAAAACATATAAGTCGCATAAAAAAAAGTACAAGTCGCATAAAAAAGTGCAAGTCTCATAAAAAAAAAGTTCAAGTCGCATAAAAGTACACCGTTGGTCACATAAGAGGACACTTACATACATGTACTTTCCATTTACACATATGTACTTTCAAATTGAACACTTGTCTAAGTCGCATATGTCACGTAAGTCGCAAAAGGGCAAATGCTAAAACTAAAAGTTTTTCAGGCTAACATTTAATTGATAGTGACCTTTTGGGGCAAGAAATGAATTAGCATTCCACATAATCACAGTGACATTAATATAAGCGCAAATGATAACCATACATCCGTTTCATCAGTATTCTACTAACATCACTTTATTTATTTCTTTTTTTTTTTCCTGTAAATTTGGTAACTGTCTTATCACCTTTTTACAAGTTTGACGGGTGACAATTCATAGGACGCCATGTTATAAGAGCAAAAAATATTAACTAACAGAAATTTTGAAAAGTAAAAGTGTTCGGGACTGTTTGGTACACTATGTTGACAGTTTGATGTCGGCAATTAGCTTACGGTCTTTTGTGTTGGGTGATTTTAGTGTCACCAATTATTTTATGTGTAATGGTGATTTACCCGGGACCAAATGTATTTCAAGTTAAGTTATAATACGAGTTTGGAGGTGCGGAGTGCACACTTGTATAAACTAATTAACTTGATTTCAGATACAATGAATGGTAAAGTTTGTGACAGAAAATTTGTCACTAGGACGTTGCAAGAATTTAATAGATGGTGACTGTTGGGAATAGTGACAGAAAAAATGTCACTATTAAGTGTTGCAGAAATCTATTAGAAAGTTAGTTACTTTAAACCAAAAGGTGCAACCATTCATGAAAGGTCATGAAAAGTCATTTTGTCTATTATATATAGACATCATTTTTGGTCTTTCATTACAACATGAACACATATCATATCAACAACAAATACAACAAAGTAATCAATGTTTTGCTCTCATTCTTGTGCCTAGAATTAGAGTGTTCATTCTTGTCTTATCTCAATACGAATTTCGTGTAACCCAAGGCACAATATGGTCGAAATATTGTATTAGGAAAGTGGACTCTATACACGATTCAAGAACAAGATAACCAAAAACCTTGAATGGCAATAATGCAAAACTAGCCTGTTATTTATACTAGCCAAACCTTGAAATTAAGTCCCTAATTTTCTGGAAGATCCCTAATTTCTTGGAAAGGACATTTATTTGATTGATTGACAGAAATCACCATTGAATGGGTTCAACGAATTTCTGAAAATAGAGTCCAGCTGCCCCATTTTGGTAGCTGTCTGATTCTTCTTTCTAGAATAAACCTTAATTGGTGGATCCTTATCATTACTTCTTGCCCTGTAAAATGCCTTGTCCTCAAGGCGGAATGCAGGGAATTGCTTAGCCACTAGATCATAAGTTTCCCACGTAGACTCTTATATCGGACGGTTACACCATGAAATCAACAATTCTAGCATGGGTTGGCCAGCTTCATAGACCCATCGATGAGTGATGACCGAGCTAGGCTGCAAATCAATTTCCCAGTCTTTGGTGATGGGTAATGGGGAAGCTGGGACAGACGAAAAAGAACCATGAGCAGGTTTAAGCATTGAGATGTGAAAGACCGGATGGATTCTAGCTTCGGGAGGTAATTCCAGCTCATAAGCGACCGGACCAACTACTCGTTTAATACGATATGGGCCAAAAAACCTGGGGGACAGCTTCTCGTTTCGACGTTTAGCCAAACTCTTTTGGCGATATGGTTGAATCTTCAAGAATACATAATCACCAACCTGAAATACATGTTCTCGTCGTTTCAGATTTTCTTGGTTCCTCATTCGGTCTTGGGCCTTTTGGAGATTTTGACGAAGAAGCTTTAACATATCATCCCGATCAATTAGTTGTTGTTCTAGCTAGGCGTTTTTAGTCTCTCCTGCTACATAGGGAAACAAAGAAGGAGGTTCCCGACCATAAACAATAGAAAATGGAGTGGTACTTGTAGAAGTGTGGTATCCGGTGTTATATGAATATTCAGCCCATGGTAAGTATGCACTCCATTTGGTTGGTTGTTCACTAGCGAAGCTGTAATACCTGAAATTAAGATAACTTGTAAAATGACCAAATTACCCTGAAACCATATAACCTATGTAAATAACTTATAAAAGTCTGAAACAATTCCAAACTACTGAATACGAACTACCCATCTAGTAAATTTATTTCTGGGACAACATTATATTAATTTGAATGTCCAAAAATTATTAATTCACATATACATATTTGTATAATCCGAAAATAATTAACTAAAGTTAATATATTTATAAAATCATTTTAATTAAGATAATTATCAAATAAATTAGGAAAATATATCAAAGACAATACAATACTAATCCTTTTCAAATTGTGGGCCGAAATTCTGGAACCATGCCCCCTCCTAGTCGGTTTAATAAGGATAACAACAAACCACATTATTTTGTAAAACCCTAAATAGCCGAAACCCTAACTAGCGACACAAAACAAATCGACCAAACATTCCACACAACTTCTGGACTTGATCTAGCATTTTTCTGGAGTTCTTCAAGGTGTAATCTAGCTAGGAAAAATAAGAATTGGCTTGTGGAGGGCATCGTTCGATCGTGGTTAATTGTTTTGTTCGAATCATACGTACGAGAGGTATAAATTCCCACGACTTATTCTCACGTTCTAAAAATTATCCAGTATTTTTCTAGTGATCTACATGTCGAATATGACCTAAGAAAAATAATAAACACGAATCATGCATGTTTATTTAGGCGTACGAAATTAAAAGGGTTAAAACAAACTTAATTTGTAAATCATGCTATATGAATTTTTTGAGGTGTAACCATAATTTTTACATGTTCTATACTGATAATATAAGCCTCGAAAAATAACCATGTGTTCGATTGAAGCCTATAATAATTAATCTTGAATTGTGTATGTATCGGATCTAAAAGAAAATAAAGATAAATTGGGGGAAAACCCTAAATCGAATTAGGGTTAGGGTTTTGTGGGTTGGATCTGAATAATTTAATGAATTTAATGATTGTGTCATAATGGTTTAATGATTGGTTAAAGTTAGGGTTTGGTTTTGCAACTTTACAAGTATATACGATTGGTTTTTAAAGTATAAGGGTGTGTTTTGCCAACTTTGAAACTTGTGGGATATTTTTTTAATGTTATATAAGTCAGTAGGGATGTAAGAAAAACATAACTTGAGGGTCCTAAGTGTAAATATTGCAAGATAATGAATTAAGTGTATTTATAAGGGTTGTTTTGTAATTAATTAAAATAGAGGGACTAAAAGTGTAAATTCTGGAAACTTGAAGTCATTTTGAGTAAATAATGATATTAAGAGTGTTTTGTGTAATTTTGAGTATTTATGGGCTTAATATGTAATTGTTATAAAATTATGATTTAATTATAAGTTTTGTAAAGTTAAGGGACCAAATGTGTAATTAATAAATTCTGAGGGATCTAATTTGTAATTCATATAATTCTGAGGTTATGTTTTGTAACTTTGTAAAATAAGGTACTTGTTTGGAAAATATGAATATTATAAGGATTAAAACATGAATTATGTAAATGTAGGGTTTGTTTTGTAAACTATATAACTAAAGGGGTTTAATCTGTAAATGGTGAAACTAAAAGGATTAAGATGTCATTCTGAATAAAATAAGTATTTAAGTCAGTAACTTAAAGTATTTTCACTTTATGCCTTTGAATTAGATGAACTTACAATTAAAACCCTGAACTATGGAATCTGTCATAATAAACCCTAAACTTTTGTAACCTGCTAAAAATGGAAAGTTACTAAATCTGGAAAGTTACCAAAAATAGAAAGTTACTTAAAATGAAAAGATAACTAAAACCCACTTGTCATTTTGTCTTCTACTCCCTTAGGTTCGAGGAAGGAGTAATCTAATCTCTATCAGCGTTTATCTCTGTGTTCTTGCATTCATAATAAGGTACAGATATTCTGCCCTTCTCTAGTAAGGTGCTTTCGTTTTCTTTTGATTTCGTATTTTGATTCGTTTAGGGTTCCCTATACCATTGCTATGTTCCCTCCTGTTTGTGCACCGTTCATGTGATCTTTTATTGGTGAATCCTTGATGTGTTCTTCCTTTGTTCTAAAACTTCTTGAACCTCTTTGTTTTGACCTATTGTCTTGAGTCCTGATCTGTAAATCTTGTATTGAAACTTAATCTGATATACTTGTAGTAAAAACTTGATTTGATTCTTGATATAAATCTTAACCTGTTAAATCCTTATTTGAACATAATTGATTTTGGAACTATCTTTATCACACATATGAAACCGTTTGAGAAAAACTATTTTAAAAGAAGCAACACTACCTTTATGGGAAATTAATAAAAGTTTTGGAAGACCATTTTTATGAAAACTATTTTGTAAGATCAGTTGTCATAAAACCGTTTGTGAAGGATTGTTTAAATGGACTTTTAAATAGAAATCTTTCTAAATGAACTTTTGCTATGACCTCTAATTATGAACTTGTGAAAACTCTTTTCTGAAAACCTTTTGATATTGCCCTTTGGAACTGAACTTGAACTTTGATATAAAAACTTAATCTGATAAACTCCGACTAAAACCTTTGATATTAAATCCTAAAAAATTTCTTGATATGAACCTTATGCCATGAACCCTTAAGATTTGACTTTCTAATTATGCTAGTACATTTGACCTTTGACCTGACAGTTTGATATCCGAGCCAATCACTAGGCATGAGGGTTTCATGTCCATGTCATTGACGCACCTCTGACATGACTCTAGGGCAGGAGAGTGATGACCTGTTCCGTCCCTTATTTATTATTTGCTATGGCCATTATAATTGTGATTATTGATTTGTCTGTGGGGCGTATGGGTGCACTCTAGATTTGACCTGTTATCTGTTTATATTTTATGTTTATTATTCTTTGTTTATTATATCTGGTGACTGATGGTGTGTGCGATACACGTCTTTCACATTATCGGAGAGCTGATCACTCTACACAGGTTTGTTTATTATTTGTATGCTATGTTATCTGGGCTCGTGATAGATTCCTGTGTTCCTGTTTTTCTAAAATCTTATTCACTTTTGTGCTTTTCTTTTATTCATGATCCATTTCTCATTCCTTTCATTTTGATTTCGTATCGGTATGATCTGCATTCCTGATTTCCCTTGTACTGCTATACATTATCGTTTCTTGTTATCTATATATCTGTTCACTGAGCTCTCGTAGCTCAGCCGCGTTTTCTTTTTCACGCGGCAGGTATTAGTAGGAAGCTGGGAATGAGTGAAGAGTGTACCTTGGACTTAGAAGATTGGATAGCTATGCTGGGTTAGAGTTGGATTGAAATATTTCTTAGAATTAGTTTTGGAAGTTTTAATTGTAATTAACCATTCAGATTCAATATTTTATTTGTAAATATTTTATTTGTAATCCTTGAATTTTTGTATTATTATATTAGTATGCTTTGTTTTGATCTGATATGGATCCATGGTTGTGATATATTTGCCCTTTTCGGGTCGGGGTGTTACAGAAGCAACGAAGGTAAGCTTCTAGGCAGCGATTTAGTACTTCGGTTTGTCCATCCGTTTGAGGATGGTAACTTGTACTCAACTTCAATTTGGTTTGGCTTAATCGGAACAATTCTTGCCAAAAGTTGCTAAGGAAAACAACATCTCGATCAGAAACAATGGAGCGGGGAAAGCCATGCAACCTGATTATTTCCTTACAAAAAACCGCCGCCACTCCCTTGGCTGTGTAAGGATGCGCTAAACATATGAAGTGAGCATATTTGCTTAGACGATCCACCACAACTAAAATAGTATCGAAGCGGCTAGAGGGAGGTAAACCAACAATAAAGTCCATAGAAACATCCTCCCAAATCTGACTCGGAATGGGCAGGGGTTGAAGCAGTCCTGCAGGAGCCAAAGTTTGGTACTTTTGTTGCTGACATACCACACATTGCTGGACAAAGTTCAGGACATCTTGTTTCATCTTTAGCCAATAATAACGAGAAGAAAGTCGTCTGTAGGTTTTTAAAAATCCTCCATGACCACCGATTGGAGTGTCATGCGCTTCTTGTAACAATTTAGATCTGAGGGATGGTACCTCTGGTATTACCAACCGCCTGTGGTGAAACAAAAATTGATCCACAAGTGAGAAATCAGGGGCAGATGTAGGATCCTCTTGCAACTTCTTGATCAGATCGCTTGTAAATGGTTCAGTTTGTAAACCTACTTTTATATCAGCCACCTCCACACAATAAGGGACAATGAGTGCTAATAATTCTCCAGAGTGGGGTCGGCGAGACAAGGCATCTGCTCCCTTGTTCTCTTTCCTAGCCTTATGAATAATCGAAAAATCATAAGGCATGAGTTTTAGAAGCATCCTTTGCTGTTCGACAGTGGTAATGCGCTGCTCTAATAAAAACTTCAGGGTATAGTGATCGGTACGAATAAGAAAGTGCCGACCAAGCAAGTAATGACTCCATTTTTGAACAGCTAGTACTAGTGCCAACAGCTCCCTATCGTAAGCTGATTTAAATCGGTTGGATGGAGAAAATCCCTTACTGAAATAGGCCACGGGGTGGTCTTCCTGTGATAATATCGCTCCCACTCCATCTGATGATGCATCACATTCTATAACAAAGGATTTTGAGAATTCTGGTAACCTCAAAACTGGTGTTGTTAGCAGCGCTTGTTTCAGGTCATTAAAGGCCTTAAGGGTTGCCTCTATCCAAAGAAACCAATCCTTCTTAGTCAAGGCAGTAAGTGGACGGGCTATGTTAGGAACTTGTTTTTATTCATATTTCAAGTCTCGATCATTTGTGTTAAATGTTGCTAAGTGTTAAGGGCTATATTTGTTTGTTATTAATGATCCGGCCTATTAGTAGCCCATGGGCCGGTTTATAGTAATTTAAATGTAATTAGTTTCTAGAAGAATCACCCCATGTGCTTACCCTAGAATCGTTGCCTATAAATAGAAGGCATGGGGTGCCTCATTTCATGTTGGTTTTTCATGTATGTGCGAAAGCTCTGCTCGTGTGTAGATGGATTAAGTGAAAGCCTTACATTCTTCTTATTCTCTTCTTGTTCTCTTCTCTAGTTTGCTTATTAGCTTATTTATCTTAATACGTAGCTTAATCTAGTGTAGTAGTACGTGTTCTTATTTGTCATATCGAGTGTGTGTTTGAGATATTGTCACGATCCATCAATTGGTATCAAGAGCCACGGTATTAGTTTTGGTTGTTTTGAGTGATTTGTTCTTGTCAAAATTCGTATTTTTTGTGTGTGGATCTGATTTTTTTTTAAAAACTGTTGCAAGTGTGATAATATTTTTTATTGTCATAATACTATAACAGTTTTTTTAATGAATCTAGTCCACTTATCTATCCATATTCAGTCCTGCGTAGTTACTTTATCATTATTTTTTTGTGACTGTTTTTTTTGGATTATTCCCGTGAAAAGTCTAATGCTTATATGATGGTCGTTAAAATGGTTCAAAGGTAGTCGGATATAACTGGGAATATATAAAGTTGGCCGGAAAAGTCGGAAATATCATCGGAAAAATAGTCTATATGGTCAGATGAAAGTGGTCAGATCTGGGTTGCAACAGGTGGACGAAAAATGGTCGGAATTTTTGGCCAGACGCTCGCCGGATTTCTTGGTCAAAAAGTCAAAACCCTTTTTTATCTGAGTTGCTTGTAAAGCAAATCAGATAAACCCTCATCTATCTGGATTCGATTTCTTGTACAAGAAATGCGATAACGATCAATCTCGACAATTTTGTCTGAGATCCAATCTCGATAATTTTATCGCGTTTGGGACATTATCGCAGTTGGACCATTTATCGCTGTCATGAAACAACTACTTATTGCAGTTGGGGTCAACGGTCAACCGGTCAACAGGTAAATTTTATCGCTAATTATCAAAGTTAAAAGAAATCAGAAGAAGATGTGAAGCCTAATATAACCACTTTGACCACGACCAATTCACTACAACCTTCGTTGACTTCAGTTGTACATCATCAGTCAAGAAAATCAAAACTTTAACACAAATCAAACTACTTCAAATATTATCGATCTCAGTTTATTGTTCACATGATTACCAGTCGTTAAAGACTTCATTTGTGTGAACTAATTACATCACAGACCTATGACCATAACTTCACTGCCAAAAACAAATCCAAATCTTACCGCAACCATAGACACTGGCATATCACTCTCCAATTCACAATCAAGCAACACGAGATCTAAACCTTTGACTCAAACATAACAGAAAAATAGTAACTTGATCTCAGCCTCTTGTCTTTCGTGTAACTAAAGTATAATCAAACCTTAAGAGGCCGATTAAACGAAAGAAAGAACATCATCATCGATCTAGTGTTTTTTTTGGCACGCTTCATTTTTTTTTATATCCGATTATGTTTTAGAAAGAAACAACAACAAGATTGTTGTTATTTCTTTTCTCAATCGGTTTCAAACAAAAAAACATGATCCAATCAACTTACCTGTGACCTTGTGTCAGGATCTTGAAGGCTCACAATAGCTCTCTTGATTCGAATAGTGCTGGAATCGAAGATACAAGTTGGGTATGGATTTGATGTGTGACGAAGATGAGTCTTGATTGAGTTGAGGAGAGAGTATAGGTGAAGGGTGGCGGATGGTTTTGATGGTGTTGTTTCTTTTTGTTAACTAATGTGAAATAAAAAGGGACGGATCTGTTTCTTCTTTCAAAGATCTAATATTTTTGATGTGGGAAGCGGATTTTTTTTAGTGAAGGAGAGAGGCGGATTGTTTAATGTGATTAGGGTTTGGTGGTTATTAAATACCCCGAAAGTTTAGGGTTAATGATGGGCTGATTATTTTTTCTTTTGGGCCGTATGATGGACTGGGTATATTGGAGTGTTGGATTTGGGCTTATTATGAGCTGCCAAATTTATAACACACAAAAGTGTTATCCAGATTTTATTAGATATACAAACTTTTGTTGTTGTTAGTATTTAATAATTTTTGGCATTAGAGTGGTATTTTGGTTCGACAAATTTCACGGGGATACGATTTTTGACAAGATCGGGATAAAACCATTATCATAGTTCACTTTAACCGTCAAAAGGCTAGTTTTGGGTATTAAACCGCAAGATGTGACTACGGGGATAATTCTTTATTATTTATTTGAGGTTGAAGTGGGATATCATGGGTGCGTGTACTTAGTATCCAACCGTTATCAATTCTCCACCTGTTTCCAATGTTTGTGATGCAGGTGATTCAAATCGTCCTTTGGATTGTTGATAGCGGGTGCTCCCGACACATGACCGGCAATCTCAAACTTCTTCAAAACTTTATTGCAAAGTTTATTGGAACGGTCAGATTCGGGAATGATTACTTCGCTGCAATTATGGGCTATGGGGATTACATTAATGGGAACATCGAAATCAGCCGTGTGTATTATGTTGAAGGCCTTGGTCATAATTTATTCTCCGTGGGACAATTCTGCGATGGAGACTTGGAAGTAGCATTCAGGGAGAAAACTTGCTTTATTCGTGATCTTCAAGGCAACGACCTCATGAAAGGGAAACGCGGAACCAGTCTGTATACTATCTCCCTTGAAGGCATGACAGCTTCTACTCCTATTTGTTTACTCTCCAAGGCTCATCCCACAAAGGCTTGGTTATGGCACAAAAGATTGTCTCATCTCAATTTTAAAACAATCACTGACCTTGCCAAGAAGAAATTAGTTGACGGTTTACCAAAATTCAGATATGCCAAGGATCACTTGTGTTCTACGTGTGAACAAGGGAAAAGTCACCGTGCTCATTTTCCTCCCAAAACAGAACACAGCACAGACCATGTCCTACAACTGCTTCATATGGATTTGTGTGGTCCGATGCGAGTTCAGAGTATAAATGGGAAGAAGTATATTCTGGTAATAGTGGATGACTACTCAAGATGGACTTGGGTCTATTTTCTTCGGACTAAAGATCAAGTTCCTTCTATCCTCATCACATTTATCACAAAGATTCAAGTTCAAGTCCGCAACACCGTCCGCATCATAAGAACAGACAACGGGACTGAATTTAAGAATCAAATCATTCGGGAATTCACTGAGAAACATGGTATTGTTCATCAGACTTCAATAGCTCGCACTCCAGAACAAAATGGTGTAGTTGAAAGACGAAACCGTACGCTCGTGGAAGCAGCTCGAACTATGTTGATCAATGCTCAATTACCGGACTATCTTTGGGCTGAAGCTGTCAATACTGCTTGTTAAACTCAGAATCGTGCCATGATCAACAAAAGACACAGCAAAACACCATATGAGCTTATACAAGGAAGAAAACCAAACATCAACTATTTTCACGTCTTTGGAGCATTGTGTTATCCGAAGAATGATAAAGATGATCTTGGTAAACTTAAGGCTAAAGCAGATATTGGGATATTTGTTGGATACTGTGAGAACTCCAAGGGATACAGAATTTGGAATCGTCGGACTGGGGATATTCAAGAAACCATACACGCTAATTTTGATGAACTCACTGAAATGGCTTCTGAGCAAGACCGCTTGGAACCCGTACACAACCGTATGAACTTTCCTGAATCTTCTTCTGCACCCCTACCTTTCAACAGGAAGGATCTGGAAGATTTGTTTGCACCCATGTTTGATGACAGTTTGGTTAACAGTGCGTCAGAGGCTTCCACAAGTTCCGCTGCTCCACAACTCTCAAATCAAGCACCTGATCCATCAGCATCTACCTCTACCGTAGTTGTTGCCGATGCACCACAACCTGAACCATCATCATCAATGGATACAACACCTCAACCAGCAGTTGAAGATTCTTCCCCCACTTCTAATCAAGTTCCCACACCTTCAGATTATGACGGGAATGCATTCTTCAATCCATTTGCTCCACCACCAACCATTCCAGAACCAGGAGAATCATCCTCGAGCAATATGGACCCGTAAGATCACCTTAACAACATTCAACATATTCCATCCACCCATAAATGGACAAGAGATCACCCTTTGGTAAATATAATTGGAAATCCTAACAATCCAGTCATCACAAGACAAAAACTTCACTCAGACAGTGAACACTGCATGTATGCACTCACTGTTTGTCAATCTGAACCTAAAAACATCAAAGAAGCCCTTACATACGACAACTGGATTGAATCCATGAAAGAAGAGTTGGAACAATTCAAACGTTTGGAAGTTTGGGAATTAGTTGAAAGACCAGATGGAGTTTATGTTGTTGGATTGAAATGGATTTGGAAAAACAAGCACGGTGCAGATCGTACAGTGATTCGTAACAAGACCCGACTGGTAGCAAAAGGTTACAGCCAAGAAGAGGGTATTGACTTCGAGGAATCGTTTGCTCCAGTAGCTCGGATTGAGGCAGTTCAAATGTTTCTGGCATACGCAGCCCACAAAAACATCACAGTCTATCAGATGGATGTGAAAACGGCATTTCTCAATGGACAACTCCGAGAAGAAGTGTATGTGTCATAACCAGAAGGCTTCGTGGACCCAGATCATCCAAACCATGTATATCGGCTTAAGAAAGCCCTTTACGGCCTTAAACAAGCCCCGAGGGCATGGTACGATAAACTGTCTGCATTTCTCCTTGCTAATCATTTTACCATTGGAACTGTTGACCCGACTTTATTTATACAAACACACGGGGAAGACATTCTCATTGTTCAAATTTATGTGGATGATATTATTTTTGGTTCAACCAATAAAAAATATTCAAACGCCTTTTCTAAACTAATGAAACAAAACTTTGAGATGTCTATGATGGGTGAACTTAATTTCTTTCTAGGATTGCAAGTTCATCAATCACCCCGTGGTATATTTCTAAGTCAGTCAAAATATGCTCAGGAAATCCTGAAAAAGCATGGTATGACCAGCTGTGACACCTATAATACCCCAATGTCTTCCTCATCCCCAAAGCTAGATGCTGACATACATGGGACACCCATTGATCCTACGAAGTATCGTAGTATAATTGGCTCAATCATGTATCTCACAGCTAGCAGACCGGATGTTGTATTTGCCACATATCTTTGCTCCCGATATCAGTCTAGACCGACTGAACGGCATTTGTCAGCCGTTAAAAGAATCCTTAGATACATAAAGGGAACCATTAACTTGGGGATCTGGTATCCAAAGGATTCTGGGTTTGAACTTGTTGCATTTTCAGATGCTGACCATGCAGGATGCTTAGACACATGCAAGAGTACATCAGGGGGAGTTCAATTCTTGGGTGACAAGCTCGTCTCTTGGCAATCAAAGAAACAAGACTGCACCTCACTGTCTTCAACAGAATCTGAGTATGTAGCCATGTCTGCTTGTTGTGCTCAAGTCATCTGGATGAGATCACAACTGATGGACTACGGTTACATATTCAACAAGATTCCGATGTATTGTGACTCCAAGAGTGCCATTGCCATTTCATGCAACACAGTCCAGCATTCGAAGTCCAAGCATATTGATCTCCGGTACCATTTCATCAAGGAACACGTGGAAAAGGGTACTGTTGAATTATACTTTGTGGGAACTGAACACCAATTGGCGGATCTGTTCACAAAAGCCTTGCCTCATGCAAGATTTGTGGATCTGGTTCACCGGATTGGTATGAGATGTTTGACGCCAAATGATTTGGAAAAGTTTCTTAAAAATAATTAACCAAGTCAAACATTTCCAAACTATCTTTGTAAATATAAAAAAAAAATGCAAGTACAATCCCTCATCCAACACGTTGTTTTATTTTTACAATGTCTCTAATTATTTTTAAACACGTGTTGAGGGGGAGATAATTTTTACCACAATTTTTTAAAATTGTACTTGCATATTTTCAGAAATTGTTGTTTCACAAAATTTGGTGATAAGATTTTAAGATAGAAAAGTTGTATGCCTTAAATGTCAATAATGAGACTTAGTGTTTGCATGATGGTGGTTTAGGACCTAATGTTCAAAGTTATCAAGGTTAGGGGACTATATGTGTAATAATTGCAAAGATAATTGGTTGATACTTAAAATCTAGGAAATTAATTCATCGCAGTTATTACTCTGCATATTTCACCTACCGTATTAAATTCACCCCACCCACCATCATCGACGACTTTTAAAGATGGTTTTGAACAGATTCTTAATCCAACAGCTAGAACAATCAAAATTGAAAATTAGTTTAGGGTTTGTGTTAATTGGGATTATGAATAAGAGTGTTTGTGTTGGAAATGATTGTACGATAATACTTATACATTGTTTATATTCCTATGTTGAATGCTTAATTACTCCCAGAAACCACCAACTGTTCTAATTGAATTTTAGGGTTTAAGCAACGATTTGGGGAAAACTTTGTGAATGTGTTATTGTATAATTGGTTTATTGTAAAGTTGTTGTTTGATGTTTAATTGAATGTTGGCATGCTTGATTTGTACCCAGAAACACTTTAAGTGAATCGATTAAATTTAAGGGTTTATGAAGAACACGAACACTAGCAGTTTTACTTTTGCATATTTGTGGTTCGTTTATGTTATAACTTAGCCAGAATACTCATAATAGTCATTTAAGTTGTTTGTGAAAAACTGTGGACACAAATCATGAGTTATAATGAATCACAATAAAGATTTAAGTGTATGTTCATCGTCAAAAATGTTCGTAAACTCTTGTACAAGAGTTTATCGAAGTTGGCCAAAATTATCGCAGTTGGGATAGTTATCGCAGTTGGGATAATTATCGCAGTTGAGATAATTATCGCAGTTGAGATTCTTATCTTGATTGGTTTAATTATCTTGATTGACATAACTATCGCAGTTGGATAACTATCGCAGTTGGATAATTATCGCAGTTGGGATGATTATCGCAGTTGGATAATTATCGCAGTTGAGATGATTATCGCAGTTGAAATGATTATCGCAGTTGGATAAATATTGCAATTAGGATATTTATCTTGATTGAATAATTATCGCAGTTGTCATAATTATCGCAGTTGTCATTAATTATCGCAGTTGACATAATTATCGCAGTTGTGATCTGATATAGAATTTTGATCAATTTCCTTAGGTATATCTTTTTATACTTATTAAAATTAATCAAATTTTATAGAATTTGGCTAACTCTTGATAAATTCTTTGACCAAGCATGTAACAACCAATCATAAATACAATAGGGTGCTATGTATTGCTTTTAAAAGCTAACAATTTTTCTAACAAACATGCATTCTGTATATTCGTATATGATTGTTGATTCAGAAACATATTAATGGCAACTTCACAACAACAACCTCTTCCTGCTCTCACCAAAGATGAAGTCTTTCCTCGCGGGTATACTCTGGAAATTGGGAAGAACAATTCACGTGTAGAACTGGACAAGATCAAGTGCTCTGACTCAAGTTGCCAGATTGCGGTAGAGATTCTCAAAGCTCATAAATGCAGGGATCTTCTTGATAGCTCAAACACAATTCCAGAGCTATACATTTATCAATTCTGGGATACCTTCACTAGAAGCAATGATGACAAGTATTTCACTTGTACCCTGGATCGTAAGAAAATCAGAGTTACACCTGCTACACTCCGTAAAGCCTTAAAACTTCCAGAAGCACCTGAACCTTCTAACCAATATCACCCGACACCTTCAGAGTCTGAGGTCATGCAATTCCTGGAAGACATTGGTTATGATGTTCAACCTGATACACCATTAACCACAATCTCCAAAGTCAATGCTAGGTACATTCCTCAACCCTGGAGGACTATCTTCTTCATCATAACCCATTCCATAACTGGAAGAGATAGTGGGTTTGAGCATCCAAGACTTTCTCATCTTCAAGTCTTCTGGGAATTTCTAAACTAGGAACCAATTGACTTTGCTGCTCTCATTTGGGAAGACATAATGTACTTAATGCGAAAAACATCCAAGAAAATTCCATTTGTACGATACACCAAAGTTCTTATTAGCTATCTACTTGATCATCATGAAGACCTTGATAAGCGTCCTACTAATCAAGAGGTTCATGAGTACAGCATGGATAAAACATTAAGCAAAGTCTACTTCCCAAAAGAAAGCACACGCAAACAAGGTGCACGGTTGCCAGAATTTTTGATGCCTGATGAGGTAAAAGAAACTAAAGCTTATCATGATTACGACAAGGCATTCCGTGAACGTCGTGTGGGTCTTGCTAAGTTGGTTGAAGAATCAGGATCTTCAAAGACTCGTTCTCGAAGTAAGACTAAGACGGGTAGTGCATCAAGTGTCTCTGAACCAAAGCAAAAACATCCCAGAACCACTTTCATCAAGAGGAAAGTACCCAGTAAACCCCAACCAAAACCTGAACCGAATAGAATCATTGATGAAGATACTGAATCTGAATCTGAATCATCTGAATCCGAAGAAGAACATGTCTTTATGACTGTTGAAGAAGCTGAACTTCATAATAAGATTTCTCATGAAAATGCACAAAAGCAGAGTCTCAAATCACTAAAAGAAGATGAAGAGCGTAGGGCAAGAAAAGTATTGGAACAACAGATGGAGTATGAGAGAACACATAGAGTTGGAGGATCCCAAACTGTTCATGAAGCAACTTTGACCCAAGATGATCCGGTTAATCAACCCGGAGGATCTGGAGCTGCATCAACCAAGGTTCAGCCTGATACGATTAATCAACTCGATAAGGCTGAATCAGTCTCTTCTCAGCAAACAAGTTCGGTTAATCAACCCGACTTGGGAGCACCGACTCAGGAGGAGAAGGAAAAAGATCAGGATAGCAATATCATTTTATCTGACAAGGATATCTCTGATTCTATGTTTGACGACAATCCCGAGGAACAACCACGTAACGATGATACAGAAGATTGGAACATAGAAGAAGAAAGAGACATTCTGGGAGATAAAGCAATTAAAGCAGCCATGGATCTTAAGGAAGAAGCAAGACAAGAGGAAGAAAGGAAACGTAAGGAGGATACTCAAGCTAACCTGGAAGCAGATAGCTACATTCGTTCTCACACTCCAACACCTCCTCCTTCCCCTCCAAAGGACACAACCAAATCTGAACTGGCTACGGTCATTCATAACCCACAACAGCAGCAAGAACAACCACCAGCTCAGCCCTCTTCTGTTTCTTCACCCAAAACACCTCCTGGATCACCGCCTAAGAATCCAACACCTCCACCCTCACCTCAAAAGGAATCAAATACTAAATCTGATGATCCAATCCCTTCACTCACTCCATCATCTTCGAGATCTTCATCACCAAAATCAAAATCAAAAGCAACTATTTCTGAGAATATTCATAAGGCCTACAAAGGAAAGAGCAAAAGAAGAATCGTCCATGTTACAAAAGTTGAAGTTGTGTCTCCTGCAGCAAAGAAACTTAAACAGGCAGTAAAGAGAGCACAAGCACAACAAGACAAACAAGCAACAACAAAATTGGCTGAAATGGAAAGTTTAGTCAAGAATTTGTCTCAGCAAATGGAAGAGATGCAGGAAAGTAAGAAGAAGATAGATGAATTCCTTGGTTTTAATATCAAAGATCATATGACACGCAAGACAAGGCATTTTGTCAAGCAATTTCTTCCTGATCTTCAACAAAACATAAATGAACATATTGATTCACAACTTGAAGAAAAGATCAAAGAAGCCGTCTCTTCTTCTTCCCAAACCAAACCACTTCCAGATCTCACCACTGAATATATCGAGCTTGTGCTTCTCGACAGACTCTTTGAAATCACCTCTCCTTCTCAAGAAGAAATCAACCTGATCGCGGCTCTTCAAGCACACATTGAGAAGAAATCGTGCAAGGAAGCTGCTGACAAAGGAAAACGTATTCGAGAGGATGATGAGGATGATCAGGACCCTAAACCCGAACATAAGAAACACAAAGGCGGGTCAGGGATACATATTCAGGAGCCAACTGGACATACAACATCATCTCTACCTCCAAAACATCAATCCTCTGGTCCTACTGAAACCGAACATCACTATGAGCACTTTACGGCTGACGACGTGGAATTTCAGCCACAAGACGATCAACCTCATTCACCACCATCACCACTAAAACCAAAGCCCTTCAAATCTAAGTCTTCACACAGCAAGAAGTCATCTAATGAACCAGCTGTTGTCACATGGCTGGATAATGATAAGGATGAGCTAGGGAATGAATGGTTTGATCATCTAGCAAGTGCTCAAGTTCAGACTGACGAAGCTTCCCGAGTTGAAGACAGCACGTTTGCTGTTACTCAAGAGATAAAAAGAAGTCTTAACATTAAGAAGATGACCAAACGGGAACTTCGTCGGATCAAGAACGATGCTTTCCTTCTTCTGAAAGATAAATCCAACAGCGCAGCAGAACTTGAATATCACCTTGAAAACATTGCACGCGCAATGTCAAGTGACTTCGACTGGGCTAATCCAGACGTAGTCAGGAGAGTTGGCAAGAATCAACCGTTCATCACTGATTGGACTAAGCCGCTTTCCGTGATACGAAGATTTCATCACTCAGAAATTCCCTTCCAAATTTTCTTCAACAACGATCTGGAACTTCTAAAGAATGGAGCACAAGGGACGACAAAGTATGCTACGTCAATCACTTTCACACCAGCTGCTCATTACACACAGTCAGCTATTAACAGACATCTGTTTGTTAAAAAGCTCGTCAAATATGATCGTGATGCAGAGTTGGGGATTCATCACTGGTATTCTAAACGACAAAGCTGGTACAAGTACAAACTTGCTCTCCAGAAATCACGAGAACCAGTTTACAGTGATCTCAGAATAGTGGCCGTCATCAATGTGAGCGGATCCAGAAGATGCGATTATATATTTCTCGAAGAGATCACAGTAAAAAGAATCGACAACAATCTCTACACATTCTCTGAGGCTGATTTTCCTGATTTGAATCTGAATGATATCGAAGACATGTATCTGATGAAAGTCCAAGGCAAACTGCAGCATCTGACTAACGAGCTTCGATATGCACTCAGTACTTCCCTCTGTCATTACATCAGGAGAACCATCATCAAAGAACGTGTAGAAGATCTCCAGCTTGGTGTTGAAAGTTATCAGACTCAGCTTAACCTTGTTGAACCACAATTCCTTCTCAACAACAAAAAGGACCCTCAGTACACCATGCTACATAGTCCAGTCTTCGGGTTCGTTTACAGAAGCACAACAGATTTTCACCGTTTCATGGCATTCAATGAAATTCATAAGTTCTGTAACGATACCCTAAAGAGTGTACGTGATGGGTTAGCTAATCGGGTTCGAGATTCGGCGTTGGGTAAATCAAGAAGATGGAATTCGAAGGAGCTGCGACAAGTCAAGGAATTTATTCGAAAGATTGAAGAACGGTTATACCATCGGGATCAGATGAGGAGGCTAGAAAGCTATGTTGGGGGTCGTCCACCTTTTGCTATCAGACTATTCCAGAGGACTGACCTAGTATTCACAACTTTTGGCAAAGGCGGTTGATGTAAGGATCAATTCTAATATTTCATAATATCATTATTCTTTCCATCATTGGCCTGTGCATTACGGCTTGTGCACACATAACAGTGTACAACCCGGACCTCAAAGAAAGGACCCTGAGGTACGCTTTAGTGCCTCAATCCTGAAAAAGGAGCGAAAGCTTCTTACTTATGAGCAGAATTAAAACCAGAATGTTTTCCAAAGTTTTTCAAACATTCTGCTCATAAGGACAAATATTCCCTTGTTAAGGGGGAGTATTTGAAAATATAATCTTTGTTCAAAGAATTATAAATGTTCTTGAAATTCTTCCCTAAAACTCAAAAACAACATATTTTAATCATAAACGTTTTTCCAAAAACATCATGAGTATGCTATTTTTGAGGGGGAGAAGTAAAAGATGATTAAAATATGATGTCTCAATTGCTGGAATCTCGTGTGCTCAAACTCAGAATTGACTCTCGAATTGACGAATAGGAAAGTCAGTAGTCGAAAGGACATGTCCCGGACGGGTAATAAATTCAAGCCAGTTTAACTGGTGATGTATGCGTGTCTCGCAAAGGATGTGTCTGAGTAGAATGTACCGATTTCGAGCGATAATCTTTGAATCTGATCTGGACGGGTAATAATTTCAAGCCAGTTTAACTGGTGATGTAAGCGTGTCTCGCAACGATCAGGTTTATTGAAAGTCTATCAATTCAAAAGTGCCAACTCTTTCCGACATGTGCAAATTTCAAAATTTAATACTTATGCGCACATGTTAAGGGGGAGTATTTCTGAAAATCATCAAACTCTCAAGGTGTCAACAAAATGTCTTTACAATTATTGAAACTTTGAGAGATTTTCAATGGTTTGGTTTATGGCATCATTAGGATAGTCATGGAGTTATAAGGTGACTAAGGTTAGGGAAAACCGTCCTATGATCCGCCAGAGCCGGAGGGATCTACCCAAGGACAATACCAATAGTTTAGAACTAGAAAGTCCAAGGTATGATATAAAAAAGACAAAATGAATGAACGGAGAAAGAAGGGGTTGAAGAATTAAAAGGAAAAGTAAAGAAAAGGGTGAAAAGAAATAGCCCTCCATTTGTTCAACCTTAGGGCAGACACGGGTTCAATTCATAATCTACTGGTTGATGAGCATCACCGGTATTGAAGACTAAAGACGTCATGGACCCAGTGACGCACTAATAAACCTTCTAAGCCACTCAAGTGTCTCTCAAAAGACATTTGTTTCATTCACACGGAGAACCCTTCATAATCTATCGACCTCTCATTACGAGAGTGTTGATATTGAAAAGGAGGCAATCTGCTCCACGCCTCCGATGACCAAACAAATGTGCACTTATTGAGTCTAGAGCCATGAGATTCATAAAAGATCTCTTAGGTACACTTAGTATTACTCTGTTGTTCTAAATCATGGGCAGCAGATGTAAAATTAAGAAAGTGTCCTTCGCAGATCTCAGCAATCTGCCGAGAACATTCATGAGAAGTCACAATTGTGATTATCAATGATTGAATGGAAATCCTGCCAGAGCAACATCAAACAACTCTGTCAGCAGGTCACTTCGGTAACTCCTTGTGGGTTACGCTTAGTGTTTGCTCCAAACGGTCTACAGTCGTGGGGTGATCTCCAGCGACTCACTGAATCGTGGGTGCACTTCAGTGTGTCCGTGTAATCCCTTTCGGGGGAATCCGGTTCAGAACGCTGGGTTAGGATTTGAGAAAGTCTTCACACTATGCTGTTGATGATTTCAAGTCTGAACCTATAAGTGCCGGTTGGTTCGTGCTGATGCTGCTTCTGAGGAGCTGGAGTTCGACCATCAAGACTCCATCATGTTCATATCTTGAAGTAATGTTTTCACAAAGACTCAGTAACATCAAAGTTCAATATATGATACAAAAACAAGTCAAAGACATATGAGCATGATGGAGAAGACGAGAAGACGTTGGAGATTGGCAGATCGAGACAACATCATACCATCATTATACAAGAACAAAGAAACAAATATTATAAAGACGTCAGAAGCCAAAGAAGCAAAGAAGACGTCAAGCAACATTGATGATCAAGACTTAGGGGGAGATTGTTAGGAACTTGTTTTTATTCATATTTCAAGTCTCGATCATTTGTGTTAAATGTTGCTAAGTTTTAAGGGCTATATTTGTTTGTTATTAATGATCCGGCCTATTAGTAGCCCATGGGCCGGTTTATAGTAATTTAAATGTAATTAGTTTCTAGAAGAATCACCCCATGTGCTTACCCTAGAATCGTTGCCTATAAATAGAAGGCATGGGGTGCCTCATTTCATGTTGGTTTTTCATGTATGTGCGAAAGCTCTGCTCGTGTGTAATTGGATTAAGTGAAAGCCTTCCATTCTTCTTATTCTCTTCTTGTTCTCTTCTCTAGTTTGCTTATTAGCTTATTTATCTTTATACGTAGCTTAATCTAGTGTAGTAGTACGTGTTCTTATTTGTCATATCGAGTGTGTGTTTGAGATATTGTCGTGACCTACAGGCTATAAGTCCATAATTACGAACAAAACGCCTATAATAGCCGGTCAACCAAAGGAAACCCCTCACCTCTTTTACTGTTGATGGAATGGGCCATGACTTAACTGCTGAAATCTTTTCTTCCTCCACACTAACTCCTTTAGGGCTGATTACATGACCCAGAAACACCACTTGTTCTTGCCCAAAACAGTAATCTGATAATTTGGCAAAGAATCGGTTGTCATGCAGCAATTTTAAGGCTCGTTCTAGATGATACCTGTGTTGCTTCATATTTGAGCTGTAAATTAAAATATCATCAAAGAATACAAGTCTAAAATGCCGTAAATAGGGGCAAAATAAGTCATTCATAACAGCCTGAAATGTGGAAGGAGCGTTAGTTAAGCCAAAAGGCATAACCTTGAACTCGTAATGACCCGAATGGGTATGGAAAGCTGTCTTTTTGATATCCTGGGCTGTTACTATGATTTCGATATCCTGGGCACAATATGGTCGAAATATTGTATTAGAAAAATGGACTCTATATACGATTCAAGAATTTATCTGGAAAATCATTTGATTATCATGACCCTAATAGGCTAATACCAACATTATTTCTTGGTGTAAGATGATTGGATTATCTTGGTTAAACTTAATCAGGGAAACTGTTCTAGGTATGTCTTGTATATGCTAGATCTTATTCAATTTGGAGTCATATACTCTCGCTATAAAAGTCTCGACTTGATATTGGTTGTTGATCTTAATATTCCTATAATCCTACAGTTTTTACTATTTTACTTCCATTTTAGCAATTTGCAATGCAAAGAATCCAATATATAATTCTACCAAATATTTTCCTTCCATTTTTAGTCATTGCACAACAAACAAACGTTTTTATATCTATTGGAGCATCACTTACAGCAACACCAAATGGCAAACCATGGCTTTCGTCTTCTGGTGATCATTTGCCCTTCGTTTCCAACAAGTTCAAGGGAAAGATAACTTCTTGTTATCCATATGGTATGACAAAGTACCTGAAAAAACCATCATTTAGTATCAAGAAGGAGGTCCTGCACTACCTGCAGGATCGAAAGTTGAGCTAACCAATGGGTGTGGGCTTGTACTTAGTGATCCTCAAGGTAGAGATGTATGGAGTCCGGACCTGCTTTAGATATCAAATACGATGTTATGAATGATACTGGTAACTTTGTAATTGTTGGTAACAACTCTTGTAAGATATGGGAAAGTTTCAATTTCCAACAGATACCATGTTACCTACTCAGGTTATTGAGAGATGGGGAGCGATTTATTCAAAAATGACCAGAGCAAACTTTACTAGAGGAAGGTTTCAGCTGCGTCTACTTCTAGATGGGAATCTTGTTCTTAATACTTAAGATGTAGCATCAAGTTTTGCTTATGATGCTTACTATGCTACTAAAACTGATGATCCCACCAATCAATCGAATTCTGGTGAGCAACTGATCTTTGATGCAACAGGATATTTGTATCTGTTGAGAAGAAATGGTAAAAGATATGATCATACTCCAAACCAAGAGCTTCCATTTGGTGATTATTATCACCGAGTTACACTAGATTTTGATGGTGTTTTTAACCAATATTATCATCCAAAAGACTCCACTGATAATTCACGTTCGGGAATTGTTTGCTCGTATCCTGAAAACATATGCCTTATAATTAGCTTTCGAGATACTGTAGGTAGTGGGGCACGTTGGTTTAACAACGTATGCAGTCTTAATCAGGGTACCCGACCAAATTGTGAGTGCCCGAGAGGGTTTTCATTGCTTGATCCAAGTGATCCAAATAGCGACTGTAAGCCATATTGCTTTCCAAGTTTTGAGAAAGGTGAGTCCAAGGTTGGGAATTTCGAATTTGTGGAGCCTATGGATATTGATTGGCCAACATCTGACTATGTGATCATGAACCCAACTACAGAAACCGACTACAAAACGTCCTGTTGGTTGGTTTACGTTTGGCTGTTGCTGTGTTCCCAGATAAGGGTAAAGATAATCAATGTACCGGATATTCACTTGAAATCGTGTAATCACTTTTCAATAGAAACTATTTGACCCTATGCCTGGGTTACACGAATATCTCTATGGGATAAGACCAAGTGATGTTCTTGTTTTATGCACAAATCAAGAACCGAATTGCTTTCAAGTGTTTAGGTTTTCTATGTCTATTCTCATGCGGATGGATGATCTCTATATATATTAGAGATATACTCAAAACCCTAGTCAAATGAGTTATGAGAAAATATTGGCCAAATATTCTCCATATACATTCCTTAATTCTAGATACAGTGGTTACAAGACCAGAAGATCATGGTCTTAATTACAAATTTGAACCTTCCCAATATAGAGCAAAGTTAGTTACAAATTCTATCCTGCGTTACCAGCAGCAGAATCTATTCCCAGCAGCACAATAAATTGCACTAGTAGTAGAATCTTTTGCCTAGCAATCCAGCAGTACTATTATTGTACTAGCAGTATAAACTGCTGATTCAGCAGTACTAATATTAACACTAGCAGTAGAGACTGCTGCTTCAGCAGTAGTAATATTAATACTAGCAGTAGAAACTGCTAACCACTATTTGAGTCAGGGTATTCAGAGACCAAATGGGTGTACACTCCGTACCTCCATGCCCATTACCAGGTGTGAATTAATCCCTCAAGTGCACTAAATTTTCCAACAATCCTCCCCAAAATTTAGTTCACTTCCTTTGCATGAAAATAAACATAAACAAACATGTGCATAAATGAAAATATGTTGAAGATTGAATTCTCATTTTAGTACATTACACGTTCAAATATTCGAGAATCAGGGTGTTCTAAGAATTGAACCCTTCAACCCATTTGAATACCTGAAGATAAAATACACACAAGTTTCAAACACTTAAAAGCTCCTGACACTATACAAGCCATGTGTCCATACCCAATTCATAAATGTTGTAAAAGCTAAAAGTCCAAAGCTTCCTGAATCGGCAAAACTTCAACATTTACAAAGGTGGTTCCTCTTTATTCATGCTCCTGCTTAGCACTTTTTCAAAGAAAATAACCATTGAGAAGTAAAGACTTCATCCTCTTTTCCAGCAGGTTTTGAGCACAACCTTGGGATGATAATAAAACATGTGCTCTAGTCCACTAAATGTTCAGCTTTCTAAATTGAACTCAACTCCTAAGTTTCCTCAGGAGGGAGTTGGGTATCTTAGCATTCAGTGACTAAGTTGGACTTCAAACCCATCCCTTTAGTAGACTTTAAAACCAAGTCTCTAGCCAAACCCTTCGTCAAGTGATCAGCTAAGTTATGTTGAGATCTGACAAACTCTATAGATACCACCCCATTCAAGATAAGCTCACGAATCATGCTATGCCTGACACCTAAGTGTCTAGACTTCCCATTGTACATTTGGCTATAAGCCTTTGCCAATGTAGCAGCACTATCACAACGGATAGAAATAGGTGCTATAGGTTTAGACCACAATGAAATCTCAAGAAGCAAGTTTTTCAACCATTCAGCTTCTTTACCAGCAGCTGCTAAGGCCACAAATTCAGATTCCATGGTTGAACTGGTGATGCAAGTTTGCTTCTTGGATGCCCAAGAAATTGCACCTCCACCAAGTAGGAATACCCAGCCACTAGTAGATGAATTGTCTTCAGTGTTACTGATCCAACTTGCATCAGTGTATCCTTCTAATACTTATGGATAACCAGTATATGAGAGACTATAATCCATAGTTCTCTTCAAATACTTCAGTACCCTCTGAATTGCTTGCCAATGATGAGCACTAGGATTACTAGTATCCTGCTCAATTTTCCCACAGCAAATGCAATATCAGGCCTTGTACAAGTCATGGGATACATTAAGTAGCCAATCACCCTAGAATACTCAAGTTGAGATACAGCCTTACCAGTATTAGGCATGAGCTTCTCACTTGTATCCATAGGAGTACTCACTGGAGTACAATCAAAGTAATTAAATTTCCTCAACACTTTCTCAATGTAATGAGACTGAGATATAGAAATTTTGTTACTTTCATGTTTAATCCTTATTCCAAAGATAACATCAGCCTCCCCCATATCCTTCATGGAGAATCTTGATGACAAAAATTCCTTTGTAAGGTCAACTTGATTTTGGTCAGTACCAAAGATCAACATGTCATCAACATATAGACAAATGATGACTCCTTTACCAGATTCATCAAATTTGCTATATACACATTTTTCAGACTGGTTAAGTAAATAACCACTAGACAAAACCACTTCATCAAATTTTTTATGCCATTGCTTAGGTGACTGTTTTAGTCCATATAAGGACTTAATCAGTTTACACACCTTGTTTTCATTGCCAGGCATGATGAAGCCGTGAGGTTGGTTCATATAAACCTCTTCATCCAATTCACCATTCAAGAAAGCTGTTTTCACATCCATCTGATGAATAATCAGATTGTGAATTGATGCCAAAGCAAACAAAAATCTTATGGTACTGATACGAGCTACAGGGGCATAAGTATCAAAATAGTCTATCCCTGACTTTTGTTTAAAGCCTTGAATGACTAGTCTAGCCTTGAACTTTTCAATAGTTCCATCTACCTTCATCTTCCTTTTGAAAATCCATTTGCAACCCAAAGGTTTGCAACCAGGTGGTAGATCAGCCAACACCCAAGTGTTGTTGCCCATGATGGAATCCATTTCATCATTTATTGCTTCTTTCCAGAAAGCAACATCCTGGGACTTCATTGCTTCATCAAATATTTTGGGATCATCCTCAATATTAAAGCAATAGGAGTGTTGGTCAGAGACCTCATCCCTTGTTCCTTCAATTAAGTATAATTGGAACTCAGGTCCAAATGACTTTGGAGTCCTAACCCTTTTGCTCCTTCTGAGCTCAGGTTCAGGTTGTTGAACCACAACCTCATCAGGGACCTCATCAGAGATCTCAGATACACCAACATCATTAGTTCCATTAGGAATCCTCTGAATTGGTCTAGGGACTGATGATAATCTATTCTCGTCAAAGATGGCATCCCTTGATTCAATTATAGAGCTAATTGAAACATATTCATTAGGTTCAATAACATAGAACCTATATGCCTTGGAATGCTCAGCATATCCAAAAAAGATGCATTCAATGCCTCTTTCACCCAAAGTCTTTAGCTTTGGATCAGGGAGTCTTACAACTGTCCTACAACCCCAAACCCTGAGATAATTTAGGTTGGGTATCTTTTTAGTCCAGAGTATATAAGGAGTTGTCTTGTTCCTTTTGTTGGGAACTCTATTTAATAAATAGCAAGCTGTTAACATAGCTTCACCCCAGAACCCTTGACTCAGCCCAGAATAGGACAACATGGAAGTAACCATCTCCTTCAGCACCTTATTTTTCCTTTCAGAAATACCATTTTGCTGAGGAGTATAGGGAGCAGTCGTTTCGTGGATTATACCAACAGACTGAAAATACAGAGTATCCATGTACTCACCTCCCCTATCAGTCCTTAATCTCTTGATCAGGGACTCTTGTTGCAATTCAACCTCAATTTTAAATACTTTAAATTTATCTAATGCCTCATCCTTTGTATGTAATAAATAAACATAACAAAACCTAGAAGCATCATCAATAAAAGTCACAAAGTATTTCTTATTCCCCAAAGAGGGAGTAGCATGTAAATCACATAAGTCACTGTGAACCAGTTCCAATATTTTAGTTTCACGTTTCACACTTTGAAATGGTTTTTTTGTTATCTTGTTCATCATACAAGTTTTACACCTTTCAGTGTCCATGTCAAATGCTGGGATTAACCCATCCTTAGACATATCTTGCATTCTTTTAAAGTGTACATGGCCAAGTCTAGCATGCCAAAGGGTTGCATCATTTAAATTAGAAGTCGACATGAAAGCAGAATTAACCATATCATGAACAATATTAAGTCTGAACATACGATTACATAAATAACCAAAGCCAATAAACACACAATGTTTAGACAAAACAAACTTATCAGATTCAATAACTTTTTTATAACCACAATTATTCAAAATACTACTAGAAACCAAGTTTTTTCTAATAACAGGAACATGTAAAACATTAAACAAAGAAACAATCTTTCTAGAACTAAACTTCAAATCTACATATCCTCTTCCATGCACCAGGGCTGTTGACTCATTTCCCATATGAAGAATAGAACCATCATTCATTGACTCGTAGGTCTTGAACCAGCTTCTATCTTTACACACATGAGTTGTTGCTCCAGAGTCAACCCACCACGCAACATCATTATCCTGCACAAAGTACACATCAGATATATATGTAACATAATAAATCTCAAAAGACTTATCAAATATATTCTGACCTTTCAGGGAATTAGCACTCCCAGATCCACTCGTGCCTGATCCATTGGTTTTATTGCCAATTTTAACACCTTTACAATCCTTCCTGAAGTGTCCAGATTTACCACACTTCCAATAAGTAGCTTTTGACTTCTTGTTAGGATCAGTTTTGGTGTTATCCTGATGCTTACGTTTGCCCTTGTTGTCATTGTTCCTGGAGGAGTTGTTATGCTCCACCAAATTGACAACTGATGGACCAACAGCATTGCTGCTCTTTGGCTTGTCACTTTCATGTGCTTTGAGTGATTCCTCAATGCGCAAATGACTACCCAACTCAACAAGAGTTAATTCCTCCTTCTTATGCTTTAGCATATGCTTGAAATCTTTCCAAGAAGGAGGTAATTTATCGATGATACAAGAGACTGAAATAGCCTCATCCATGTTCATCTTGTGTTGTGTGAATCGACCAAGTATACTAAGAAGTTCATTGTATTGTTCCATGACAGGTCTAGAATCGACCATTTTGTAATTGTTAAAATTACTTACAAGGAACTTATTACTTGATGTATCCTCAGCCATGTATTTGGCTTCCAAGGAATCCCACAGCTCTTGAGAAGAATCAACATTTTGATAAAGATCAAACAAATAATCAGACATACCATTGAGAATTAACCCTCTACAAACATAGTCATCATTTTCCCATTTACTCCTATTCCTTATTTGTTCCATAGTAGCATCATCCCCATGATCTTCAGGAATGGATGTTGTCAGCACATACACCACATTCATGCTAGACAACAAGAAGTGCATCTTCTTCTGCCACTTTCTGAAATCGACACCTTCAAACTTTTCCAGTTTGGAAAAGTTAGCAGCCATATGCCTCATCGCAGCAGCCATTGATTATCACTAAAATAGTTTCTATTGATTGTTGGTTGGTTTATGTTTGGCTGTTGCTGTGTTCCCAGATAAGGGTAAAGATAATCAATGTACCGGATATTCACTTGAAATCGTGTAATCACTTTCCAATAGAAACTATTCGACCCTATGCATGGGTTACACGAATATCTCTATGGGATAAGACCAAGTGATATTCTTGTTTTAGGCACAAATCAAGAACCAAATTGCTTTCAAGTGTTTAGGTTTTCTATGTCTATTCTCATGCGGTTGGATGATCTCTATCTATATTAGAGATATACTCAAAACCCTAGTCAAAGGAGTTATGAGAAAATATTGGCCAAATATTCTCCATATACATTCCTTAATTCTAGATACAGTGGTTACAAGACCAAAAGATCATGGTCTTAATTACGAATTTGAACCTTCCCAATATAGAGCAAAGTTAGTTACAAATTCTATCCTGCGTTACCAGCAGCAGAATCTATGCCCAGCAGCACAATAAATTGCACTAGCAGTAGAATCTTTTGCCTAGCAGTCCAGCAGTACTATTATTGTACTAGCAGTATAAACTGCTGATTCAGCAGTACTAATATTAACACTAGCAGTAGAGACTGCTGCTTCAGCAGTAGTAATATTAATACTAGCAGTAGAAACTGCCAACCACTATTCAAGTCAGGGTATTCAGGGACCAAATGGGTGTACACTTCGTACCTCCATGCCCATTACCAGGTGTGAATTAATCCCTCAAGTGCACTAAATTTTCCAACAAAAACGTCCTGCTTGAATGATTGTTTATGTGCTGTTGGAATTTATAGGGGTAATACATGTTGGAAAAAGAAGCTTCCACTCTCTTTAGGAAAGGTTGATTATTCACTTGGCATTAAAGCTTTCGTAGAATTTCTAAAATGTGATCTTCCTCCTGGAAACCCTCCTTGATTTTTAGGAGAGAATAACGATCGGCAAAGTTTGATAATTGCTGGATCATCCCCCTTTGGTACATCTGTATTTGTAAACATCGTACTGTTTGTGGTAATCTGTTTTGGTATCTTCCTAATCTACAAGAAAAAAACAAGTACATTTGATCGAGTTAGTAACTCCATTGAAACCAATGTGATTGGTTTTAAATATAAAGAGCTTGTTCTAGCTACCAATGGGTTCAAGGATGAGCTCGAAAAAAGGGTCTTTTGGAATAGTCTATAAAGGGGTAATAGGGACAAGCACTGTGGCAGTGAAGAAATTGGACAAAATGGCTCAAGATGGTTAGAAGGAATTTCAAACCGAGGTGAATACGATTGCAAGAACTCATCACAAAAATTTGGTTCAACCTCCTCGGCTTTTGTGAAGATGGTGAGCAGCGGCTACATGTTTACGAGTACATGAGTAATGGTACTCTTGCAAGCTTTCTTTCGAAAACACGACCTAGCTGGAGTCTTCGGTGCAATATAGCATTGGGAGTTGCAAAGGGACTATCTTACGTCCATGAAGAGTGTAGTACACAGATCATCCATTGTGACATAAAGCCTCATAACATACTTCTTGATGAGTACTACAATGCTCGGATTTCTGACTTTGGATTGGCAAAACTTTTGTTGATGAATTAGAGTTGAACTAATACTGGAATAAGAGGAACAAAAGGATGTGTTGCACCTGAATGGTTTAGGAACACCCCGGTAACATCAAAGGTTGTGTTAGAATTTAAATACCATAACAATTATATAAATAAATACTTCATCATCAAAGCACATAGCGGAAGCATAAGATCATATTTAACACGTAAAGGATTAACCGAAAATTAAAGACACGTACCTTTGATCATAGCAAGAACGAGGATCAATACTTCAAATCCTCTTTAATTTATCAAGTGGATTAGCAAGATACCCCTTACCTTTTTGCATCTCAATCCAAGATGTATAAACTATAGTGAGTTTATACCAAGGTCTTGTACACACGTACTATAACCGATTAATTAGATTGCTAGATCTAAGAACACAAGAAACCAAAACAATTTTTGTTTATTGAAAAACAAAGGATCGACCCACCAAAGGGTTTGTTCGATCGGATTTCAAGAAAAGAATAAGAAAACAAAACTTAGGGTTATAGCAAGAATGTAAAGATGTGAAAACAAATAACCCTAGGTCTTGTATATATAGGGAACTAATCTTGGAGGACAAGTTTGAGTTGGATTGGGCTTTGTATACCCATTTCCGATAGGCCATCCCCTTCCCAAGGGATTCCGGAACATTCTTGACCCTCTAATTTCACCTATAGTCCTTCCTTTATTTCCTAACGGTCGTTATTTTGTGTTCTAATAATTAAATACATAACGGTTTATATAAATAAATTATTATACATTAATCCTTCATACGTAATGTGTGCAATCCCATGGTCCCGAGTTCGATTCTAGTCATAGACGTTTAATATTTGTCCACAAACTTAAACAACTCCCACTTGGACATCTATTAATAGTGTAATGACATTGGTTAGCGTCTAGCAACACGCCAATGCCCCTAGTACAACTCGTGTGGTGGTCTCCTGGAAAAACCATTTGAGGATTCATCATCATACTCATCCTTTTGTTTCTAGTACTACATTAATAAAGATATGGATCTAATTCATTCTTTATTAATCATTCTGTTTCTCGTTGTTTCTGATTGATCAAGATTATCAAATCTTCTGAACATATTCAGGGGAGATCTTGGGTGTGGCCACACATACATCTTGCCAACCCTACGAGGGGCCCATCAGTATTAAACTCCAAACAAATTTGAAGGAACAAATTCTCTCTTGACTACGAGCATAACCCATGAACTTTGCAACACTCCTGAAAACAATCCTTATAGCTACCAGTTACGTATAGCGGTAAATTTCTTCACAGAAATGCACTACATCCATGACAGTTATCTTGCATCTCAAGTCTGAGGATCACTATATATACATGATTTACTCAATTACAAGATCCATAAAGTAAACTCATGAAGTTGGGATAAGTCATATATTCAATTCATTGAATATCATGTGAAATTGGTATGACAACGCATCAATATACTTTCAAGTATATTCTACCAATACTCAGATTTGTCTTAGTTTAATGATATTCCCATATCATTAATCGACAACGGACAATTTAGAATAATCAATATATTCACGGATTTAAACATGCAAATACATAATATGTTATTAAAAAAATTACAATCAAACATAACAAGTATTTTATTTCATTAAAATAATAACTGTTCATAACATCCCATTATCCAAACACTAATCACAGATGGGCATGAAACTACTAGCTAAACGAAGTCCTATGCCTTAAGCATGTTGATTAAGCTTTCCACCAGGTAAAGCCTTCGTTAAAGGATCAGCTTGGTTGTTATCTGTGTGAACTTTGAGTAGTTCGATTTCACCTATCTCCACTTGTTCTCTAACATAGTGATATTTAATCGGGAAATGTCTGGTGCCCTTCATGATTCTAGGTTCATTGGCAAATGTAATTGCGGCTAAATATTAACAATACATCTTTGTAGGTCTTTCGATTGAGGGCATAAATCCAAGCCCTCAAACGAACTTCCTAATCCAGACATCTTCCATTGAGGCTTCTGAAGCAGCAATATACTCACTTTCTATTGCAGACATCGCTATAGTACTCTGCTTCTTGCTCTTCCAATCCACAGCTCATCCATTAATGACAAAGACATAACCCGTCTGAGACTTCGTATCATCTTTATCACATTTTCAGGAAGCATCGCAGTAACCTGTAACACCAAGTTCTGCTTCTGGATTTCCCCATATACTAAAAATATATCTCTCGTAGCTCTCAAATACATGAGAATATGTTTAACAGCAGTCCAGTGGAGTTCACCTGGATTCTGCTGATATCGACTGGTAATGTTTTGAGCAAACGCCACATCAGGCCTTGTGCATCTCACCGCATAAATAATAGATCCCACAGCCGAAGCATAAGGGACTCTCTTCATGCGTGACACCTCTTCCGATGTTGAAGCACATGCTTTGCTACTTAAGCCATGTTGTTCTTGCATCGGCAAATATCCCTTCTTGGAATTTTGCATATTGAATCTCTTCAATATTTTATCAATGTAAGCACTTTGGCTTAATCCAATCAACCACCTTGATCTATCTCTATAGATCTTGATTCCCAGAATGTATGCTGCTTCTCCTAAATCCTTCATGGAAAAACATTTCCCAAGATAGGCTTTCACCTCTTTCAATCTTGGAATATTTTTACCCATTATTAATATGTCATCAACATATAGGACTAGGAAAATAACATCACTCCCACTAGCTTTGTGATATACACATGGCTCATCAAGATTTTGAGTAAATCCAAACCTTTTGATTTCTTCATCAAATCTTTTATTCCATTTCCGTGATGCTTGCTTCAATCCATAAATGGATCTTTGAAGTTTACATACACGGTTTGGAAATTCTGGATTCACAAACCCCTCAGGCTGCGCCATATAGATGTCTTCATCTAGGCGACCATTTAAGAAGGCGGTTTTGACATTCATTTGCCAAATCTCATAATCATAGTACGCTGCTATGGCTATGAGAATCCTAGTAGCCCTTATGTCAGCTACAGGAGAAAAGGTCTCCTCATAGTCAACACCATATGTTTGGGTGAAGCCTTTAGCTACCAAACGGGTCTTATAGGTGTGTACATTGCCATCCATGTCAGTTTTCTTCTTGAAGAGCCACTTACTTCCAACTACCTTGGCATTGGGAGGAAGGTCTACTTCAATCCAGACTTGATTATCTTTCATGGATTGCATTTCCACATTCATAGCAATCTGCCATTTCTCCTTTTCAAGATCATTCATGGCAGCTCTATAATTAGCAGGTTCTCCAAGATCCCCTAATATAGTTTCCTCAACCTCTACGTTAAGACATAGACGTTCAGGTGCTTTCACAGTCCTTACAGATCAGCGAATGGGAACTACTTCAGGTGGAGGACCCAGACTTTCAGGTTCCACAGGAAGTTCGCTAGTGTTTTCAGAAGGTAATGTATCTTCTTGATCATCTTCCAGATCATAGATCCTCCCCCTGAATTCTTGAGATATGAGATCTTTTTCAAGAAAATCTCCATACCTAGCAACAATTACTTTGTTTTTAGGTGGGTAGTAAAAGTAGTAACCCATCGTTTTCTTTGGGTATCCTACAAAGATACACTTTACAGATCTCTGTTGGAGTTTATCTGCTGAGTCACGTTTAACAAACGCCTCACAACCCCAGACCTTTAAATAAGACAAGTTAGGCATTTTCTCAAACCATAACTCATAAGGTGTCTTATCAACCTTCTTGGTCGGAACCATATTTAAAATGCGAATCGCAGATTCCAAGGCATAATCCCAAAAGGATAAAGGAAGAGTTGTAAGATTAAACATTGATCGCACCATGTCCAACAATGTACGATTCCTTCTCTCAGATACACCATTTTGTTGTGGAGTATATGGAGATGTGAGATGCTGGACAATTCCATTCTCAGCTAGATAATCTTTAAACTCTTGACTCAGGTATTCACCACCTCTGTCGGATCGAAGAGCTTTAATATTCTTTCCAAGTTGCAGTTCTACTTCTGCTTTGAAACTTCCATAACGGCTGAAATCATCTGTAATGGTTAAGAAGTAGCTAGCACCTCTCTTTGACACATGTCTAAGTGGTCCACACACATCAGTATGTATCAAACCAAGTAGATCATTAGCCCTTTCCATACGATTATTGAAAGGTTTCTTTGTCATCTTCCCAGATATACAAGATTCACATTTATCAAATGATTCATCATTGATATCTTGCAAAAGCCCATCACGTTGCAGCTTTTGCATGCGAGTCTTGCCTATGTGAGCAAGTCGAGAATGCCAAAGATAAGATGAATCCAAGACATTCTTGACTCTCTTATTATTGATGCTATACATCGAATTATAATCATTGAATTCATTCATATCAATTTCAAATACTCCATTCACAGCAATAGCATTAAAATAAAAAACATTATTTAATGAAACAGAAATTCCATTGCTTGAAACAGTATGTTGAAAACCAATATTCAGTAAACACGAAAAGGAAACTACACCCCTAACAATTGAAGGTGCATAATGAAAACTACACCCCTAACAATTGCTTGAAACATGATGATCATACTTTATCTCGAGTCTTAATCAAAATCACCTATCTTAATCCACCTGGTACTTCTACCGTCTCAGAGGTCAACAAAATCAAATATCATAGTCATAAGGGAAAACAAAACTATTCGCAAGAGTATCAAAATCCCAGATTGTCTAGCAGAAGTAAGGTATGCCGTCACAAGTATCATATCTTCCACAACTTGTCAAAATCTCTCAAAACAAGGCCATCACCGAACATACGAAAAATGAACACGAACTGAAATGCTTCTAGGGAACTTGAAACATTAAAGGATCTTATTACTATATAACGAAACTTAAGAGAGTCAACGGAATGAAAGTTAGTTCCAAGAGCTTCGGCCTTCGTAGAATCAGTTCTTCCAAACCTAAAGGGTCTGTTTCAGAAATCCACTCATTCAACACATCCAATCTCTTCAAATCCGGTTAATCTGTCTTCGTCTGTCCAAAATTGGGAACTTGTGTCTGGTTTGTCGAGCCTCCTGCAGTTCTTCTTGGAATGTGATGGAGGAATGTGAATTCCTGTCATGCTCTTCATCATTCAGTCTGCTTCCGCTCTCAATTCATCTTAGTACAACCAAGATGAATAGGGAAGTGAGACTGCGCGTCTTCATCAGCTCCGGGTTCGCCGTCTTGACTAGATCTTCAGCATCGCCAACACTTCTACCTTGTAAGTAATGTCTTCACTCTCCAGGTAGCCGCCGTTGTTGTCAACTCTAGTTCAGGCAGTGAAGTAACTCTTCTGACGTGCTTCTAGTTGTCCTGCTGCATACGAAAAGCCTTCTGTGCTGTAAGGGAGTATAACCGATTCTCTTTCCGATTTATCCCAAAAATTTGCTCCGTCCGAGGGTGTGGAAGCTAATCCTTCTCCTACTTTTCTAAAACTCCATTCTAAATCAAACTAAGTTGTTTCTCTCTGTTCACGAAATTTCTCAATGGTATCCTAAGTTGCAAACATCATCCAGAGTTCTTCTGAAAAGCTCAAAAAGGTTTCAGTTCTCCATTCTGTCATTAGTCTTGACCACATGGTGATAGTTTGCAAAACTTGTAGAATTTAAAGAGATATCCTCGATTACGGGCATTGTTGCCTCTACAAATATCAATCTCTCAGAATGCACCAATACAAATTACCTAACGAAGTGCAAAGGTGATTTTCATGTTATTCCTCGTCTCCGAACGTACTATTAAGTCATACAGTGACCATTTATCCAAGTACTCACGAGAAAACATCATTTATCAAATTCGCAAAACAATCAGAGCTTTAGCTAATACTATTAGCGTCACTAATCGTCATAGCAGTCTTTTACGAATACTGAAGGCGATTCCAAGAATAAAATCTATTTATCAGAAGGAAACTTCACGCTCTGAAATTAAAACAAGCACATAATCGTTTCAGGGTGGAGGTATTACGGTTCAGCTTTCAGAAATCGACACGCCTAGAAGATACACTTAAACCAACTCACTTCTGGTCTTCGGTTCTTGCTCCTCTCGGTTGCTCAAACAAACTGGTAGGATCCCGGACACATCTGAAAGACACCTTCGCTTGGTGACTAGACAATCTCCCGGTATCAAGTCAAATCCTATTTCACGCTCCGATGGAAAATTTTGGTGGTTCGACCAGGAATCATATTCAAGATTCAGTGTGCCAAATAACGTTCAAGATAAGGTTCATGTTCAGAAGACTCAAAGTGCCAAAGAGCTCTCAAGATAAGGTTCGTTCATTGGTGTACGAAATGGGTTCTAGGGAAACTTCATAACCGCGAAATTAACACACGAGTCTCCAGAGTAATAGTGATAGCAGAGGGTCTAACAATCGGTAATCATGGTAGGGAGTTCAAACTTGTTGCAAACGTTAAAGGTGAGATATCGAAGGGAAATTGTCAATATTTGAATGATCAATCAACCAATTCCTTGTCAGGATAATATTGAAGTTAACTATCCCAAGATAGACGGATCACAAATCAAATCGTTATCATTCAAAAGTAAGGTAAAACATTCTTATACTCGTGGTTACACGCCACAAGACTTCTCATAGGAACAGAGATGGGTGGAACGAAATTTAATAGTGTCGGGAGATTTATAGATACTTATCACAAGCAAGAGACATATAAAACATCTTGTTCTTGTTCTTGTTTGAGTACCATTCGTATAGCAAAGGTAGTGTGTGATAAAGTTAGTGTTTTTAGTCCTTACAAGCAAGAATGCAAAGATGTGAAAACAAATAACCCTAGGTCTTGTATATATAGGGAACTAATCTTGGAGGACAAGTTTGAGTCGGGTTGGGCTTTGTATACCCATTGCCGATCGGCCATCCCCTTCCGAAGGGATTCCAGAACATTCTTGACCCTCTAATTTCACCTATAGTCCTTCCTTTATTCCCTAACGGTCGTTATTTTGTGTTCTAATAATTAAATACATAACGGTTTATATATATTAATTATTATACATTAATCGTTCATACGTAATGTGTACAATCCCAAGGTCCCGAATTCGATTCTAGTCATACACGTTTAATATTTGTCCACAAAATTTAACAAGTTGATGTGTATAGTTTTGGTGTCTTGCTACTAGAAATAGTTTCTTGCCGAAAGAGTGTTAAAGGGAATGAGAATGGTGATGAATATGGAGCAATCTTGTGATAGGGATGAGATTCGTGATCAAAACACGAATATCGTTTTAACTAAGGCATAGGGCCAACCCCATGGTTACGTCGTAAGTTTAAAGCCAAATTACGCCGTAACTTAGTTTCGTATCATGTAATGTTACTGTTTCGAAGTTACGCCGTAACTAGGTCGTGTCCAGTTTCTTTATTTCAGTTTTATGTCGGTTACGCCGTAACTGGACTTTCCAATTACGCCGTAACCCATGTCGTGAGTCAGTTTCCTTATTTTAGTTTAAGACGGTTCTAGATGTAATTTAATTACTTTCTCCCCAAGTTTGGCTTCCCTATAAATATAGGGCTTGGGTTTATTGTTTAGTATTCCTCGAAATCATTAATAAAGAGTTTTTTTAGAGTTTATCTCTTTATTTGGGTTTTATTCCCGCAAGGTGTGCCTTGGTTTTCACCCTTGGATTAGGGTTTATCTTAAATACGCTTCCGCGCGTCCTGCGTTAGTTTGCATCAGAGACACATTGTATCCTGGTGGTAATTGGTGTAGAAGGTTATAAGTCAATTAAACATCTAGAGCTTGTCAGTATCCTAGATGGTGAACGGTGTAGAAGATCCAAAAACCCATAATGTTGGTGAGGTATGGTCTGGAGTGTACATGGATCATGGTTTTACCAAATCCATGAAAACACTTGACAGTTGTTACACTATGCTTGAAGAACTACGTTTCGTGATCGTAGGTGGGGCATCAATCCACAAGAATCGCGAGGGTAGCAATTATGGAGGTTCAAGAATTCGTCCCACTATTGGCAGATCTATTGAAAACCGTAGGAGCAACCAATCCCCGTTCAACAATAGGAGGGTGGATGAATGGGAGGAAAAGATGAAGATGGAGATTCGACTACCAACAATCAAATTGTTTCATTCAAAGGTTTTGATCAATAATAAGGTATTTTCTTTAATTATTGACAACTATGGTGTTAAGAATTTGGTTTCAAGAAAATTGGTTAGTTATTTAAATTTACCAATTGAGTTTTGTCCGATTAGAAAAACACAAGTTTGTTGGGTTCCAATATCTATTGGTAAATCTTATAAACATGAATTGTTTTGTTATTTGGATTATATGGCGGATTGTCATATTCGGTTGGGGAAATCATGGCGACAAGAAGTTAAAGGTTTTTATGATTTGAAACAAAATCTTTACTTTTTCTTATGGGAAGGAAAGAGAATTGCGATGATTTCTTCCGTAGACAAATTACATGTACCAATTATCAATGTTACAAAAGAAGAAAAATTACCAAAGACCGAGGTTAAAGTTGAAGAAAAGTTGTTGAAATCCGATATCATTGTTGAAGTTGATAATCAATGTAATGTTGAAGTTGATACGACTAATATGGAGGTATCGACTGAAGAACAGGAGAAGACAAACGAATCTAGGGCTTTGAAGAATCTTAAAGATGAAGCTACCGAGTCCAAAGTTATTAAAGGTACAATGGGTTGTGACTTGATTTTGGGTTGATCGAGAAATTTGAATTAAAGAAACCAATAAAATTTTCAATGTGGAACAAAGAAATTAATTTTGTTGCCATTGGAGATTTTGTGATCGTTGATAAGAGGCATGTAATCCAAATTTGAGGTTATGGGGTGGTCGTTGGGGGAGCACTTGAGTTAATGTGAAGTGCAAGTCTACCCAAGATAAGGTTCGTCGTGAGAAGATGTTTGAGGTAGATGAAGCCCTTGATAGTGAGAACTCGAGGGCGAGTTCTTTTTATGTGAGGGGGAATGATAGGGACGAGATTCGTGATCAAAACATGAATATCGTTTTAACTACGGCATAGGGCCAACCACATGGTTACGCAGTAAGTTTAAAGCCAAATTACGTTGTAACTTAGTTTCGTATCATGTAATGTTACTGTGTCGAAGTTACGCTCTAACTAAATTCTTCAGTTACGCTGTAACTAGGTCGTGTCCAGTTTTTTTATTTCAGTTTTAGGTCGGTTACGCCGTAACGGGACTTTTCAATTACACCGTAACCCATGTCGTGAGTCAGTTTCCTTATTTTAGTTTAAGACGATTCTAGATGTAATTTAATTACTTTCTCCCCAAATTTGGTTTCCCTATAAATATAGGGCTTGGGTTTATTGTTTAGTATTCCTGGAAATCATTAATAAATTGTGTTCTAGAGTTTATCTCTTTATTTGGGTTTATTCCCGCAAAGTGCGCCTTGGTTATCACCCTTCGATTAGAGTTTATCTAAATGCGCTTCCGCGCGTCCTGCGTCATCTTGACTGATTGGGCATGAGATTGTTATCAAGAAAGAGATTGGACGTTTTGGTTGAAAAGAATTCGGAGGCACTAGAAGATGTAAAAAAACTAAAAACATTTGCGATGGTTGCTCTTTGGTGTATACAAGAAAATCCATCTTTGAGGCCAACAATGAGGATGGTTATCCATATGCTTGAAGGCGATGTTGAAGTGAACGAGCCTCCTTGTCCCTTCCCTTTCTCAATTTCCTCAAGTTAAACTTCAAATTGTTCCACAATTTAATTTCCTACAAGGCTGCAGTATAATGATGTTTTGAAAACCGTTGGTTGATTACCTAAAACTATTTAATTATTAGATCTATGTTTGTGCGTGGCTGTTGCTCTAGCTCTTTTCCACTTGAATGTGTGTAACATATGAATGATTCAAGTTATGACCATGAATTTTGCATTAAGGTGTGCAGTCCTTTGCTTGATTTCCTATGTTGTTGTTTACATAAAATAAAGGGCAAACGGCCACGGAAATGTAACTAACTTGCTACTTTTGGCTTGTTGGGTAACCACTTTTTTCTTATTGTATACATTAAACTTTTGAATTCTGTCTATTGCTTGTATTTTGAGCCCATTTTACCCGTTTCATTTATATTAACATGGAAGGGCAAAATAGTTATAAGATACACACAACAGATGGAATTAAGTATAATGTATACAATAGAAAAAAACAATGATGAACACACAACGAAGCATAAAGTTGCAAGTTCATTTGCCCTAAAATATACATCATTTGAAGTTGCTCGTCAACATTTTGAGCTCTGCAGGAAAGAAACCTTTGAGAAATCTTCCCAATATTTTTTAGGGATAATTCAAAAAATACCCCAGTTGCCTTTATGCCTGGCATTTCTGGACCGAATCTTTTCTCCTTCCGAAACTAGACCAGGGCAACCTGTACCATTGGGCAACTACAACTAGCAAGTGATAAGTGTGACTTTACGGATTACAAGGTAAGGCAACTTGTGTACTTTTTGGGCAACCGTTGTACTTCATGTCGGAAAAGTTGCGACACATAGTTGGGTAGTTCAAAGTTGCCCAGTTGCCCGGTCTAGTTTTGGAACGAGAAAAGATTAGGTCCAAAAATGCCAAGCACAAAGGCAACTGAGGTATTTTTGGAATTATCCCTATCTTTTAATCACTTTAACATAGGAAATGCAATATTTTGTGTCCTTTCATTGATTTTGGAGTCCTTGTGCGATAATTAATTACCACACCTTTAGACATGTAAAACTTTTTGATACATATTTGATCTTTTCTTATTAATATTGTGAGATATGTATAAGGATCCACAACATTAAATCACGCCACCAAATTGCTTTGTGTCTCATTTAGTTATAGTAACAAAGTATTAAGTCTTATTGAATTACATAGCATCAAGTTCAAAAACACAACAATTCTACTTGAAAATCATCTATAATTTTAATAAATAAAAAATTAAACCAAAAATTATGTACCCGAGCATTAAACAATATTGAACAATTAAGGGCCAGTTACTTTTGTACTGCATTCATCCCATCTATATATATATATATATATATATATATATATATATATATATATATATATATATATATATATATATATATATATATATATATATATATATATATATATTTTATCATTTTGCTCTTTTATGTCGGGTATGTTTGGCAAAATTTGTTGTAAGCTGTATGCTGTAAACTGTAAACTATAAGTTGTAAGCTGTAAACTGCAAAGCTGTTAACATGAGCTACAAGCTGTATATTTTTTTCAATAAAAGTGTTTGGTAAGTTAGCTGTTAAATGTAAATATAAGATGTGAAATGACATAAAAGGACATATCTATAATTGTAAACAAATGTTTAGAGGGTATATCAGTAATTTAAAGTTTTAACAGCTCCAAGATGTTTAAAAAGCTTCATGAATCAGCTTTTCATTTAGGAGCTATTTGTTTTAAATAAAAGTTTGAAGTTAATATATCTAAACGGAGCTATTTATTTTAGAGGAGATTATTTTTTAAAAATAAGCTAACAGCTAGCTCCGCAAAAAAGCCCCTAACAAACAGGCTTGTCATGTCGATTGAAGTATAGTATAATTAATAGTAAAAACTAAAAGAGATACCAGGTTGAAATATTTTGAATTTTTTTTTTTTTTTTTTTTTTTTTTTTTAATTCCTGCCTAAAAACTAAAAAGGATGTAAGTTTTGCAATATTAAAAAGAAAGAAGTTAGACCATGTAATTGGAAAATATTTAGAAGTCTTTCAAGATTACGGCGCTCACTTTGGCCCACGTAATTACATAAGGAATTTTGATTTTCTTACTAAAGTACATTCAAGGTGACAAAAGTTTTATTTATTTTTAGTTAATGCTAGCTTAGGAAAGATATATTCGTTGTAGACTTATAAAAATTAATGAATCAGTAAGGGTAACTTTATAAGTGATTTGACAAAAATAGGTTTTTGTTGTTCTTCCTATTTTAAGAAAATAAACTTACTAGAACACAAAGGTATTTTTGCAAATCACCTATAATATTATTTATACTATCACGTCAATTTGTAATAGATCAATGGTACGCATTTACTGAATATGATACATTTATAAAAGTAACGTTTTATTAGCTTTCGCTCTTGTTTTTGTACTCAACCTCTCAAATCAATATAAATTATGATTGAATTTATTAGTCACTAGCAAGGGGATAGTTTTCCACATTGAATGCTCCCTGCCGTGTATCTTAATTTGGTTTTACTTGATTGGAACCACAAAAAAATAAGTATATCAAAATTCTTTTACAAGAAAAAGGACCACCATGAGAATGTAGATTGACTTCAGAAGTCGTTATGTAGACTTAAAACAATCATCGTTACTATTTAATGTTCATGATGTTGTTGTAAACTTATAATTGTCTATCAGCAATCTAGCGAAGCAATTTTCTATGGCTGTATTTCTACTGCATTTTATCTTTCTAACTACTTTCCTACAAGGTCTAGCTGCACAACAAACCTGCGACGCGTGTGGGCTTAACAATGTTTGCAGCCTTAATTCTAACCAACGTCCGACCTGTGAATGCCCAAAGGGGTTTTCATTGTATCATTCCAATGATCCAAATGGTGACTGCAAGCCTGATTTCTCTCCAAGCTGTGACGAAGTTTATAGCGAAGATCAATTCGATTTCAACGTGCTCAGTGATATTGATTGGCCAACCGGTGACTACGCGTCCATGGATCGAACTAATAAAGAAGACTGCAAAACCTCATGTTTGACAGATTGTTTCTGTGCAGTTGCAATTTATAGGTCCAATACATGTTGGAGGAAGAAGCTTCCACTCTCAGGCGGAAAGAAGGATGTTACGCTTAACGTGACGGCCTTCTTGAAGTATAGAAAAGGTGATCGTCCTCCTCGAGGTGCTCCTCGAGGCCCTCTTCGTTTTTCAGGAGAGAAAAAGGATCGTAAGAGTTTGATAATAGCTGGATCGGCTCTCTTTGGTACATCAGTGTTTGTAAACATCGTACTGTCTGTTTTAATCTGTTTTGGTATCTTCCTAATCTACAAGAAAAAAATAAGAAAAGTTGATCTAGGTGGTACCTCCGTTGAAACCAATGTGATTCGTTTTAAATATGATGAGCTTGTTCAAGCTACTAACAGGTTCAAGGAAGAACTCGGAAAAGGGGCTTTTGGAATAGTCTATAAAGGGGTAATAGGTACAAACACTGTAGCAGTAAAGAAATTGGACAGAATGGTTCAAGACAATGAGAGGGAATTTCGAACCGAGGTGAACGCGATTGCAAGGACTCATCACAAAAATTTGGTTCAACTCCTTGGCTTTTGTGATGATGGTGAGCAGCGGCTACTGGTTTACGAGTACATGAGTAATGGTACTCTTGCAAGCTTTCTTTTTGGAAACATGAGACCTAGCTGGAGTCATCGGTGCAATATAGCATTTGGAATTGCAAAAGGACTATCGTACCTCCATGAAGAGTGTAGTACACAGATAATCCACTGTGACATAAAGCCTCAGAACATACTTCTTGATGAGTACTACAATGCGCGGATTTCTGACTTTGGATTGGCAAAGCTTTTGTTGATGAATCAGAGTCGAACTAATTAATACTGGAATACGAGGAACAAAAGGATATGTTGCACCTGAATGGTTTAGGAACACCCCGGTTACAGCAAAGGTTGATGTGTATAGTTTTGGTGTCTTGCTACTAGAAATAATTTCTTGCCGAAAGAGTGTTAAGGGGAATGAGAGTGGTGATGAATATGGAGCAATCTTGACTGATTGGGCATGGGATTGTTATCAAGAAAAGATGTTGGACGTTTTGGTTGAAAATGATTCGGAGGCATTAGAATATGTCAAAAAACTAAAAACATTCGTGATGGTTGGTCTTTGGTGTATACAAGAAAATCCATCTTTGAGGCCAACAATGAGGATGGTTATCCAGATGCTTGAAGGCGTTGTTGACGTGAACGAGCCTCCTTGTCCCTCCCCTTTCTCAATTTCCTTAAGTTAAACTTCAAATTGTTCCACCGTTTAATCTCCTACAAGGCTGCAGTTATAATTATGTTTTGAAAACCGTTGGTAGATTACCTAAAGTTCTTTAATAATTAGATCTGTGTTTGTGGCTGTTGCTTTAGCTCTTTTCCACTTGAATTTATGTAACATATGTATGTAACATATTGTTTAATTTCCTATCTACTTTAGATTCTGCTTGTGTCAATATTTTGAGCTTTTTCTGAAAAGAAACATTTAAGAAATTTTTCAATATTTTTTTAATAACTTTAACATAGGAAATGCAAATTTTGTACTATTCTGAAGAAAAAAAAAGATGATTTGTACATAGGACTTTTTATTTAATACAAGTAAATACATGTGTATCATTAATTCACGACCGTTTTATGAGATTTCGGTGGCCTTATGTCATAACTAATAAACGAGGCCTTTAAACTTGTAAAATTGTTCGATATATATATATAAACACACTAGTGTCATGGCCCACCCACCTGGGCGGGCATGACTTTTAAGCCCTTTCGGGCATATAAGCCCGCCTCAGGCGGGCATGTCTTATAATTATTGTTGGCATATTTTACTATAGCGAAAGAAGCGTAGTAGAAAATGGTTGAAAAGTGTACATGATGAAAGAAAGGGTTGTACCCATGTTGCAACCTGTAATTTACATTAACCAATTATTGTGCTTTATTAATAAAACAATCTGACCTTAGTTTTATCCAGCTTTTTCTTTATTACTTCTATTAAGCATAAACATTGACAATACATACTTTTAAATGTAACTCCTCAATGTTACTCATATTATTGTACAGTATAACATAAATACCATGCTTAATAAAATAAACTAAATGTATGATAAACATGATTGAAAGATCCTATTTCGAGTATGCCTTAAAATAGTTCATACATAATCCTTAATAAAATTTCCTTTTGATAGCTTTTTCGGAAGCTCGGTCTGTTGATCCATTTGACCAACTTCTTGAATTATGCCATGAATCTAGAGAAGTTAGAGTCACCTATGCCAATTCAAGGAAGCTAAAAAGTTTAAAATAAATAAACAAAATTTCACGGAATTTAATCAAATAGACTTCAAGTGCATATAAATGTAAACCTAATGGAAACCTAAGAAAGGGTTAAACATAAAACATGGATCCAACTTAGAATTTTTGATAAAGGTGCATGAAGCAAGTAGGTGAAATTGTGATGCATAGAGTATCTGGTTATATATTACTTTGAAGCTGAAAGTCTAAAACTAATACATGTCTTTGTTTAGTAAATCAAAAATACGTCTTCTATTAAAATAATAACCATTTAATTAAGTTATTAATTTTGCTCGCAACAAACCAATGAACAATATTAACATTGACTCGTATATAAGTTCTTAGATACATAGAGCTGCTTGAAAACTGGAGTGTCTACATGGCTGAGTTCAAGGCAAACGAATCTTCCTCCGTTTTTTAGTACCCTGATAAAAAAAATGAATTATTAATAGAGAAAAATCAAAGGGATCTTTCATATGATTCCTACACCTTCTTTTCTTTTCTTCAACAATGATGTAATCAAACAAAATTTACTCATTCCGTGTTGACAGGAACATATTCTAATTTGCAAGTCAAGTACCTGTATGCTTCAGCAAGAGCTTTTTCTATATGTGTAACGTTCCTAATACCAAAAGCGATAGTGTAACCATCCATTGACCCATCCTCAAAATGAACTTCTCTGCATCTCCCTCAACCCATATGAGGGACCCCAGATCGCCAAGCCCCGCATTATGTTAGAAGCGACTGGTAATCCATGATGGAACATGGCTAAAAACTTGCATCATTACTCTAATATGGATGAAGAATTTCTGTCATGCAACTTAACAAAACTCACCTCTTTGTTCGGCTCGCTTTCTACCAACATCCAACATATTTGGATTAATATCACAAACATAACTCTGAGTTTCTGCTTGCAAATCATCTTCAAAGGTGTCTGATGAGTGTCTAAATACTCATCATTTCTGTCACATTTTATCTGCAAAAACATTTAAAAACATGCAGATATGCTTCAAAATACATAAAATATCATAAAATGTGTTTTTATATGATTCAGGAACAAAAAGATTGAAAACAAGTGAAAAACATGCAAAGTTCACAAAATTGTCATTTTCAGTCCCTGAAGTTTCACAAATTGGCAGAATTAGTCCCTGAAGGTTTAAAATGAAAGAAAAGTCAACTTTAGTCCATGGGATATCAAACATGTTCACTTTTAGTCCCTGGATGAAAGTTTCCTAAAAATGGCAACTTTTACCCCTCAAGTTTCAAAATTGGCAAATGTAGTCCTCGGGTATTTAAAAAGTGTAATTTATCAAATAAAACCCTTGTACTATTCACATGTTACAATTTAGCCCTTTTGATAACTTAATGGAGATTACACTTTCAACCCTTCAAGAATTCAGAAATTACAAGAATGGTCCTTGTGTTTAACAAACCCAACCGGATCACTTATTACCACTTCACAAACCCAAAACAATAAACCTACCCTTTTACTAAACCCAGTTACATACCCCAGCCCACTAGCCCAATCCACAAATAAAACCAACCCGATCCATGACCCTTTTATTTAAACAGAAGGTTTGACTCAGTCAAACCTTCTTCTTCTAAACCTAAACCCGCCAAAACCACTCACCAATACCACCACCATTTCCACCGCCTCTCTGACAAACCCACCACCTTCCACCTATCCACCTTACCTAACATGCCAAAAGGCATTAATTGCTTCTTTATCCTCCCAAGTTATTAGTACTAGTGGTATTTCCCACTCACTCAATTTTGGCGCCAAAAATCCATATCAAAGGCTGAGATCGTTTGAAGACTATCCAAGGGCTCAGAAAGGATCAGAGAAGAAGATAGGATATATCCCACTTAGTTTTTGTATAAATAGGAAGCAATGTAAGCCTTTAATGGAAAGTAGATAAAGTAGCATAAATCTTATTTCATTTTCAGTAGTGATAATTTGTAATTTTAAGTTCCAGTAATCAATACAAGTTAAATTAAGTGTGTTTGATATCAATCTTTGTACAATTTCAGTAGCTAATGATAATTTCAAGTTTTTACAATTCCATGTTATACTGAGAATTCGAATTAAGTTAAGTGATAATTGAAATAACTTCTTAGTTGTTTCTATAAGCTTATACAAGCTTATAATAGCTTGTTGTAAGTTTATTTTAGTTTAAACCTGTTCTAATTCAAGAAATGAAGAAAAGTCAACAAAAGTCAACATAAGCTCTCAATAAGCTCTCCTGAAGAGAAAAGCTATTTAGGAAGGTTTTTCTTGGGTTTTCTAGCTTGTGTAAACAAGCTAGGTTTTGTTCTGGTCCTTGGATCTCTGTGTCATAGCTTATCAGTTGTAAGCTTTTCCTTAATTTTTCCTTAATTTTCTCTAGTACTGTAGAATAGCTTATTGTTAGCTTATTATTGTTATTTATTGCTTATCATTAGTTTCTAAGTATTTTTGATCAGTTGTATCAGTAGTTAAATAGTTTTTATTTCATTTTACTTAAAAAACACTAAAAAGCCAAAAAAATAGCCATAAGTAGCATAGCTTAACATACTGCTTATTTCTGTTTTAAAAGTTGTTAAATATAGTTAATATAAGTGAGTTAATCAGTTAACAACCAAAAATCTTAGTTAAATCTAGCTGTTGCTTTTTAAAATCACCTCAGACCATTTGAAAGGAGTGTTTGGCTTTGAGCAGTCAACTGGTCAAACCCAGTGTTACTGTACATTTACCATAAGCCCAACTTTGTACTAGCTTAATTTGGCCATAATAAAGTGGTTTCTAAGTATCAGTAAGCAATTTAGATAGATATACTAGTTTCTAGTGCCCTGTGATCATTTTAGCCCTCAAACTGACCAAATAAGCTAGAATAAGACATGAGCTTATTCTGACCCTATCCTTGGTTTCTTTGAGTCCCTCATAGTCATATTAGAGTATTCCCAATAGCCTAGGTTTGGTCTCTGTGGTGTTGTGCATATCTGCACAAGCCTGCATATGCAGACTCAGTGTATATTGAGCAGATATGGCCCTTTTTCTCAGCTCATTTGTGGCTTATCTAGATAAGCCAAGACCCTGAATTTTGGTTCATAAGTAGTTTAACTAGTAGGCTTTAAGATTCTGTGCTTGGATTCCATTTCCTAGCTTATTTCATACCTTAAAATAAGCCTGCAAATTCCCCCTTTTTCCTGCCCTGAGCTTGCACATCAGTTTTTCTGATTTCACCATCTGAACTAGGGCTTAATTGGAGTTTAATTGGCCTGTTTGAGATGGGGCTTTTAGGTTTTTAGGATACCCAGTAGTACTAGCTAGCTTTTTCCCCCTTAATATTCCATTTATCTGCTTATTTGAATTGCTTAATCTGCTCTACAAGTTTGCTATTTTCCTGAGTTTTCTACCCTAGCTTTGCAACTGCTCAAGTGCTTAATTGGCTTATTTTGTGGGATTAGCTATTTGATTTAAGTTGTTTTGTGCTTATAATAGTGTATTAAACTTGTCCTGAGCTTTTGGTAAATTCTTGAGCTTATTAGCTTATTTTTGGGCTTATTCCCAAACTGCTTATCTGCCCAACTGCTTATCAGGGTTTAGTAGACTTTTGATTTTAATTTTCCTATATTAAGAATATTAATTTAGACTTATCCTGAATTTTTCAGATTTTTCCTAAGTCATTTGATATTTTTAATCTTTTTAATTAGTTTCTATTAGTAATTAAATCATAATAAATAGAATAATAATCAGAAAAATATAATTTTAATTTTCAAAATTTTCTTTTATTAAGTAGAATCTAGGAAAAATATAATCATATCTGTAGACCTTAAGAAAAATAAAATATAAAATAAGTGATAGTTTCTATTTAATAGATTTTATCTTTTTAATTTTAATTAAGCACTTTTCATTTTTATAATTTTCTTAGCTTCTTTTCACTTCATAATATTTATAGAAAAAGTTTTAGATTTTTCTTTGTTCATTTAGTATTTATTATAAATTAAAATAGTTTAAAAAGTAATTAAATAATAATTAGTTAAATAAGTGTTTAATTTTCTTTTGTATATTTATTTCTCATTTGTTAATTAGAATTAATCAAAAAGCAAAAAAATCTCATATCTAATCATCAGTCACTCTAATCCATACTTTCCACAGTTTGCCCATTCCAGCCTCGTTGGGAAACGATCCGGGTAATCACTTACCTGGTTTCACACTACACACGAACGTGAGTTTTTGCAAGTATCCTTTTTCACAAAGGGGTGATTTGTATTTATTCACGTGTATCCGTCCTTGCATAATATTTATATATACGTTTAGCACGGATCAAATTTTGGCGCCGCTGCCGGGGAGGTTGTGTTGCGACAATTGTGTAAAGTTTAAGCGATTAGTGATTTGAGATCCTTCTTCCAGAAGTTCCCCCAAAAACCCATATAAAATACAAAAATATTTTTCTTTTCTTTTATATATATGTATCATATAAAAATAAAAACCCAAAAACATTTTCCGTTTTATTGTTAAAATAAAAGATTAAAAGCAAAATTAATATAATATTCCTCAACTTGGGTATTATCATAATAAGATTCCCAAACATCAGATTTAAAACTTGCCTCTGTATCACTTGCGAATATCGGCTCACCTTTGATTGATAAACAAACTATAAAGGAGGTTTAAGGATAGTTTGACATTAAATTGTCGAACTGAAAGAAGCGGGTTTTTAAGGAGCATTAATTGCCCACCTTTGCTTCTCCGCCACTCTGTGCGTTTATCTTTTAGAGAGCTACCGTACGCTTGTTGATTGTTGGTTTAAGTTCACTTGTGTTTTGCTTCGATCTTGATTTAATTAAAATATTTTATTTAGTGCATGCACACTCGTTCTTCCACGTCATCAAGCCCTTTACGTGAACTCGTAGATATTCCGAGAAAACGTAATCGTAGACGTGCTGCCCAAATAGTCGAACCCGAGATTCGTACTGTTCTCACTGATACTATGGCAGACGAACGCACAATGGCTGAGATGCTCCAAGCACCCACCGAGGGTTACGGAGATGCCATCGTTTTACCACCCATCGATTCTGATCATTTTGAACTGAAAACACATTTGATTCAGCTCGTTTCCACAAACCAATTCCACGGGTTTGAACGAGAGGATCCATATGCACACATTCGTTGGTTCAACAAGTTGACCTATACAATCAATTACAAGAATGTGCTGCAAACAGTTATCAAATTGATGCTATTTCCATTCTCACTCGAAGGGGCAGCCCGGATTTGGCTGGATAAAGAACCCCCTCGATCCATTGAAACTTGGGAAGATCTCGTAAAGAAATTTGTCAATTATTTCTTCCCTCCATCAAAGACGACTAATCTAAAAACGAAATTGCTGGATTTCGTCAAGGTTTCTATGAAAACTCCGGAGAGGCATGGGACAGATTTAAAGATCTCCTAAGAAAATGCCCGCATCACGATTTCACGGAGTTACAACAGATCAATACGTTTTATAATGGGTTGAACCAAAACGATCAAGATTCACTTAACGCAGCCGCCGGTGGCAATATCTTGAATCGTAAACCTAAAGAGGTGGTTGAAATTTGTGAAAATAAATCAAAAGTTCCTATTTCTCGAAACAAAGTGAATGTTCCTGTCACTCCTGCTTCTTCATCCGGTAACTCATCAGAGTTAGCCTTTCTAACGGACTCAATGCGTTGCATGATGAAAGAAATGAAAGAATTGAAGAGTGAAATTCATAAACCGGAACAAATCAAAGCCATAAACATAGTGTGTGAAACTTGTGGTGGCCCGCATGCGTATTACGATTGTCAAGCAACCGATGCTTCTCTTTACCCAGCTCCCGTAGCTGCAGTAAACCAAAATCAGTACCGACCGCATGCTGAAACTCAGTACCGAGCACCGAATGCTATGGTACCACCTGGTTTTCCACCCGTGCCAAATCAGAATAATCAAAATCGCTTTGTTCAAAATCAGGGACAAAATTTCAACAATTCCCAATATTTCAATCAAAACCGAGGTCAGAATCAGGGTAATTTTAACCAAAAGCCATGGAATGTCCAAAACCAAAATCAGACGTCCTCAGATGAGTTGCTTAAGCAATTCATAAAATCTCAAGAGGAGACAAATAGGACCCAATATGAGACAAACCGGTTATTGGTTACCCAAATAAATGATATAAAAAAGTCTTTAAATGATCTACCTTCTACCTCGGGAGGTCTCCCAAGTAACACTGTTGTCAACCCAAGGGGTGAACTCAAAGCTGTCACTACACGTAGTGGTAAAGCTCATGTTGGACTCAAGGTGACAAAGGACCCGGTACTTCCCTCTAACAATGGAAGTGCTAAATACGTCCAACCTATGGTTGTCCAAAACTCTACACCCACAATTGCTCCTCAACCGTCAAGAATAGATCCTACTCTTTCACGATTTACGGTTAAAAGTTTGTCAAACAAACTTAGTGAGCAAAGAACAGCCAGAGCTTATTCCAATATGCTCAATGCTACTCCTGTCAGTGTGCTTGATGACAGTGATGATGATGAAAGTACCAATTTCATCAAAGCTATCACCACTCGTAGTGGTGCTGCTTATGAGGGACCCTCTGGTCCTATTCCTCCTCCGTTGTATGAAATGGAAAAAGAGACGGAGGATACAACGGACATAGTGCAAATTCCATGCCCACAAAGTACAGCACAAGTCCATCCTCCGGTTGTCCCGAAAAAGAAATCCAAACCAGGAGTTGTCTTTGAATCTGTTGAGACTCCTGAAGTCATTGCCCCTAAATCCAAACCTTACATTCCTTACCCATCGCTCTTAAATGAGCAAAAGCTCCGTGAGAAGGCTAGTCAACAAATGGACAAATTCTTTCAAATCTTTAAAGAATTACATTTTGACATAAGTTTTGCGGATGCTATCATTCTGATGCCCAAGTTTGCATCAACAATCAAACACTTGTTAAGCAACAAGGAAAAACTGATTGAAATGGCTAAAACTCCATTAAATGAGAACTGCTCAGCAGTTATCTTGAAAAAGCTTCTCGAGAAGCTTGGAGATCCTGGAAAGTTTCTAATACCTTGTGTATTTCCGGGAATGGTTGAATGCTATGCCTTGGCCGATCTTGGTGCAAGCATCAACCTGATGCCTCATTCAGTGTGGAAGAAACTTTCTCTTCCGGCTCTTACTCCTACCTGCATGACTCTTGAGCTTGCAGATCGAACCATATCTCATCCATGCGGCATTGCCGAGGATGTGTTTGTAAAAGTAGGGAAGTTCCATTTTCCAGCTGACTTTGTGGTTGTTGACTTCGACGCAGATCAAAAGGTTCCTCTCATTCTTGGAAGAGGATTCCTAAAAACGGGCCATGCTCTTATTGATGTATTTAAGCATGAGATCACATTGCGTGTGGGTAATGAAGCTGTTACCTTTAACCATGATCAAACTTCGAGGTACTCCTCAAATTATGATTCTGAATCAGTTAACCGAATCGATGTCATTGATATTGCTTTAGAGGAGTACTCTCAAGAAAGTCTTGGTTATTTTCATAATTCTGTGAGTGGTGATCCCACCACATCTTCTCTGCCTATCATTTCCGACTCTTCCCCTTCTCTCACTCCGTTTGAGGGAAGTGATTCCAATTTGGAAGAGATCGAGGCTTTTCTCAAGTGTGATTCATTTCTAGAAGGAATTGATAACGCTGAGATTGATCTGGAGGGAGATATTCTTCTTCTTGAGAAATTGTTGAATCAGGACAATTCTCCTCCTCTCCCTCCCGTTGAACTTCATAATGAGGAAATCAAGTCAGTTGAGAAAACTGATAAATTTCCTGAGATCAAGTTTAAGGACTTGTCTCCTCCACTTGAATATGCAATTCTTGAGGAGGAAGTTCTTATCTTAATTGCTATTCAGATCTCTCTTCTTCCCATCACCTACCCGGTGAAGTGAGGATATTACCTTTGACCCCGGCATTTTCCATCTAACATTGGTTTAAATGCCGGATATATCTCATCGGTGTGGAACTTTCTTATGTTCAATTGGTTATCCAAACATTTTGAATGAAAGTCCGATGGAGATGGTTTCTTCCACTTACTTCCCCATGAACCAATGAATTCGGGGTCGAGTCAAGCTAGCGACTCGGTTAATAAAAACAGTAGTAAAACATGGGTTTTCACCCATGTCTCACCCTAGTGTGGGGGAGATGCCCCACATACTTTGAATATTGAGGGCAATATTCAGTTCTAAGTGTGGGGGGGAATTCTAGCGAATTTGATCATATGTACCATCTAGTACCCCCATTTTGGCCAAAATTTTAAAATTTTTTCTCACTTAGAACGCAATAAATGGTTATCAGTCCGCCATGTCTAACCCACATAAGGATTGGCTAATCCGAGAGCAAACGGCTCTTGGTAAAGATGTCTCAAATCCGTTTATGGCTTACAATTTGCCAAAAATTGTATGGTATTCAACTCACCATATCTTTATAAGTGAAGAGTTGGCTAGCCCGCAAGGTTATGGCTTGTGGTAAAGGCAGTGGAAAACCATAATTGGTAATCAGCTCACCAAAGATAATAACTGTATTTTATCTAAGAGTTGGCTAGTCCAGAAACAAACGGCTTTTGGTAAAGACAAATCAAATCCGTTGACAGCTGATGGTTTGCTCAAAATCATTTGGTTATCATTGTACCAAAGTATCATACTAAAACATTGGCTACTCCAGAAGTAATGGCTTTTGGTAAAGAGATAAAATCCATTAAATTTTCATAAAAGATTGCTAGGGACTAGCAATAGTCTAGTGTGGGGGATTGATGAGTGTCTAAATACTCATCATTTCTGTCACATTTTATCTGCAAAAACATTTAAAAACATGCAGATATGCTTCAAAATACATAAAATATCATAAAATGTGTTTTTATATGATTCAGGAACAAAAAGATTGAAAACAAGTGAAAAACATGCAAAGTTCACAAAATTGTCATTTTCAGTCCCTGAAGTTTCACAAATTGGCAGAATTAGTCCCTGAAGGTTTAAAATGAAAGAAAAGTCAACTTTAGTCCTTGGGATATCAAACATGTTCACTTTTAGTCCCTAGATGAAAGTTTCCTAAAAATGGCAACTTTTACCCCTCAAGTTTCAAAATTGGCAAATGTAGTCCTCGGGTATTTAAAAAGTGTAATTTATCAAATAAAACCCTTGTACTATTCACATGTTACAATTTAGCCCTTTTGATAACTTAATGGAGATTACACTTTCAACCCTTCAAGAATTCAAAAATTACAAGAATGGTCCTTGTGTTTAACAAACCCAACCGGATAACTTATTACCACTTCACAAACCCAAAACAATAAACCTACCCTTTTACTAAACCCAGTTACATACCCCAGCCCACTAGCCCAATCCACAAATAAAACCAACCCGATCCATGACCCTTTTATTTAAACAGAAGGTTTGACTCAGTCAAACCTTCTTCTCCTAAACCTTGACCCGCCAAAACCTCTCACCACTACCACCACCATTTCCACCGCCTCTCTGACAAACCCACCACCTTCCACCTATCCACCTTACCTAACATGCCAAAAGGCATTAATTGCTTCTTTATCCTCCCAATTTATCAGTACTAGTGGTATTTCCCACTCACTCAATTTTGGCGCCAAAAATCCATATCAAAGGCTGAGATCGTTTGACTGTCCAAGGGCTCAGAAAGGATCAGAGAAGAAGATAGGATATATCCCACTTAGTTTTTGTATAAATAGGAAGCAATGTAAGCCTTTAATGGCAAGTAGATAAAGTAGCATAAATCGTATTTCATTTTCAGTGGTGATAATTTGTAATTTTAAGTTCCAGTAATCAATACAAGTTAAATTAAGTGTGTTTGATATCAATCTTTGTACAATTTCAGTAGCTAATGATAATTTCAAGTTTTTACAATTCCATGTTATACTGAGAATTCGAATTAAGTTAAGTGATAATTGAAATAACTTCTTAGTTGTTTCTATAAGCTTATACAAGCTTATAATAGCTTTTTGTAAGTTTATTTTAGTTTAAACCTGTTCTAATTCAAGAAATGAAGAAAAGTCAACAAAAGTCAACATAAGCTCTCAATAAGCTCTCCTGAAGAGAAAAGCTATTTAGGAAGGTTTTTCTTGGGTTTTCTAGCTTGTGTGAACAAGCTAGGTTTTGTTCTGGTCCTTGGATCTCTGTGTCATAGCTTATCAGTTGTAAGCTTTTCCTTAATTTTTCCTTAATTTTCTCTAGTACTGTAGAATAGCTTATTGTTAGCTTATTATTGTTATTTATTGCTTATCATTAGTTTCTAAGTATTTTTGATCAGTTGTATCAGTAGTTAAATAGTTTTTATTTCATTTTACTTAAAAAACACTAAAAAGCAAAAAAAATAGCCATAAGTAGCATAGCTTAACATACTGCTTATTTCTGTTTTAAAAGTTGTTAAATATATTTAATATAAGTGAGTTAATCAGTTAACAACCAAAAATCTTAGTTAAATCTAGCTGTTGCTTTTTAAAATCACCTCAGACCATTTGAAAGGAGTGTTTGGCTTTGAGCAGTCAACTGGTCAAACCCAGTGTTACTGTACATTTACCATAAGCCCAACTTTGTACTAGCTTAATTTGACCATAATAAAGTGGTTTCTAAGTCTCAGTAAGCAATTTAGATAGATATACTAGTTTCTAGTGCCCTGTGATCATTTGAGCCCTCAAACTGACCAAATAAGCTAGAATAAGCCATGAGCACGGATCAGTGTCTTGTATGGCTCTGCGGTTAACATTATTGATAGTTTCTAGGATCCTGAAAGTGACATCATCTGTGAAAATTCCAGTAACATCAAATTCTATGATCAGTTAGAGACCAATTACATATGAACAAGTTTCACCGAGACAAACTAACCTGTCCCACCAGCAACTTCAAGATGCTTCATCCCTGGAAACAGTCTCAATTTTCCAACCAATTTGAAAAAGGAAAATAAAGCGAGCGTATCACAAACATAAATCTGAGTTTTTACTTGCAAATCATCTTCAAAGGTAATTTTCAACTAATCTGACAACTAATGGGATATGAACGTACCAGTTTTTATATTGAATGCAAGTATTTGGTTAAGTTTAGATTTTGGTAAATGACCAAAAAGGAAGTGAGGTGAAAAATATGAATATTAGATTTATCTACATGTTCTTATATTCATTAATGATTTCTTTAGTAGCATTTGATCTTGACCCTTCCATCACATCCTTTAGCGGAATGTGATATGATGTACAATAAATAAGAACATGTTCAATTGGTGTGAATCGCTCTTCTTGCCATTTAGAATGCTTATTTATACAAACACATCCTTCATATTCGGATGTAGAAGGGGTCGTTGTTGACTTTTCTTTTATATATTGTGCCACAACCCTGCGCACATCATCATTATATACACATCATATACAATCCAAATAAGTAAATACAAATAAACATAGCTTCAAGATAACTATGGAACTACCTATTTCTTGGTAACAATGAGCCATATTTACCTTACCAAACTAAACACCCAAACTTTGTAAAAACAAAAATAAAGTGTTGAACTGTTACGGGTTTTTGAAAATATCAAGGAATCACTATTTCTAACATATTCGCATCTATACATCAAATCATAATTTGAAACTACTACAGCTACACATAAGGTAAAAATTACAAATCAATCAAAATTACTAAAAAACTTAAATTAAACGAATCATTTACTACCAACGAAACGTGATAATCAAGTTAAAGGTTGTCAAAAAAAATAGTCGGTGAACACATGTTTAATTAAAGTATATGTTCTTCTATAACCACTTATTGAGCTTTTTTACAACAAACTGAGATCGTTACAACAAACACTTGGTATGCATATAAATCAATAGTAGCAAGGAACTAATGAAGGATTTTTAGGCAAGAACTAATGAAGGATTTTTAGGGGGTTGATTGCTTATCAAAACTGTTTATTGCTAAATAAGCACTTTGGAATAAGCAAGCCCAAACTACTAACTCATAACAGCTTCAGAGGGTGCCAACTGTAGGAACTAAAAATCACGTAAACGTTAATTACCTGACATGTCTTCACCAAAGGGAAGCACTGATACACCAGCACGATTTTGTGGAAGGCTTGGCCTCCCAAAAGGTTGGAGCACACATTGATTTCACCCATAAACAGATTGAGTCTCATGTAAAGAACTTACAGTTCCAGAGTTTTGCAAGCACATCTGACAAAGCCAATATCTGAAATCTAGGACATCCATTTATGGGAGTTCGTTAGTAAAAGGTAGTAAGTTTATGCGACCAGTTTCACGTATTCCAGCCACATATAAGGAATGTCATATAGTAATAAATAAAGTGTAGTTTTGACGCCATAAAAGAAGTGTTTTGTTGTTCTAAATATACCGAAGATCGAGGTTATTTCAGAAAATGAAATAACAGGATATCCATGCAATGCATCAAATTATTACCAAAACACCACTCCCTAGTTGGCTTTTCATCCGCAAACATTTTTAGTCCTTTTAACACTTTTACGCCAAAAACGCTCTTTACATTATTCATCACATCCTTCTAGCCCACTTGTGTGGACCAAAAGGAGTTGAGTAGCACCTATTGGATACGAAATAAGTATATTTCCTTTAATGATCATTGGAAGAAAAAAGTCCCCCTCCTTGAAGAATCAACAAATTATGATTATCTAATGTCAAAAAGAGAGACTCTCACCCAATTAGTCATTAGTTTCGAGTGTTTATGCAAATAGTATTTATGATTATCAATTTAAGCTCGGTAACATATATGGTTGGATTTAACTCTCTCAAAACCGTAGATACAAAAAAAAAAAAAAAAAAAAAAAAAAAAAAAAAAAGCTACATTTTTTATCACATGTTGAAATTGGTTGATATTACTTGGTATTGCTGAACCGTAAACACTATTTTTAATAATGCTGTATTACCAAGTGTAAAAATATAATGATAAAGTAACATCAGTGCAATAATAATCTAATTTATATTAAAGAATTATAATTTTTTATGCAAATTTACTCATACATAATTAAAAATGTATAGTTTAGCCAAACTTACTCATTAGTATTTGTTGTACTCCCATTCTTGTAGTGCTACCATTCTTGAATGCTCCCACAAAAATTTGAAATCAGTCAAACATCAGCAAACACTGGTACAGATTTCACCTTTCGTCACACTAAAAATGCGTGACTATATGCATATAGTCACACACGTTTTTATGGGTGTGTGTGACAAAAAGTCGCGCCACCGTAGGTATTATATGGTCACATTGTTTACTTTGTGGGCGTTTTGATTGAAAAAGAGTGACCAAAACCCGAATATGTGTGACTAATTAGGCACAAGTTTTAGTGGATTCATCAGTATGTGTGACTATTTCTCATCCTATGGCCATATGAAAATATAATAAATGTGACGTTTTTGATGATTTAGTCACACAACGTGTGTTGTTTTTTTCGAGTTAGTTACATACAATTTAAAAAACAGTGGCCAAAAGTGTTAATAAGTGTGACCATATGCTGTTTAAAGTGAAGAAATGTGTATTTTGAGTGACTATTGATCATCCAATGGTCACATGAATTTTTAGTTTGTGTCGCCTTTTGTAATATTTAGTCACACAAAGCATGTTTGTTTTGGGTATTTAGTCACACACAATTAAGCGTAAAGTGGCTAAAAGTGTTAATAAGTGTGACCATATGCTGTTTTAAGTGAAGAAATGTGTATTTTGTGTGACTATTGATCATCCAATGGTCACATGAATTTTTAGTTTGTGTGGCCTTTTGTAATATTTAGTCACATACAATTAAGCATAAAGTGGTCAAAAGTGTTAATAAGTGTGACCATATGCTGTTTAAAGTGAAGAAATTTGTATTTTGTGTGACTATTGATCATCCAATGGCCACTTGAATTTTATGTTTGTGTGGCCTTTTGTAATATTTAGTCACACAAAGCATGTTTGTTTTGGTTATTTAGTCACATACAATTAAGCATAAAGTGGCCAAAAGTGTTGATAAGTGTGACCATATGCTGTTTAAAGTGAAGAAAGTTGTATTTTGTGTGACTATTGATCATCCAATGGCCACTTGAATTTTATGTTTGTGTGGCCTGATTCGCGAAAATCAACATATAAATATTTCCAAGGAAACACAAGTGAAGTATGTGTAACCCGGGTCGTTATCCCCAACGAATGATTGAATGGAATTTCGTGAATTCAAGTCGTGATTGTGTGATGAATAGTGAAAAGGGATATTTTGGATTTTACGCTAAAACATGTGAACATAAATTAAAAGCGAGTTATGAAGTAATAATTAAACTAATAACAATTAATTCCACAATAATAAACATAATCTTAAACTAGATTTTAAGCTAAAAAATGATAAAAAGGAATGAGATTAAGACCCGGTGATTTACACGAGAGAATTACCACCCGATCTTATAAACTAAATAAATTATTAAAGTTTATTTCTCTATTAACTTTAATTTTACTAATTTGTTAATAAAGTTGAAAGCTTTGTTAACTAAATAGCTTAATAAAAGTTATTAAAGTTGTAAAATTTAATGATTTTTATGCTTATAAGACCCTTAAGCTCCTCGCCTTAGGTCGCGAAAGATAAGAGATCAAAGAAAAACAAGAACTTTATTAAAGGTTAGCAATAATAAACAATAATAAGCAATACTATTATATGAAATAAGCTAAAAGTAGTCTAAAAGGTAAAAAGATTAAAACTTTATAACTAAAAACTATTAGATCTAAGTCCACCCGAAGCTAAGTTGCCCACTCCGAAGAATAGACGCGAATCGGGTATGTTTAAGGACTAGATTTAAATGAACAAGCTATTAAATAGCTTATTGTTCAAGAAAAAACAAGAAAAATATATAAACTTTTATAAAAAGTAAAAGTGTAAAAGTGTGTGTGTGACCAATGTGTAAAACAAGATTTTACTCCTACACCATCATAAGAGCTCTTTTATCACAAACAGAAATTAAATGCTAAACATAAAGTTAAAACATAATATAAATTGAAAGTAATAACTGTTGCAGAAAATTAAACTGAAGAGTGACTACTGTTATTCTAATTCAAAGAAGTACAAATGAAAAATAATGAAGAGAAAATTAAAAGATACTTGAATACATAAAGAACTGAACTGAGTAAAATAAATGTCAAGAGAGAATTATAAGCTAAAGACTGCTACTGAAAAATAAAAATACTTGAAGAAAAAAATAAAAGCTACTACTAAAACTAACTGCTGCTAAAAGAATAAAAACTACTAACTCTTCTTCTGGCCTCGGATCATGTATTTATAGAGCAATTGAGGCGGTCATTTTTCCACAGCCACGCCACGTGTCAATCTTTGATTGGATGGAGCTAAAGATAGTGGAGGAGGCAGCACCAGGCCACTCGCTTGTTGGAATTAATTTAGAGAAGTGAAGATCACGCACCAACTGCTAACTCTTTTTATTATTTCTTTCTGTCGACATTTATCACAAAGCCCCACGTGCCTTCGTATGTAAATGCAACAAAAATAAGAGCAGTTATCAATTCATTTTTCATTTGTGATAGTGGGTGTGGGATCCACTCAAGATTCCTTGAGAATTAATTTCTAGTTTGGCATGGATTGACATTTTATACCCTTTGGCTTCAATTATAGTCTCCATTTTTGCAATGTTGAGCTTTATCTTTATTAATCTTCGATAAATAATAATCTTCGATAAATGCTCAAAATCTCGCACTTTTGCTCCAATGCCCGTGTCTCGGCTTTTCTTCCTCTTTCATTCTCGTACTCTTTTTTGTCCATTTTTCATTGATTTTTTGTCCATTTTCTCAATATCCGTACCTGCACATGCATAAACACAAAAACATAATATATTTGACATTTTTGGTTAGTTTTTGGTCTATTTGGTCTGTTAAATTAGGTAAAATGTATGTGTAATTTAACACATATCAAATCCCCCAGACTAAGGTATTGCAGTGTCCTCACGCAATGTTATCAACTCTCGCTTTTGAAACAAAAAATTTCAAACCTCTTTTTACTAACTTTGAAAAGTAGCAAAATATTCAAAAAAGATTAAGAAATCAAAAGTTCTAAAAACGCCCCATTTTTTTATTTTCTTCACACTTATTCTATTTTTGTATTTTTCTCTTTTCTTATGACGGGATGTTGATTTTCATTATTTCACAATAACTTTTAGGATCACGGAGTAGGAAGCACAACTCATGAAGAAGCGACCATACGGATAAAATTCATCGTCCCTGATTTTTCACAAGTCCCCAAACTAAGCTTAAAAACGAAATCATTGTTAAATACAAGTTAAGATGCTAACGCTACTCATGAATGTAAGTTGTGAATTTTTCACATCCCAATTATTCTATAAGTTTGGTACGTGTGCTCATTTTCAAAAGTTTGATCACAAAAATCGACATTATTATGGTTGTTACTTGTTTAAGTCAAATATTAATTCACCGGGAATCTTGAAATCTAAGGATCAAAAGGGCCTTTTCCATGTAACGGCTTTCTTCTCGGCACATCCCAAACCAGTTGGTTTTAGGTGACCAGGCTTTTGACACCCCACAGAGAATAGTACCGGAATCAGCGGGATTTTGATTTCAAGGATTTCTAAGATTCCCGCTAAGTTAATATTAAATACTTAAACAAACAATAACCGACTATCATTTGGAGATTAAAGACGCAAAGATGAGATCACTCCATGTAGCGACTTTCTTCTCAGCTTGTCCTTTTAGCAAAGCTTAGGAGGCTAGGTTTTTACACCCTCGAGAATAGTATCAGAGCTTTCGGGGTCTTTCGAAATCAATAATCTACCAAATTCCCGTTAAACTTTTAACACAAAATTAACGAATACTAGTTCAACTCCCGATTTAAATTTAAGAAAAAGCAAGCTTCATACATTTATTCATAACAACATTTTTACTCATATAACACATATTTTTCATTTTTCATTTTTCACTTTTTTTTTCATCATTTTTTTTTTTTTTTTTTTTTTTTTTTTACATATACATATTTGCATTATACCTGTGATTTTACTCACTTGCTTTTGCAACATTATTCCGATATTAAGAGAGTATGCTTGTTCGAAAATTTAAATAAAAAGTTGAACTCGTACTCTATATCAAAGATGTATAAAAGTTTGTAATAAAACGATTTTTAAGTTAAAAATTTTGAAAATAGCACAAATTTAGCTTCTGGAGGAAAAACTACAATTTACACTGATGAACTTTTAAGATAACCAACTAATCCTTGCATAGCATCACAACTTATAATTAACTCTATCATTTCTCGTTCTTCGCAAATTCAAAATCCTAAATAATAAGATCCGCGAATGCTTAGTCAAAATGGTTAAGGAGACAAGCTAGAGCTCAACACGCCCGGTCAAGTCAAAATTTTATTCCTACTCTAACCAACGAAAATCAACAATGTGTCAAAACACTTATGATATTTTTGCAAAGAATTTTAAATTTTCTGGTTTTTTTTTTTTTTTTTTTTTTGGATTTTTGGTGGAAAAACAGGGTTGCTAAGATACACGACACAATGCAAGGCAAAATCAAATCGAAAGATCACCCCCCCCCCCCAGACTAAAACGAAACATTGTCCCCAATGTTTTAAAAGGTAAGGGTCATCTACACAAATCTAAGGCCGTTTATGAATTATGCTAAATAGATAACGTTAGTCGATAAGATTAAGGATACCAGATTTCCTAAGACTTGAGTGGAGATAGAAAAAACCATGAGCACGAGAGTCTTCCGATATGGGGCAAAACCTGGACATAAACAACAACAACCACAAAACACGAGAAATGGAAGAGGTAGACCTCCTCATGTCACACTTATTGGAAAGAAAATAGAAAGATGATAGAAAGATAAGCATGGGGTGCCTCCCACGAAGCGCTTGTTTATGATCAAGTCGTTAGCTTGACTTGCCCCGAATTCAATTGTCCTTGGGGGAGCATGTGGAAAAGATAATCTCCATCGGACTTCCGTTCAAGAGGTTTGGATAAACATTGAAGTTCTTGAAAGTTCCACTCCGATGACATACACCCGGCTCAAAAGAATGATAAATGGAAATGCCGGGGTCAAAATTTTTATCTTCACTCCCGAACGAGTGAATGAAAAGACAAGCTACCTTATATGTGAAGAAAGGTAGAAAGATCCCGATAACAATTATGATATAATCGTCATCATTGTCAGATTTTTCATTTAAGTTTTCAAAATCATGATCTAGACGTATCTCAGGAGGGCGGTTTGGGATAGTGTCTTTAATAAGCAAATGCTCACCATAGATCACGTCTCCCTCCGAGTCCTTAGTGTAATCATACTCCGGCGGAGATATGATGTGAGAGAGTTCATCTGCTAACTCCCCCAGACTAGAGGCACAATTAGTTGACTGATCATGACTTATCAAAACTTCCAATTCTCTCAGATCTGATTCAAAATTGAAGTTTTTATCTTCATCCCCAGGTGGGATGGGATCAATGTGAGTGAGTTCATCAGTGAACTCCTCGAGAAGATAATCACTTTTATGAAGTACGTCTTCGAGCATAGGCTCTGAAGGATACACGGAGGTGGGACATGTGCTGTACTTTGTATGCTAAAAATTGCACCTCGTCCATTATTGTCTCCATATCTGACTTATCACATTCACTATCAGATATATCCTCATACTCACTTGGGATTGGAAAAAGGTTCTCAACACTAGACTTTATGAATTCGTCCGATTCCTTTTCAGGAATAGTGCTAAGATGCTCATCCCCCATAATAAGAGAGTCCTCGGAGTCCATAGTTGGTAAAATGGATGTGGTTGCAATGGACTGAGGGAGTTGAAAAATGGTATTATTCATAAGAATAGCACTCTCCGCGTCGTCCTCATCTTCGTCATCGAGCATGGCAGCCTTATTAAACAAGAAACACTTTTGTGCTGCTCGTTCTATGGCAAGTAAATCTTCCATAGATTTACCATGATGATCTTCTTGGGTATGTTTAACAGTTAAAATTTTAAGCTCATTCCTCACATCTTGAAGTTTTTGGAATACATCTTTGAAAGATTCTTGAAGAGACAGCTGAGGCTGAGTTTGAATCGTTTGATACTGTGGAGGTTGGTCATGATAAGAATAATCATAATTGTTACAAGGGCCATGCTCATAGACAAGCGTGTTCCCTGTTTGACAATCAAAACCTTGGTGTGGACCTCCACAAATTTCAAAATAATATGTTTCCATCTCATGGTGTGGGGGTTGGTTAAAGAAATTGGTTGTTTCATTGTAGGGATTTTGGTCATAGACAAACCCGTTTCCAGAATTTACAATGCTACAACCGGGGCAATTTTCACCATTTGGAGGTCCCCCACACCATTCACAACCATAGTTGTAAGATGAAGACATAAAAAAAATTAAACGGATAAGAGGGATGAGAAGATTATTTTTGGGTTTTTATAAATTTTTTTTTAAAAACATTTTGACAAGCATAAAGGGAAAAAGGTAAAGGAAAAAATAAATTTTGAAAAGAAAATCTTTTTGGGTTTTTTATAAGAAAATATTTATGATAGAAAACGATAACTTCTTGGAAGAAGGGTCTTCAAAACACGCATCGACAAACGAGATTTAAAAATTCGCTTCAAGCCTTCCCCGGCAGCGGCGCCAAAAATTGATTCGCGAAAATCAATGCATATAAATATTTCCAAGGAAACACAAGTGAAGTATGTGTAACCCGGGTCGTTATCCCCAACGAAGGATTGAATGGAATTTTGTTAATTCGAATCGTGAAACGTGTTTGAATAGTGAAAATAAAGAGATTTTGGATTTTTAACACTAAAATAATAAAAAGATGTGCTTACTAAATAATAATTAAACTAATAACAATTAATTCTACAATAATAAACATAATCTTAAACTAGATATTTAAGGTAAAAAATGATAAAAAGGAATGAGATTAAGACCCGGTGATTTACACGAGAGAATTACCACCCGATCTTATAAACTAAATAAATTATTAAAGTTTATTTCTCTATTAACTTTAATTTTACTAATTTGTTAATAAAGTTGAAAGCTTTGTTAACTAAATAGCTTAATAAAAGTTATTAAAGTTGTAAACTTTAATGATTTTTATGCTTATAAGACCCTTAAGCTCCTCGCCTTAGGTCGCGAAAGATAAGAGATCAAAGAAAAAACAAGAACTTTATTAAAGGTTAGCAATAATAAACAATAATGAGCAATACTAATATATGAAATAAGCTTAAAAGTAGTCTAAAAGGTAAAAAGATTAAAACTTTATAACTAAAAACTATTAGATCTAAGTCCACCCGAAGCTAAGTTGCCCACTCCGAAGAATAGACGCGAATCGGGTATGTTTAAGGACTAGATTTAAATGAACAAGCTATTAAATAGCTTATTGTTCAAGAAAAAACAAGAAAAATATATAAACTTTTATAAAAAGTAAAAGTGTAAAAGTGTGTGTGTGACCAATGTGTAAAACAAGATTTTACTCCTACACCATCATAAGAGCTCTTTTATCACAAACAGAAATTAAATGCTAAACATAAAGTTAAAACATAATATAAATTGAAAGTAATAACTGTTGCAGAAAATTAAACTGAAGAGTGACTACTGTTATTCTAATTCAAAGAAGTACAAATGAAAAATAATGAAGAGAAAATTAAAAGATACTTGAATACATAAAGAACTGAAATGAGTAAAATAAATTGTCAAGAGAAATTATAAGCTAAAGACTGCTACTGAAAAATAAAAATACTTGAAGAAAAAAATAAAAGCTACTACTAAAACTAACTGTTGTTAAAAGAATAAAAACTACTGTCTCTTCTTCTGGCCTCGGATCATGTATTTATGGAGCAATTGAGGCGGTCATTTTTCACAGCCACGCCACGTATCAATATTTGATTGGATGGAGCTAAAGATAGTGGAGGAGGCAGCACCAGGCCACTCCTTGTTGGAATTAATTTGAGAAGTGAAGATCGCGCACCAACTGCTAACTCTTTTTATTATTTCTTTCTGTCGACATTTATCACAAAGCCCCACGTGCCTTCGTATGTAAATGCAACAAAAAATAAGAGTAGTTATCAATTCATTTTTCATTTATGATAGTGGGTGTGGGATCCACTCAAGATTCCTTGGAATTAATTTCTAGTTTGGCATGGATTGACATTTTATACCCTTTGGATTCAATTATAGTCTCCATTTTTGCAATATTAGCTTTATCTCTATTAATCTTCGATAAATAATAATCTTCGATAAATGCTCAAAATCTCGCACTTTTGCTCCAATGCCCGTGTCTCGGCTTTTCTTACCTCTTTCATTCTCATACTCGTTTTTGTCCATTTTTCATTGATTTTTTGTCCATTTTCTCAATATCCGTACCTGCACATGCATAAATACAAAAACACAATATATTTGACATTTTTTGCTAGTTTTTGGCCTTTTGTAATATTTAGTTACACAAAGCATGTTTGTTTTGGGTATTTAGTCACATACAATAAAGCATAAATTTGCCAAAGGTGTTAATAAGTGTGACCATATGCTGTTTAAAGTGAAGAAATGTATATTTTGCGTGACTATTATTCATCCAATGGTCACATGAATTTTTAGTTTGTGTGGCCTTTGTTACTATTTAGTCACACATCGAATTAAACAAAGAGTGACCAATAATGTTGATAAGCGTGACCATATTATGTGACTGCATCTTTTAGTCACAGGGTTACTATATTGTTGGAGTAGAGTTGCTACTGCTAGTACTAAGGTAGTCCTGCTGAAGCAGAGTTACCACTGCTAGTACTATACTAGTGCTGCTGGATGAGTATATATATTATATATAAAACAATATTAAAAACCATAAGAAATTTCAAATTGAATTAAACTCGAATGTATATAACTGGACAGAATATATAATTGTAATGTCGTACTTAATTAATCAAATTCTCAATAATCTAAAGACTTTTGAACCTTCACCGCCTTATTAGCAGTTTGCCTTAAGTCGTTAGCAGATATATATTGTTTCTTCAATGGTGCCAGTGGTACACATTTAGTCACATGGTTTGTTGGTGTAACCTGTAGTAAACAAAAGACGCTTCTATCAAACATTGAATTAAATATGAATAATTATATATATGTAGGTTGAAAAAACACATGTATGTACCTCCTCTTTAAAAATAACTTGATCCTTTGGCCATGCAAAGAAACTACCTTCGACTTTCTTAACTGTTTTTAACCCATTATGTGCTACGTTCGGTATGCATGCTGCATCAACTAACGATTCATCAATTGACACTTTGTAGCAATCACTTGGGAGTGGTCGGTTATGCAGCAATTGCTTTCCAAGAGACTGGTATACGGTACCCAAAGCAACAATATTTGTTTGCTTTATAATCCACAGTTTGCATTAAGTGTCTACAAAAAAAGAATTTTTGCATGTATATATCAGAAATTATTTAAACAAAATAATAACAAGAAACATGTTGAAATACATACTGTTGGCAGTGCTTGTGTTGGAGACACATCTTGTTGCGATTGGGAATCCGGAGACCCGTTTTTTCGCTTCTTTTGCTTTGTCTTGGGTCCGACAGTTTTAGCAAGTTCCTATATGTATATATAAAACACGTTACATTATTTAAACAAAAGAGTAACAAGAAACATGTTGAAATACATACTGTTGGCAGTGGTTGTGTTGGAGACGACACATTTTGTAGCAATTGGGAATCTGGAGACCCGTTTCGTTGTGAATTAAGGTTATGCTTAGGCCTGACAGTTTTAGCAGGTTCCTATACGTATATATAAAACACGGTACATTAGTCGATCATGTATGTAAAATTCAAAAATCAAAGGGGGATGTTTTATTACTATACTTAATTACCATTGTTTCCGTTACCTTTTTAGAAGTTTCAAGGCCATTGGACTTCTCCTCAATTCCCGCATCTTTAGCACTTACAACATCACTTGTCTGAGTGCCATCCACCTCATTAGCGCTGCTCTCTATATTGTCAATGGCCATTGGAGTCACCTGCAATATAAATTAAGAAATACAGTCACTCATCAGTTTATGTTCAATGCCTGGTATCATTAGCATCAGTGGTGTTAGCATTAGAAAATGAAATTGTTAACAACATAAAAAATGGCTTAAACTGAGGCTATTGGCGATGGTTCAGATGGCAAAGTTATATTCATCCCTTGATCATTCAACTGTTTCATAATTTGAGCAAGCACTTTATTTGTGTGTTCCACCTCACCGGATAATTTCTTGACCTCACATCTTTTTTGGTCATCTCGGCGGACAATTTCTTGACCAATTTATCTTTTTCTTCACGCTCGTGTCTCTCATTATCCAGTTGAGTTTGAAGTAACGCAAGTTTTTCATCGGCTTCTTGTTTTCTTCGAGGAAGGCCAAAATACTCTTTGTATGTTACTCCACCTCCCACTCCTCTGGCATAACCGCCCTTTTCCTTACCAAATACAACTGTCATGGCATCAGTGCCATCATCAACACTCGAGGTTCCTTCCTTGATCTTGTCATCAGCTTCTTTCTGCACAAAAAAATATAGGAAATGTTGGGAATAAAAGTCTTCTTGATGCTGTTAGAGTAACTGCTAATCATATTTGTGTCAATGCTGCTCAGATGGAGTTAGTTTTGCTCATGAACTTAAATGAAAAATATACTACTGCTAGTACATAGTTACTACTGGTATACAAGATACTACTGCTAGTACACGTTAATGCTGCTGCTATATAAGCATAATAAAAAAATTAGCAGTCAAACTTACAAGTTGATCTCCCTTTGATTTAATATCATCATTTGGGTATTCGCCGTCTTTGTTTACCCTTCCTTTCACCCACATTACATCACGCGGGGGTTCTTCATCCATTTAATCTCTTTATTTTGGATCTAATAAACATCAAATGCATACACATGTAAAGTTAAACCAAGATAAACGAAAATATGAGGGTATTAATGCAAATGTGCTAATTAGGCAATGTAAACAGATTCATTTCTCATGGGCAATTTGTAAAACAAACATTATGTAATCTTACCATTTTCTCTTTGACATAAACATATCCACCTCATCCCATTTTATGCTGATAAATATTTTGGGAACGCGCCATTTTAGCTTTCTCAGATTTCTCCTAAAAACAAAAAATCATAAGGCGTTTAGATGCGGTAATGCTGCAAACTAAAAAATTATAAAATGACATATACACTTAAATAAAGATGACTAATTAAAACCTTGTATGCTTCGGTGGTCGTGTATTTAACATACTCGACCCAGTCTTCTGATTTCATTATTGTACTATACAAGTCCCGGACTTCAGTCATTTTGGAAGGTGTATTTAGGTTGGGCAAAATGTAGTTGAATTTGAGCTTCCTTCTGTAATTCCTTAGCATTTTACCAAGACGAATCATTATCAATTTTCTGTATTTCACGTCAACATCAAAAAAATTTCTGCAAAGATTAACACAATGTTGTTAATTAGTTGCACATAATGTAACTGCATACATAAACTTATGTAGTACTGGGTTACAAAATAGTATATATGTACTGTGATTTCATCCCATAGTTTATCTCTTGATTGTTTATTCACCTTCTTCCAGTGTAGAATCTTCACACCTATCTGCTCACGAGCCACATCTCCTAAAAAACTCACAAACACTGCTCTGTTTGCCCCTGATACCCTACCGAATGCATCAAGGTTACCTTAAGCTTTATTGCACCAGGTTTGTCATGCTTTGCGTGAAACTTTACTAGCCTGTTTGAGCCCCTCTTAGCTAGTATCTCTGCTTGGTTGGTTCCAGTCGCATCTATATCTTCATCATCAGAATAGTGTTCGGATTCATATTGTAAGACGTTATCATCAACTACAACATCATGATCAGGAGGAAGCAAACTTTGAATATCAGCAATAGGTTCAATATCCATGACTCTTGAGCAACAAAGGGTAAAAGAAAATGATTATGGCTTAGCTTGGAGAGTAATGGTGATAGAAGATTTGATTTTTGTTTTTTCTTTGCAGTCTTTTTTTTAAGGAAAGAAAAGAGGCTATACACCAAGAATATGAATCGTTGTGATTCAAAAAATTTCAATCCAAAAATTTGCCTCCAAGTTGTAATTTGAAATTAACATTTGAATTATTTGAAAATTTTGCCTTTGAACCTATTAATTAAAGCATAACCTTGAATAAATCAAAATTTTGGCTCCAAATGTTATATATCATTATCTTAATAATCACAAATGTACCATACTGTGCAACCATCACATCAATAGTACAAACTACTACCCATTTAACAAACTAAAAACCTTACATAATTACCAGTTATTGTACCCTTACTAATTACATTTACAAAATACAAATTGCCACATTTTTTTTTGAACATTGAAGACTTTTTATTAAGTAAGTAATACTCTATTGAAAACAAAAACCAACAAGTTGCTGGGGAATACAGAAAGGAGAATATATTTAAAACATAATACAGTACATACATAAGGGGAAATCAGTATCCAAATTAAATGTCAGAATTGAACCAAATACCATTTACAAATCGCAAAAGCTTTAATGTATATCCTACACCCCTAAACCATCTTAGTTTTGCCTTTCCCATGGTTGCTAGAAGGTGCTCCAAAACCTATAGGATTCTTCTTACACGGTATTCCCAATACAATATCCATAGTAAATTTCTTTTTGTTTGCGTTTTCAACTGGTATTTGAACTTGCACATGGAGAGCCAGGATAGGAGCTTGAGATGGGAGTTCCTCTGGAGGTTCAATGGCTTGGATAGGTTCCACTTCCCAAGTATCAGTACTTGCATCAGAATGTTGCTCTAGATAATACCAAGCAAGGAGGCCAGGAAGGATGTTGAGAGCACCGTCATTTGATTGATGAACTGCTTGAATCAGAAGAAATTTGTATGACATCTACAAATAACAACTGTTAGATCAGTTTTATTGATTCAAATGTTAAACTATATCACAATCAAAGAAAAACCTTTTGATGGTTTACCGTTGCAGAAGAATCCATTGTATTGTGTTCTAAAATTTTGTTCCTCTTTTGTGGTATCCCAAACAATGAAGCAATGTTGCACAAACTAGGCTGCATTTCAAGTATCATTGGTGGCCAACTAGGCTGCAATTGAAGTCTCAATTGGACCTCTCAGGGTACTCACAAACAGTTCAAAATACTGTATTTGTAGTCTCAATGGACATGTCAGTGTACTCTAATAGGCTGCATTTGGACCTCTCATTGGTGGCCAAGTACAAACAAGTCTGCTAGGTACTCTCATTACTGGCCAATCACAAACTAGGCACATTCCAATGCTCTCATTGATTTAGACCTCTCAGTGTACTCACAAACAGGCAACAAAAAATACTCAGACACAAAACAATTAATTAGACATAGCATAACAACCATTATGTATATGAAAATCAGAGTATGGAAAACAAAAAAAACAAAGCATACATTAGACATAGCATAACAACCATTATAAAATACAAAACAACCCCATTTTACAATAGAATCGATCGGTAACAACCACTAACATCACCATTTATAGATCAAAAGCCCGATATTAATTATTGTACAATCATATCATCAACTGATATGTGAAAACATTTAAAAACATACCTTTGTTGTTATTTGGATTCATTGTTTGCATGCTTGTGTTTGTCAGAAGAATGTGTGTGTTGATTAGGGTTTATTGATTATTGTGTGTGTTTACAAATGATAGGGTAAAGGATTAATTGCCTTTGAATATCGAATTTGTGGTTTGGTTTAACTATAGCTGACGTGGCAAGATTCGTAAAAAAAAAAAAAAAAGGCTAATGGTGATGACGTGGCGGTGAAATTCGGCTATAGCCGGTAAATAGGGATGGCAACGGTTCGGGTTCGGGGCGGGTTTTAGTGTACCCGTAACTGAACCCGTTTATAATATACCCGTACCCGCCCCATATCCCACCGGATACCCGATTAATATTATCCATCGGTTTTTTCGGGTTTCCCCGCGGGTATCAGTTATCCGTAGTTGAATATTATATGGACAAAATTGGCGGTATTAAGATTAAGTCACGCTAAAATCCACCGACAAAAACAAAAGAAAATACTCTAACCACTCCCAACAATAACTCAGCTTTAAACTTTAACACACTGCATGTCTGCTTTAAACACAACTCACACCCTTAACATCAGCTTTAAACTTCATCATTTCTTAATAGAGTTTCTAGACCGACCCTGATAGCTGGATGGTCTTGAGGCAACTCACGCAACCTTTCGACATCTGGAGCACGATTATGCATCTGTAGCATAATACGAGTTATCTCACCTAGGAAATTGTTAATCAATTTGAGTTCTTTTTCTTGTTCATTGCGTAATCGGGTGAGGATAGCCTTTTGCACCTCTGCTGGTTAATTTGTTAGCCGTTGGAGCCTATTTTAACAATCCACCGGAAAATGAACCGGTGCACAATCCACCGGTTGTCGACCAAGACCCAAATCCGTTTGGTTTGACAAAGGAACAACTCAGACAAATGGACCAAGATATGCAAGTCTTCCTGGAAATGGAACAACTTGAAAGAGAAGAGGAAGCTGCTCGTTTGGAGCGGCAAGCCAGGGAGGATGAAGAACGTAGGAAGAACTGGGAAATGGGTTGGTTCTCACCTGATTCCTCGTTCGACTGAAGATGGTTACCCAGACTCATATGATAGCCCTTTAATTAATTTGTATCGTAGTTTCATTCGTAGTTTCTTTTTAATTTCCTTATCGTATTTTCATTTGTAGTTTGGTTTTAATTTCCGTATCGTAGTTTAATGTAATTTCTATTTGACGTTTAATGTATTATTTCTATTTGATGTTTAATGTATTTCTATTTGATACTTTAGAAAACGTTACAATTTTTTATAAAACATTACATACCATATCAAACAGGCAAATAAAACATTACAATTTTTTACAAACCCTAAAACCAAACCCTAAACCCTTAAAGCTAAACCAATTCGTAACTCAAACAATAACCAAACGAATAGTCCAATAAATCCAAATATGTTAGTCTACGGGTAGCATGTCTCGAATAGTCTACGGGTAGCATGTCTTGAATAGTCCAATAAATCCAAATACTTAGGATCGATTTCGTCTTTGCAAGATCAAGCTTGTAATTAAGATCGGATCGGGATCTTAAGATCCACTATAATGTCATTTAAAGAGTATTAACATGTTTATTTATTTATTTATTTATTTTTTATTTTTTTTTTAATTCTACAAAATACATTCCATACTTTTTTAGTTTGCGGTTCGAGAAAAGTAAGATCGTATCGTATTAGTTCTTAAGATCCTATGGTAAAGATCGGGATCCTATAAGATCTTAAGCTCTCAAAGATCCTTTGTAAAGATCCGGATCGTTTTTGCTTTGCAGTATCGTAAAATCGTAAGATCCTAAGATCAGGGTCGGGATCCTGACAACCATGGTCTCACGTACACTTCTAATTTCCTTACTTCGTAGTTAACCAAATTTAAGAGCATTACCAATGGTCACTCAGTTTAGGCTGAACACACTCTTGACCAAAAGCGACCTGGGTCACCGGCTGCCACGTCAGCTTTCTCTCTCCGGCGACCAGAAGCGACCGACCTGCCACACTCGGTGACCGACTTTTTTTTAATCAAACATTTAAAATAAACTTAAAATTCATTAATAATAAAAACATTACAATACTGAATTAAAAACATTACAATACTGAATTAAAAAAACGTAAACTAATCATAAATGAAAATGAAACTACAACTTAATGGAAGGTATCATCTGAGTCTGGGTAACCATCTTCAGAGGATTCGGAATCAGGTGGGAACCAACCACTTTCCCAGTTCTTCCTACGTTCTTCATCCTCCATGGCTTGCCGCTCCAAACGAGCAGTTGCCTCTTCTCTTTCAAGATGTTCCATTTCCAGGAAGACTTGCATATCTTGGTCCATTTGCCTAAGTTGTTCCTCAGTTAAACCAAACGGATTTGGTTCTTGGTTGGCAACCGGTGGATTGTGCACCGGTTCATTTTCCGGTGGATTGTTCATCGGAAGATTTTCCGGTTGGAAAACCGGAAAGATATGTTCAGGTGGAGTATGGAATTCTTCATTTTGGCGAGGTGGACTTGGAAATTGTTGCCCAAAATCCTTTTGGCGAGGTGGACTTGGAAATTGTTGCCCGAAATCTTTTCTGAAAGACATTTTGAATTTGAGAAGTTTGGATCTTGAGTATTTGAGAAGTTTGGAATGTGTTTGTGTGTGACATGTGCTTCAGAAGCATGGGTATTTATAGGGTACAAATGCACACGTTTTTAATATTTTAACTTTGAATTTGAAATTTGAAACGGATATAAAAATATCCCGCCCTTGTGTTTGAACAATGCAAAGACAAAGAAATGGTTAATTAACAGTGTTGTATGATTTTTTGTAATGTATTTTTTTTTGAATGAAATTAATTTAGTTTATTTGGGTATTTGAAAAAAAAAAAAAAAGTTTAACACACTGCCACGTCAGCTTTAACCTTTTCACCTTTAACTCAAAAAAAAAATACCCGCAATCATAACTCACCCTTAACTCACCTTTAACTCAACTATTTTCAAACCCTATAAACTTATTTAATATCATTAATATATAAAATATCAATTACCCTAATCAAAAAGTCAATTAGTCAATCCAACACCAAACACACTTCCAAATCAACTAAACTAGTCCATCCAAACCAAACACAAACCAAATCCTATTATCCATCTGTTTACTTTTGGCGCATTTCGATGGTCCCTCTTCCCGCCTAAAGTATTGGGAACCGTTCGTATACCGTCTGCAGCCTATTTATACCTATGGACATGGAAAACCGTTCATAATCAACTCCTTTGATATTTTCATTAGAAAATAAATTTCAAATTTCAATGGCTGAATCCTCTTCAACTCCTTCTTCAAACAAAAACAAATGCCCAAGGGATGATTCTCCTCCTCCTAATGCCTGAAAACTATAAAAAATTAGGCATATCCCAACATATTTGGGAGAAATGTAGTGAAGGCGAGTATGGTGCTGAAAATGCATTGATAGAAATTTACAACAAGCGTATAAAGATGTTTGAAGAAAGGAACAAGAAAGATTTAGAGGCCATTTAGGAGCATCAGAAGAAAATTGATGAGAGGAACAAAAAAATAGAAGAAGCAAGAGAGCAAATAGTTGAAGTTTACAAAAGTATTCAAGCTAGTATATATATGTCTTAATGTATCTTTTTTTTTATATATTTTGCCTATGTAAATGTAAACTTATTTTGACTTTGTTTAATATATGAATGCAGTTATTATTACAAGTTTATGATATTTGAATGCAGTTATTTTATTGTACTGCTAGGCAAACAGTTGTACTGCTAGCGAAACGTTGTACTGCTGGGTATCCTTTTAGCAGTGGTTGGGAGTGCATGGTAGTTTGTATCACTTTTTACTTAAAGGGTATAAATCCCCAATTGCGGCACACAAGCACATTCACGCACACATTACTCTCTCTCTTCCACTCCCTAATCGAATTTTAATCGTCATATTGCAAAACCCCAAATCAAATCATAATGTCGAACCTAACTTTTACCGAACCTCATAATAATGTTGCCTTTTTAGAAAAATCCAATGAGTCTGTAGATTTTACTGAGATCATTGATTTTCCTTAATGCAAGCTATATTAAGTTTGCATTAACAGTAAAACCTACTATATATACTTCCAACATTATCCAGTTTTGGTCGTCTGCTAAGGTCAAAACTATTAATGGGGAAGCACAAATCCATGCCCTTGTAGATGGGCAGATGATTATCATTACAGAGGCGTCTATTCGAAGAGATCTTCTCCTAGATGATGCTAACGGAGTTGAGAATCTTCCAAATACTACAATCTTTGAAAAACTTTCACTGATGGGCTATGAGAGAAATACAGATGCTTTAAAGTTCCAAAAAGGTAATTTTTCTCCTCAGTGGAAATTCTTAATTCATACTGTCTTAGTGTGTCTAAGTCCAAAGACCACTGCGTGGAATGAATTTTGTTTGGCTGAAAATACTCAAAGATTTAATTTCTCAAAATTAATTTTTGATAGTATGGTTAAGAACTTGGATAGTTCTTCGGCTAAATATTTTCTATATCCAAGGTTTTTGCAACTCTTTTTGGACAACCAATTTAAAAAAAAGAAAAGTCACAAAAATGTTTATCCCACTCCCTGCCTTACCAAAAAGGTTTTTGCTAATATGAGGAGGGTTGGAAAAGATTTTTCAGGGAGAGTGACACCTTTGTTTCCAACAATGGTGGCACTAGCCCAAACCCAAATGGGTGAAGGTTCAGCAATCCCAGCTGGTACCCATCACACACCCACAGAACAACAACAACAGACCTATAAACGTAGGACTAACACCAAGAACACTGAGCTACCTCAGGCTAGTGGTTCTATACCAACTGTTGCAGATGAGGATGTCACTGGGGGGAGAGTGACATGTTGGCAAGGGCTGCCACTACTGTGTCTAGCTTAGCAGCAGCACAGGACAGTGGTAACATCATTAAGACCCAAACCAAGACAACTTCTAATGAAGAAAGTTCCTCTGGAACTGATTCAGGTGAAGGTCCCAGTCACATGGAAACAATGGGGGGTTCGGATGTTCATCCTAGGGGTGAGACTGAACTTAACTTTTTCGGTGATCCACCTCTCGGGCTTGGTAACACAAGCCGAAGTGGTGAGGATAGTATGAAGCTTTTGATGAATTGAAGGATACCTGTTCCAAGCTGTCTGCAGAAATTGTTGATCTGCAAACAAAAGCTGTTTCCCAAGATGGAGTCATCAAAGCTCAAGGTGGGGAGATAAAGGCTTTGAAGAGAAGGGTTAGGTATTTAGAAGGAGTCAAAGGATCAAGAATTCCCAAACACAAGGTTAAATCTTTTGAAGCTTCTAAGGATGCTCCCAAACAGGGGGGGGGGGGATGAAGGAAAGTTTCAGGGGAGGCTAAAGAGGGTGAAAGTATTGGTGTAGAGAGTGATCCAATGGAATTTGTAGTTGCTGATAAGAAAGGGAATGAAGTGGTGATGGATAGGTGTTTGGGCAAGGTTACAACTGTTGATAGTGAGCCAGTTATTCCTGCTAGTGAGCCAGTTATTCCTGCTAGTGGTCAAGTTATTCCTGCTAGTGATCAACAGGGTAATGAAGCTGTTATGGATGCTGCTACACTAAAGACTGCCAATGAAGAAGTTAATATTGCTTGTGTTGAAGTTAATGTGGCTATTGATAAGGTTAGTGCTACTGAGACTGAAGTTAGTATTGCTGCTACTCAAGGTGATGATGATATTACTATAGCTCAAGTATTAACAAAGATGAGGAGTACAAAACGTAAGGCAAAAGGAGTTGTCATTAAAGAGCCAATATCAGTACCAAAAACACCATCAACAACTATTTCACCATCAGAAAAAGGCAAAGGTTTGTTGAGTGATGAACCTAAGGAGAAATTTAAGTTTCTGTCACCCAGTCAAAAAGAACAACAAATGATTACAGATGAAGAATTGGCAATACAAGTGCAAGCTAATCTTGATGCTCAAGAAGCTACTCAGATTCTTTTAGACAAGGAGTATCAAAAAAAATTACAAGCAGCTGAAAGATTAAAGTATACTCCTGAAGAGCAACAATCAACAATTCATGACTTATTGGATGACATTAGAAAGAAAATGAGTAAGAAGAAATCTTATGTCAATAAACCTCCTTCAAGAAGTGATAGACTGAAGTACATGAAAGCTTATTTGAAAGGTCAGGATGGTTGGAAAGAGAAATACTTCAAGTATAGGACTTATGAACAAATTAAAGAAATCTACATTAAGACACATGCCAGACTTTCCAAGGATCTGAAAGGTGGTACATTTGATATAAGAGCAGAAAAGAGAACTGCAGAACCATTGGAATCTGAGGGATTCAAGAAGCAGAAAGAGTAGAAAAGAGAACTGCTCAGGAAGATGGGAACGTATCTAGGACCCAAGGACAAGAAATAGAATTAAGACTGCTAGATTTAGAGTTAACACTGCTAGAATGTATAGTTATTACTGCTTATGAAATAACATATTAATTATACAACATATCAGTTAAATTACATTTACACTGAAAGACAACATAGCATTTCTTGCAGGTGATTCACTTGGTTAATTGACTAGCAGGTGAATCACTTGGTTTATGAGTTGGAGGTTCTTCATTAGGTGTTTGACTTGCAGATTCTTCACTTGGTTTTTGAGTAGCAGGTTCCTCACTTGGTGCTTGACTTGGGCATACTCCACTTGCTGTTTGAGTTGCAGTTGGTTTACTTTCTTCATCACCACTGCCCAAGTGAGCACCAACTCTTGTAGATGCATTAATACAACATAAATGCTTACAATGGAGCCAAAACATTGAGATTTTGAAATTTTTGACTATAGTCACATGAATATTTCACAGTGTGACTATTTTCAATGTATTGGTCACATATAATACCCTTATAATGTGGCCATAAACATAATTTAGATGCACATTTGTGGTATGGTGTTACTATTGTATAGCCTATAGTCACATGATTGTGCTACAATTAAATGTGACCATACACATTAGGAATTGGCAGGCAAACACACACTTAACTTTAGACACACATATTAACTTACGTGACTATTTGTATCGAATTTGGTCACACTTAATCATGTATGCCTATGGTTTAGTGTGACCATATATGACATTTGGTCACACTGTTCAAGTGTGTGGCTAAATTTTCAACAAAAACTAGCAGTCACGCTTAAATAATGTGTGACAAACTTGAGCATATGATTTAGCCACATACACAATTACTTCGTGTGACCATATATGGATTTTGGTCACACTTTTCAATTGCGTGACATATATTTGTCACATATGTATATATATAGTGTGACTAATGTTTCAACCTTATTTGTATCCGTCACACGTCCCAAATTATAAGTGACTAAAAAATCAAAAATTTTTTTACCAGATACGTATAGTCACGAAAATATTCAAATGTGTGGCTGTAGCCTCAGATGTAATTCGAAATGGCACACAAGTCGGATCAAGTGTGGTGTTTATTTTATTCTGGTACATTTAGTCACACAAATAAGTTACTGTGTGGCTGTTCGAAAAACCACATGTGTGACTAAATCCCATTTTTGTACTAGTGAAATTCTTCACGTCATTTTGGAAGAACGATTGGAGCACAAACAGACAGCCCTGCAATATGGATTAAATCAAAGTTAGTCCAAATAAATACATACATCTCATTTTCAGTTTGAATAAGTAGATAACTTACTGCTTAGTTGTGTGTTGTCTGAGAATAATGTCGAGAACCCTTAAAGCTTCCTGAGAGTTTTTTGATTCTTGACCACGCAGACCTTGTGCAATTGCTTGCATGGGAATCTTAGCAGCAAAAATTAAACTCGACTTTGAAGGTAGTAGAGCTCGCTAACCGCCTCGTCTAGCTTTTAGAGTGCTTATTCAGTTGCAAAAAGCTTTAGCAGTACTAAGTTTAAACGAGCAGTACTAACTTGAAAGTTAGTACTGCTGGAACCTAATTGTTGCTAAAAAGCTTTAACAGTACTAAGTTTAAAGGAGCAGTATAACTTGAAAGTTAGTACTGCTGGTTCTGTTTGGCTTACTTTTAGGAATGAATAATAATAACTGAAACCAAAAGATAATGGATACGTGGAAAAAAAAAAGAATAGCAATTCTTAGTTCATTTTTTTATAACTTTGACAATGATTAATATATCACAAAAGATATATCATTAAAACATCTAATTGTTTATATGTAGCAACTTAAGAAGTTGAAAACGGTCTAAACAAACCTATGGGCGACTTTAAACCATCTTGTCATGTTTAATTTTTAGGTAAAATTTAACGCTCGACCTGTTAGAATCTAAACATATTCCAAGCCAACCTACTCCAACCAAATTTGATGTACTTGACACCTCCAGTTGATGGTGTTAGTGTACATGCTATATAGAACTCCTAAAACTGAAGTTCGACTTATGAGATTCAAGACTATAGGTAACTTACCTTTAAGACAGAAAGCGTTTTAGCAGAAAGGTTGCAACTCAACAACATTATTCCCGGAACCTGCATTTTTGAATAAAAACATTAAAGTTTTCTAGACAATTATACAAAACCCTCGCATAGACAATTGAAGTACTATCAAGCACACTCGAAGATTATTATAAGCTTTTATAACAAATCTAAAGATGCTACACCAGAAACAATTGAAATTCTATATTGAGTCATCTTTTAAGTCTTGGAGCAGTGTGATAGGGCATCAACATACTAACATCTACAGATCTTGATGATCATCCTCATTTCAAATAAGATACTATAACATCAGCAGTTTTTATAAGCATTACCAAACACACTTTCGATATGTTCCTAAGTTCCTGTACACATATGCAAGCTCTTTATTCATATATGTCCTTGCATGCATTTGTGTTTACAAAAAGCATCCTCAATTGTTTTATTAAAATAAAAAGTAGATCATTACTACAATAATACAGTTGTTGTACTTAGAGACACATTCACACTAATAATATAGTTTTCTATTATTTTTGACAAACTAAATAAACAATTATAGCACGTATATGTTGAGAGTATATGGCAGTAATGCTTTTAAACTAATACTTCATAAACCAAAGCAAAAAAAATGATGCAAAAAACATCCTGAATGATCCACTGATAAGCTACTCACAAAAAGATCCCTTTGTATGCAGTTTATGTACTTTAAAAATTGAAATATTTGACCAATTAACAAAAGTAAAGAAGCACAAGACAATACCCTTTTAGCATCCTCGTTGTTCTTGTTCGTCTTCAAATGCTTCATCAGTGCAAGTGCTTGCTAAGGGTAGTAATATATATCCCCCGGAACTTCAGATACAATCACTATCAAAACAACGACAAAGACAAGTTAATAAAGTTTCTAATTTATTGTTTTTTAACATCAAAATAAAGATGGCTAAAAGAACATGACACAGTATTGCTTCCAGTTACGCTATTCTCCTTGTTTATCCCATGAGCATGTAGACGTATCTTTTTGTAATCATGATTGAGTTTTCTTCATGGAGAGAGTCGTGATGATTAGGGTTTTTCTTGTGGAAAAATATACGTATCTTTTTTTTTCTAATAATGGATAATAATAATAATTTATTTTTATGCATAATCTATTCCTTAAATATAGCTTAACAATATCAATTATTTAAGCATGACTTACTTATTTTGTATTGTAAATCACAAAAACTGGCTTGGTCTAGTGGTTGAAGCATTTGTATGTAGATTAAATGACTCAGGTTCGATTCTTGAAAATGTCAATTTTTTAATTGATCCAAATTTTAATTGCCTAAAATCATGCTTAGGTGGACTAAATGTGATAACCTGGACTTTGACGTGGACTTAATGATGATGACGTGGACTTATTTGTGATGATGTGGTTTTATCTAGTCATGCTTATCCTGTTATATATATTATATATATATATATATATATATATATATATAATATATATATATATATAGTTAGTAACTAAGTATTGCCTCATATTGAATTGCATAGCATCAAGTCCTAATTATAGCACAACAATTATATTCTACTTGAAAATAAACTAAAATTCTACTCCCCCCGTCCCAAAATAAATGTCAGGTTTGACTTTTGGGGGGTGTTTTTTGTTCAACTTTGACCTTAAATATTTTTATTTGCATTATATAATACTTTACGAAAATTATACCAATGAAAATACATTTGAAACTCAATCTATTCATATATTTTGTATCATGTATTATATAACACAAATAAAAATATTTACGGTCAAAGTTGAACAATAAAGACTCTAAAAAGTCAAACCTGACATTTATTTTGGAACGGAGGTAGTAATAAACAAACAACTAAACCAAAACAGATGTACATGAGCATGAAGCAATATTAAATAATTCATGGCCAGTTACTTTTGTTAGGGGTGAGCATGGGGCGGTTTGGGGTGGTTTTTGACTAAATCCAAACCCAGAACCGAAAACTTTGGTTTTTAAGAATTTCAAACCGTTCGGTTTCGGTCTTTTCGGTTTCGGTTTTTCGGGTTTTTTTTATTAAATCGGTTCGGTGTCGGTTTTTTTTTCGGTTTTTTGTATGCTTTCAAATTTATCAATTTGTTAACTCGAAAGTTATGATCCATCACTTGTTTCCCAAATGATTTCTTCCTAAATACAATGTTCAAGTACTCACATACCAGAGAAATAGTTAAATCTCGTAACGTTGTGTTCCTGTCAGAGAAATATTTAAAATTAGGAATCAAGCAAGCAAGTTAGTCAAAGAAATTTGAAATGCAAGTTTAGCGAAAACCATAAATCCAGAAATCAAGAAACATTTGATAAAAACCGTAAAATCGTGGAAGAGGAAAATGTTCAATGAAAGGTTTTCTGAAGATGTTGAGTTTCAGAGTTTGAGTTGTTAAGTGTTATAAGTTGTTGCTATATAGGGTGTGGAAACCTAGGAATAATAGGAGATTATGAACCGTCTAATAAGTTTAAAAGTTTAGAAGATATGGTCAAAAGTCAAAACTGTTTTTAAGCAAATAACTGAATAAGTAACAAATCAAATATTTTATAAAGATAAGATTATTTGATAAAATTTGAAAGATATATAAAGGCGGGGCGGGGCGAATTTTTCGGTTCGGTTTTTCATATGCAACCAAAAACCGCCCCAAACATTCGGTTTTTCTAAAACTCAAAACCACCTCCGTCGGTTTTTCATTTGGTTCTGTTTTTTCGGTGCGGTTTTTTCGGTTTCGATTCGGTTTTTCGGTTTTTCATGCTCACCCCTAACTTTTGTACTGCATTAGCTATATATTGTATCATTTTCTTCTTTATGTCTTGTCTATTAAAGTATACTCTTCCGTCTTAAAATAATTGTCCGCAGACAAAAAACACGCAATTCTAGAAAAACATTATCATTACAACTTTTTTTTCTTACTAGTTGCAAAATGACAGTTTTACCCTTAATTAATTTATTTAAAACTTCTTTAATGCTTGTAATAATAACCTGAAGTGAGGGTAATATGGTAAACTCGAACTAAATTATCTATTCTTTGGAAGTGGACAATTAATTTGGGACAACCCAAACTGAAAATGTGTGCAATAAATGTGGAACAGAGGGAGTACTTGATAGTAAAAACCAAAAGAGATACTAGGTTGAAACTAGACAATTACTTGCGCATAGCGATGACGGTGTATAGTAGCATTAATGTGCGTATGCGGTTTTTTTAATGATATATGGGTTTGAAGTAAATGAGAGTGAAGAAAGTTAATACTTTAAGTATTTAAATATTTAATACGTTGTTCGCCTTTTATAAGTATGCGTATTTTAATCTAGCAACATTACTTATTTTTAAAGTTTTTTAGTTTTAAGAATATATGTTTTTTTTATACGTAGTATAGATATTTTGATTGTTTTTTTTTCATCCCTAAAAACTAAAAAAGCTGTAAGTTTTGCAATATTAATAGGAAATAAGTTGGGCAATGAAGTTAGAAAATATTTGGAAGCCTTTCAAGATTATTGCCCCCACTCTGGCTCACATAAGGAATTTTTATTTTTATACTAAAGTACTTTCAAGGTGACAAAAGTTTAAATTTCTCTTGACAAAAGTTTAAATTTCTTTTAGTTATTACATCTCGTAATTGAGGGTCAACCATTCGGCGGTCGAGACCCAGGACGCGTCTCCCCCTCTTACACTTCGTCCATCAAGCGTGTCCCCTTTGAGAAACATGAGAAGATGGTCGCTTGGTCGGCCGTGTCAATTGCAAAAAAAATAATAAATAAATAAATAAAAAAGTAGCGCTTTTGCTACCGTTGGTAGTGTTCGGTAAAAGATTTTTTTTTCAAAAAAATTAAATAATACTCTATACATTTCTCCTATAAATACCACAACACTTCTCATTTTTTTAAACGCATAATCTCTTCTTCAACTACTATATACACTACTCTTATCCAACTCAAACAAATGAATTCTGATCAATTTTTTTACCGACTCGAATGAGGAAGAAGAAGTTAATAGGATCGAGCATGAGTGTTTAAAAGAAGCCGCTATGCTTATTCAAACTTCCAATTCCTCAATCCAGAAAAGGCCATGTAACTCGGTAGATAGAGATCGTTACGTTGCTCATGATCTTCTAGTGGCAGCTTACTTTTTTGAAAACCCAATATATGATGCTCTAAATGAATATATCCAAATGTGTGAGAAAACTTTTCGTGATTCTCTCCAAGCTTTCTGTAAGGGTATTATTGACTTATATAGAGAGGAGTTTTTGTGAAGACCTACTTATACTAATATTGAAAAACTTTATGCTTTTCACGAGCAGAAAAATGGGTTTTCTAAGATGTTAGGAAGCATTAATTATACGGGTTGGCAGTGGGTTAATTGCCCAAATGCATTGCATGTTAAATATTGTAGGGGTGATCACGAGCCATATCCATTCATTTGATTGAAAGCGGTTGCATCACAAGACTTATGGATTTAGCATGTGTTGGGAACACATTTCATTAATATCAAGTCTTGGTCATAGTTTATGTAATAGGTTGCTTTTCTATTAAGGCCTTTATGTTTGTTTTAAAGTTCGGCCTACGAGAAGGCCCATGGGCCGTGGCCTTGTTTTAATTTCTAGAATTAGGGCAACGCCCACTTATCATGTAAGACTATAAATACCCCATCTCACTTTGAGAAGGGTGTTGGTTCTTGATTAATTAAACTTTCCTTGTTATTTACAAGTTCCTTACATCTCTCTCTCTCTTACTTTCTCTCTCTAGAATCTACGCCTTGTGTGATAATATTGTGACCTAGCAATTGGTATCAATCGCCAAGGGATAGCTTAGGTTGTTTTAGGTTAGATTTGGTAGAAAATCTTGAAGTTTTTGTCTCATAATTCTTCTACTTAGGGAGGTTTCTTCGAGTAAGACAGTTGCAATTCTTCATGTTAGAAGTGTTTCTTCAACTTAGTCTTCGAGCAAGCCTAGTTTCTTCGAGCAAGACTTCGAGTAAGGAAGATTTCTTCGAGCAAGCTTCTTCGAGTAATGATTACTCTTAAGTTCTGTTTATATTTTCCGAGTTAGGAAATCAGAACTTCTCACTTACAATCCTTCTACTAAGGGGTTCTATACTTGGTGAAATTTTATTCTTTGAGTAAGCAGTTCTTCGAGCAAGTTAAGTTCTGTTTATACTTTCCGAGTTTGGATATCAGAACTTATAAGAATTTAATTTCTTCGAGTAAGGGGCTATATACTTCTTTATCCTTTAGTCTTCGAGTAAGGAATTAAATCTTCAAGTAACCATTCTTCGAGTAAGGAGCTTCGAGTAAGAACATAATTCTTCGAGTAAGGATTTTTTATCCAAATCTTCTACTTAGACATCTAAACTACAACAACAACCTTCTTTATCCTAAAAGATCCATCATCCACACAAGTTAATTTACATCTACATAATGTCTCAACCACCGCACTACAATTACTTTTACAATCAACAGCAGTAGTATCCTCAGCAACAACAGTATCCTCAACAACAACTATTCATGCAACAACATCAATTCTTTCCACAACAACAATCCCCTCAACAACAACCATATCAACAACAACCAATGCAATCCTTCCCACTTCCTGCAAAACAACCACATTGGTTTGATCAAATGTGTGAAGCCATCTGTAGTCAACAATCAAGACATGAAGATGAATCACTTGACACACCTCCTATGCTCACTCCTGGTAATTATGTTCAATGGGCAAGTCAATTTTTAAGGTTCATCGAACTTAAGAAACCACATGGCAAATATATGAAAAAGGCTATAATTGAAGGTCCATACCAAATGCCAACTACAACGGTTCCTGGAGATCCAATTGCTATTCCTCCAAGACCTGACACCGTGCTCCCTGTTCCTGAAGCTCAACTTACTGCAGAGCAAATACTTCATCATGAAGCAAATGAACTTGCAATGTCATACATTCTTCTGGGAATACCTAATCCAATTTTTCGAAGCATTGATCCTCAGAAAATTGCTAAGGACATGTGGGAACACGTTCATCTCTTAATGGAAGGCATTAAACTGAACCAAGAAGACATGGAATCCAAACTCTACCTCGAATATACAATGTTCATGATTGAATCAGGAGAGTTACTTGAGTCTTATTACCATCGGTTCACAAACATCATCAATGACTTGGACAGACACAACATTATTTTACCAAGGATTGCAATCAACACTAAGTTTCTCAGTTGTCTTGGTCCTGATTGGCAAAAATATGTCACGTTTGTTCATCAAGCAAAAAATCTACACAATGCATCTTATGGGTTGTTGTATGATTATCTGAAGCACCATCAGTCTGAAGTTGACAAAGATCAAGCACTTCGTGGTATTTATTCACCTTCTACAACTCCAAATTCATTGGCACTGCTAGCTCAATCTCACTTTGCTCCACCACCACAGTCAAACCATGCTTTTGTCCAACAATAACATCACTTTAGTTACCCTCAACAAACCTCATCGACTCAACTCATTCCATTTGATTCGACACAACAATCAACTAACAATCAACTTGTTCCCTATGACAACACGGATACCATGTTCTACATAAATACAAAAAGTGACAAAGATGATGCATTCAACTCTTTGAATGAAGGATTTGCACTCATTGTTCGTGCTTTCAGCAAATTTTCTAACAAATTCAACAATCGTCTCCGCACTTCATCCAACACAAGGAATCAAGCTGTTGTACAAGATGGACGGGTTGAAATTTCGAATCGTGCTTATGGAAGAACTGGATCAGGGGGTTATATGGGAAATTCAGGAAATGGACAACGGTATAATACAGCTAGTGGAAGTAGGAACAATGCAGGTGCTCCTCAGAAAAGGGTTGAAATTGTTGAAACTAGGAATACAGGGACTGGGAATACAATGGTTAAGTGCTACAACTGCAATAGGAAAGGTCATCTGGCTAATGCATGTCCCAAACCTAGAGTCAGAGGCAGTGAGTTTCTTAAGCAGGCACTACTTCTAGCTCTCAAGGATGAATCTGGGGGTACTCTCACTGAGAAAGAAAACAGCTTCATGGCAAATGCATATTCAGATGATGACATGGAGGACTTGGAAGCAAATGCAACTGTGATCGTTATGGCCAACATGCAGGAACTTCACATGAGTGATACAGGCCCAGTGTATGATACTGACGGTCTGTCTCAGGTACCTGATCCAACAACATGTCTAATACATGAAATTGTATCACCATCTGCATCTGCATCCGACGAGGAGCAAGTTGTTCAAAATGATTCATTATTATCTCCTTAAGAAGATGAACAAATGAACACATTTGTTACATTTGATGAAGATCAAATTAACCCAATTGTTACATTTGATGATCCAATTGATGACGATAACAATGATCAAATTGAACTAAATGAACCTTCGCTCGGTCCAGATTCAGAACTCATGACCTTGCTATTGACCACCCAATCCCACTTGGACTCACAAAAATATTAGATTGGTAAATGCAATGAAATCAACAGAAACTTAAAAGCAAAAGTTGCAGCATTAACTAAGGATCTTGAGTGCTATAAAATACAACTCAAAAATTTTGAATCAAAAGAAAAACTAGAACAAAGTTTTGAAGTTGCATTTCAAAAAGCTTATGTCAAAGAACAATATTTACTACATCAAATACGAGAATTAACTGTTTCCAAAAATAACTTGATTTCTCAAATGGAACAAGAAAAATAAGAATTCAAACAACAGGTTGAACACCTCAATTCTGAACTTTCAAAAACAAAAACAGAGTTGTCAACTTGTCAAGCTAGTTTTTCTGAAGATAAACAAGTGTCTAGGAAACGGATTGATTCTTATCTTGATGAAATCGTAGATTTGGAATGTAAATTAAAAGATTTTCAAAAAGTTGTTTATAAAACTGGTGAGTCTGTAACAACAATTCAAAAGTTTACTCTAAAGCAAAATCCCCAAGGTTATGGTTTTGCTATTGGTGATGATAAACCACGTTTTCTACACAAAGCACTTGATGAACTCAAATAAGTACATTTTATTACTATCATTTATCCTATTAATTTGACTTGTTTTACTATATTATGTATGAGGATTGATACTTAATTGTTTACTTTTGTAATTCTCAGGTAAAAACAAGCATTTGGTGAAACTTAGCAATTATGGACTAAAAACGGAGTAAAATGATCAAGATTGGAATTGGTTGTTGGAATGAAGAGAATAAAGACCACTTCCTGACTTTGAAGAATGCGCCGCATGAATTTATCCCATGCGCCGCATATGAAACTTTGGTCAACGAAGAATAACCAACTTGTTCTGCTCCAGATGCGCCGCATCTCACTCATTACATACGGCGCATCTCTATTAAGATATCACCAGATACGATCCAAGATACAAGAGGACATGCGCCGCATCTAATCATGGAGTTACGCCGCATCTTCTGGCGGTGTACGAATATTCCTGAATATTATAATCTTGGACCCCACGCGAAGTTAAGTCAATGCGCCGCATCTACTTAATAGATGCGCCGCATCTTCCCTCAGACAGAAACTATAAATACCCCAAAGCCAGACGAATTTCGAGAGCATTATCATAGTTTCGAAGACCGAAGCAGAAAAACCCTAGGACGAATTCAGTCAAGAAGGCAGCACAAGACACACCAAACGAAGATACAAGAGCTGTAAGAAGGTGCTGCATGTGTTTAATTCATTAAGTAGTTTTGTTTTATTGTGTTAGCAAACTTTAATTCATCAGGATTGGTGGCTTGTGTAATGTGACAACGAAAGATTGCACTCCCTTTAATACTTGCTTTCCCATCAATTAAAGTTTATATGTTGATGTCTTTGGTTACTACTTATTAGTGCATTGATAACCTCTGTGTTTATTAGTGGCTTGCGGGCATTTGACTGCGGAAAATAATATGGCTCCCACGGTTATTACTAAATTGATCACTTAGGAATAACTTTTAGACATAAGTAATCATTAAGGGTTTACTCGCCGATAAGATTAGGACCAACGAGAAAGGGTTAACTACATACACTTCATATAAAGCTATCAATAAAACAAGTGACAATCTACTTAATCATAAGGACAGCCCTCTTATTGTCTCGAGTATTTATCTGTGTACGTGTGTGCTACTTGCTGATTCGTGCCTATTGGTTTATTTATTATTTAATTGCAAACAAATCGTGCCAGTCTCTCAGGCTGAAACCCCCTTGCGTTAGGATATTAAAATACTGATTAGAATAACGAGATAATACGTTCCACTCTTAGTGATCGACACTCTACTTACCATTATATTCATACTGACCGGGTACACTGCTCGTTAAGTGTGTGTGTTATTGATAAGTCGGCTAAATATAAATTTAAAACTTGAGTAGGCATTAAAACTGCTAAACCGCAACGACACATCGCACGCATCAAGTTTTTGGCGCCGTTGCCGGGGAGTGAATTGTTATTATCTGTTAATTTGATTAGTATTTTAATTAGGTTTTTCTTTTTATTAGATTAATTGCATCATTGTATTATTTTGCATATTTGTTGTATTGTGTGTTAATTGTTTTCTTTTATTTGTTTTTGTGTTTATTTTTGTTTGTGTGTTTTTATTTGTTTTTATTTTCGTATTTTTTCTGTTCTGCTATCGTTGTACTGTGCTAAATCAAACGATACGGCGCATCTGATTTCTCAGATACGGCGTATTGCGTTTAATTTTTTTTTAAAATACAACGCGTTTAATTAATTCGATACGACGCATCTTTTCCCCAAGATACGGCGTATCTGTTTTTAATAAAAAAATTTTTCTAAACGTTAACGCCATACGACGCATCTGCTTTAGCAGATACGGCGTATCTATTATTTTAATTAAAAACAGTTTGCGAATTATTAAACAGATACGACGTATCGATCTCTTTCGATACGGCGTATCCTCTGAATCAAAAATCTCGTATTTTTAAACGTAACGAAAATACGGCGCATTAACTTTCGTTAATACGACGTATTTAATTTTAAATAAATATCGATTTTTGATTAATTAATTCGATACGGCGCATTCATAAATTCTAAGCGGCGTATCTATTTTCTGAATAAAGTCTGATTAAATTTTAACGATTATAAGATACGGCGTATCCAACTTTTTGGATACGGCGCATCTTCTGCAGATATCAGCTATTTGTATTCATATATCCGTTTCTATATTCATTAATTTCTATTCTAGCGAACAAATCCTACTGATGATTTTACCTTTGATGACAGATTTTGCTATGGAAGACATGACAGTTAACGGATATCTTGCTAAGGAATGCTTGCTTTCGGATTCATTCAATGTACTCATGATCGATGCAGATTTATTCTCTTGGGAGACCCCTCTTGAAGCTGCTTTTAAGGAATTCATGCGTTTATGCAACATTGACGAAGGGGTATTCTCTTATGATGTATTTGTGAGGTACACTGGAGATGAATTGTCGCTCTTATGGCCTAACATTGAATCCAAAGGATTGAACTGGACTACTATCGAAGAAGATGATGGGAAATTCTATCTTGCATACATGGATTCAAGCAACGAAAGCTGTGGTGGAGGCAATACCCAAAACTCTTACATGCCATATTCCGAGGAGTACTGGGGATTAAATGAGAAATATCTGGATAATGACATGAATTATGCTTTGGCGGAGTTACTATTTCATGGCAGATTGGTACGATTGATTGATCTCTCCCTCAATGATTGGCTTGAACTTAAATATGGTAGTCCGGAATTCGCCCCTGTAAATGAAGTCAAGCAGATTATGACTTCATGGTTGACACGGAGTTTTAAGAAGCAATTTAACGAGTTCATGGAGATAAAAAAGAATATGATTGGAAAGGTTTGCTTTGACGTTAACCACGATCCTAACGATGTTGATTTTTCAGAGTGGTTGGCTAGTAAGTTTAATAACCATAAGAGTATGGATCGAGCTACTAAGGATGCATTATGGGTATATTGGATGAGAGGAGAAGATGAAGAAGTAGAAAGCGATTATGGGTCGTCACTTCATGATTCAACAGTCAATGAAGGCATTGAAGAGTTATTCAGAATAGACATTGATGTGTTCGATTATGAGACACCCTTGTGCAAGCAGTTCAAGGAATTTAACTACCTTCTTCAAGTCGATGATGATGTGCTTACCGGAGATCTACCAGGATTTAAGACTTACGATGATTTCAAAAACACCTGGTACTATGAATGGAATGACCAAGTACCATGGGTTTGGGATAAACCATGGGAATTTGAGCACATTAATCATACCTGTACACCCTTCGTTTTCAAGGACGGGAGTAGTGTTTGGCCGACCTGTGATTATAAAAGTGACGGAACCTATAATGGGGGAAGTATAATTGGGATGAGACGGGTTGGAAACGATGTAACCTTTGAAGATTATGAGTGGTACGATAATGTTGAAGACTGCCCACAAAAATCGGAGGCTTTACAAGAAAAGGGCAGGATTGAACGCTTGAAAGGACTTAAGGGGACATCGGATACTACTTTCTGGGAATGGGTGCATAAACAATTTGATGATTTCACAAAGCTTAGTCGACGGTTACAATATGATTTGGAAAGAGAATGGGAGGCGATTCAAGACAATAAGTCATTAATGGAAGAACTAGATGATTATTTGATTAAGGATCCTTATTTTAAGTTTGTTGATAAAGACGAGGAAGACTTCAACAAAAGAAAGTGTCGACTACTTGGGATTCCTTATAATGAGCCACCCATGATTGTTTCCGAAAAATTTAAAATCATCAAATATTCCTTTGGACCTGATGAAGAGTATGTTGCGACGAAGACCAAGAGTTATAGAAGATTAAGCCGGACAGAAGAAAACGTCGCAATGCTATACGAGAACATCTTTCGGATGAAGGAAGAAGGATGGACCGTGACAAGAACTAAATGAAGAGCTGAACGTGAGTCTAACTTGAAGACTCTGGAATAAAGACAAGTGCTGGCCGGGAGACAACCCGGATTTATTATTCTGTTTTCTGTGTCGAGTCAGTCAGGCCCGCCGAGGATACGGCGCATCTCAATTCTGAGATGCGACGCATCTCCTGCAATGGTCATATCTTATTTTATTTTTCTGCATTTTTTTATTTACGACTTTAAAACTATTTATCAGTTTATTTTAATGCGGCGCATCCCTGGTTAAGGATGCGGCGCATCTTTATTCTGATCCGTATTAATTCCAGGCTCGATACGGCGTATCATCTTCCATAAGATACGGCGCATCGACTGACCTGATGATTTTCAGTTTTAATTTTTTAGTTTTATTTTTCCTAACTACTAATGTATTATGCAATTTGAACCTTTCTTATCTTAGGTGTGTTTTAAAGTGTTGGTGGTATTATAGTTTCCTGGATTTCCTGTGGATACATCAAGTATGAAGCTTTAACGTTCTAATCCACAAGAAAGATGATTTTTGCTCTTATACTAATGGAGGATCATACCGAGCAAATCTCAGGGGAGTTTTTTCTGTTCTAATTCTTTTATTATCCAGTTTTTAACCTTTTATACAAACAACGAGGACGTTGTTTAACTTAAGTGGGGGATTGGAGAATTAGAACACTTAACAATTACTTGTCCTAAACTTTTTCAAAAATTATGCTTAAAATGTGCTTAATATATCAAACTTAAAATTTTTTTAGCATGTTTTTGTTTAAGATCTAAGTTGCATAGCTGCACACAAGACGTTATTTTCAAAAATTGTGATTTTTCAAAATTCACAAATCTATGAGTGTGCCGGTGACTTGTAAACTTTAGAACTTGGCTTGTATAATATTCGAGACCACCATAATGAGTATTATTTATATAATTGGAATGACTTGTCTAAATTGGTAAAATTCTAGGATTACACCCAAATAGCCTATTATATGTTATGTGTTATTAACTAACTACACTGGTTAGTTAACCCCCGTATAAAACCTTTTGTTACTCTCATTTTTAGAGTAAGATACCCCTAGAAAAACACTCAGAGCCATTCCTTTCGTTTCTTACACCTATGTTTAAAATGTTTCGTTACACCCTTACACCTTAGCCTACCCTGTAGATTAGAATCCGTGGTTGATTAATTGCTATAGGCAAAGTGTGTTTCCTTACATTACCTGTGTTCGCGTGCGTAATTCATTATCTATGGTTAGGTCGGGAAATTGCACAATGCAATTGGAGTGAAAGTAAATATTGTATATTTTTGAGTTTATTTTTCGTGTGTTTACTACTTTCACTATTACCGTTATTTCTGAAGTATGAAAAGTATGGAAAAATTATCGAGAATTATCATTATAGTGATGTGGTGAAATTTTACACATCTATGTTTATTTGTTTGAATGAAAAAAAAAAAAAAAAAAATCGGAAAAATAAGAAAAGAAAAAGAAAGAAAGAAAAGTTGGAAGTTAGTTTTAACCAACTTATGTAAAGTTATGTAAGTGGTCGATATCACCACTATTTGTTGTACTATATCTATGGATTGAATGGGAATTGGCAGTTATGGGAACACCAATTAAGGTTTATTCTTTGATTAAGATCTTGTTGAGTATAATTCGTGTCTACCTAAAGCGTGTGTTTCAAGTGTTAAAGCGTGAGTTATTCGATGATATGAGTCTTATTCATGGGATGGTTGGGATAGTGATTAACCACACTTAGGATTTTAATTTATTTGTTTTGTTTATTTTTCATTTTACACCAGTTTATATCCCAAATGTTATCCATACCCTTTATTATTCTTTATCCAACCAAACCTTTGATTTATTGAGATTAGGGATTTGAGCAATCTTAAGTATCGTAGTCGTGGATTCGGCTATGTATTTATGATTTTGTCGCCCTTTTTGATATATTATTATTGGTGAAGTTTGGACCTATCTTTAGCCTATTCGAGTTAAGGATTTGAGCAATTGCAAGTATCGTGTTCGTGGATTCGATCATGTATTTGTGATTTTGTCGCCTTTTCTGGAATTTGAGATCGATAGTGAAAGAGAATAATTAACCCTTAAGCCTACAAACCCTTTTTACCGCTTTAGATTTGTTATTCCTTAGCTTTAGTGGTGGAGATGTGTATACTTGCCAAGCTTATGATAGAATATTCGTCACGACTGGACAGTTAAACGATTAGATTTGCTTTTATCAGATTATTTTATTTTACTTCTAATTCGTTAAAGTGTTTAGTTGTGTGATTATGAAATAAACGAATACATGCTTAAATATAAAAATAAATCCTAACATCTTTTAGGATACATTTTCATAAGAGAAATTCTATGGTTTACTTGGGACAAGTAAAGTTCAAGTGGGGGGATATTTGATGAACTCAAATAAGTACATTTTATTACTATCATTTATCCTATTAATTTGACTTGTTTTACTATATTATGTATGAGGATTGATACTTAATCGTTTACTTTTGTAATTCTCAGGTAAAAACAAGCATTTGGTGAAACTTAGCAATTATGGACTAAAAACGGAGTAAAATGATCAAGATTGGAATTGGTTGTTGGAATGAAGAGAATAAAGACCACTGCCTGACTTTGAAGAATGCGCCGCATGGATTTATCCCATGCGCCGCATATGAAACTTTGGTCAACGAAGAATAACCAACTTGTTCTGCTCCAGATGCGCCGCATCTCACTCATTACATACGGCGCATCTCTATTAAGATATCACCAGATACGATCCAAGATACAAGAGGACATGCGCCGCATCTAATCATGGAGTTACGCCGCATCTTCTGGCGGTGTACGAATATTCCTGAATATTATAATCTTGGACCCCACGCGAAGTTAAGTCAATGCGCCGCATCTACTTAATAGATGCGCCGCATCTTCCCTCAGACAGAAACTATAAATACCCCAAAGCCAGACGAATTTCGAGAGCATTATCATAGTTTCGAAGACCGAAGCAGAAAAACCCTAGGACGAATTCAGTCAAGAAGGCAGCACAAGACACACCAAACGAAGATACAAGAGCTGTAAGAAGGTGCTGCATGTGTTTAATTCATTAAGTAGTTTTGTTTTATTGTGTTAGCAAACTTTAATTCATCAGGATTGGTGGCTTGTGTAATATGACAACGAAAGATTGCACTCCCTTTAATACTTGCTTTCCCATCAATTAGAGTTTATATGTTGATGTCTTTGGTTACTACTTATTAGTGCATTGATAACCTCTGTGTTTATTAGTGGCTTGCGGGCATTTGACTGCGGAAAATAATGTGGCTCCCACGGTTATTACTAAATTGATCACTTAGGAATAACTTTTAGACATAAGTAATCATTAAGGGTTTACTCGCCGATAAGATTAGGACCAACGAGAAAGGGGTAACTACATACACTTCATATAAAGCTATCAATAAAACAAGTGACAATCTACTTAATCATAAGGACAGCCCTCTTATTGTCTCGAGTATTTATCTGTGTACGTGTGTGCTACTTGCTGATTCGTGCCTATTGGTTTATTTATTATTTAATTGCAAACAAATCGTGCCAGTCTCTCAGACTGAAACCCCCTTGCGTTAGGATATTAAAATACTGATTAGAATAACGAGATAATACGTTCCACTCTTAGTGATCGACACTCTACTTACCATTATATTCATACTGACCGGGTACACTGCTCGTTAAGTGTGTGTGTTATTGATAAGTCGGCTAAATATAAATTTAAAACTTGAGTAGGCATTAAAACTGCTAAACCGCAACGACACATCGCACGCATCAGCTCTCAAGGAAAATCCAAAGTTGTATAGTGCAGACCATCTCTTTGATGATTCAATTATGCGTGTTGTTGTACACAACTGTGAGGAAGAACAGGAACAGGAAGAAGAGAGTCGATAAAAAATGAGCAATGTTAAGTTTAATAAACCATTTGATTATTCAAAAGTGCCTCATATTTCTGACACCTTCGTTCCTCAAAAAGATAAAATAGAACAACCATGGTTTGTAATGCAAATTCATGAATCTTCTTCTGAGGTTGGTCCTGTTAAACCAGTGGCATAAATAAATGGTCCTTTAGCAACTTCTGGTGTAATTGCACATTTACCAAAACGATGTCTTGTACTTAGATATTTTGATACGTTTATGGAAGACATCAAATTTTTAGAACAAGCAATTGAACGTAGTTCTGAGATAACAGTTTTCACTTTTCTATCTCCTTACAAAAAAGAAAAGAGAGAAATTTTTCAAAAATAATTTTTACCATGTGTTCAACATTTGCGTCTTTTTACTACACACTGGGAACAGGAACTCCAAACAGAAGTAACATCCATGATGAACACTTTCAATGCGATCTCAAAAAAAAAAGGTCGAAACAAAGTTTTACAAAAAGAAGTTGATCGACTCTTGGAAGATGTTCTAAGTTCTGATATTATCTTTGTGATTATGAATTCGGTTTATGTGTCTTGCAATGCTATGCTTGTTGATGATCACACTGCTGACACTGAAACGTTGAGACACGAAATTGAGACTTTAAAAAGAGAAAATGAGAGAATCATTAAACACAATGATGATGTGAAAAGTAAACTTTCAACAGAAATTTTTCAACTCAATCAGAAGCTACAATGGTGTCAAACTCAGAGTCTTGATTTTGAATTAAAATTGCAAAGTCAAAATGAAACGATGTCCTTTCATAACAGTCAAACATCCAAAGTTGTGAATCTTGAAGATGAAAATGCTGTTTTTAAAAGTCAAATTTTCAAATATGAAAAGGAAATCGATGAAGTTTGTCAAAATCGTAATGACACCGTTTGCTTAAATAGAAAACTCGATTCAAAAATTCAACAAAAGAATCACATCATCATTGAACTCAAAGAGAAAATTCAGTTACTTGAAAAAGGAAAGTTTGTTAACACAAATGTGATTGCACTAGGAATGTACAAAATGGATACAACACCTAGGCAAACATCCCATCAGACTACTAATATGAATCCTTCCACTTCTACAGGAATAGTCACCCCTCTTAGCGTTAGCAGATCAAAGCGTAACAGCAACAAACAGAAGAATAGGATCTGGAAACGTAGAAGCGGAAAACTAGAAGCCCAAGAAGTAGAAGATCACCTTAGGAATTTGAATAAAACGCATGTTGCGTCTGATTTAGAATCGAACTTAAAAACTTGTAATTCTAATATCGATGTAACGAATGCTAAGACTTTGAATGTTTTGAATGTTGATGCATCTTGTGTGTTTTGTCGTAAAAGCATGTTATCTGGTGATCATAAGAAATGTGTTGTAAAATCTCTTTTATCTCGTAACAAGAAACGTACATCTGGCATTCACTCTAGGCCCACTATTGCTTCTAAGTCTGTGCTAGGAAAACCGCCAAGTGTAATTTCAAAAAATGCCTTAGACACACCCATATTTGTGAATACAACTCCTAAGACAATCCCATCACCTAGCGAATTCACTAAGAAGAAAGCTATAACTAGTTGGACATGGCAACGTTGGTTACAAAGGAAACCTAGTTTTACATGGCTACCTAAAGTTATTAAAAACTGTGTTACTAACCCAACGGGTTCTACCGTTACCATCACTCCATCTTCGTCGTCTTCATGTGATACAGGTGGTTCAAATTGTTCTATGGATTGTTGATAGCGGCTGCACCCGACATATGACAAGCAATCTCAAACTTTTAGTAAACTTTGTTGCAAAGTTCATCGGCACTGTCAGATTCGGGAATGATCATTTCGCTGCTATCATGGGCTATGGAGATTACGTCAATGGCAACATCAAAATTAGTCGTGTCTATTATGTCGAAGGCCTTGGTCACAACCTTTTCTCCGTCGGTCAATTTTGTGATGGGGATTTGGAAGTAGCATTTCGGGAGAAAACTTGTTTCGTTCATGACTTACAAGGAAATGATCTAATGTCAGGCAAACATGGAACTAGTCTTTACACCATCTCAATGTCTGATATGATTGCTTCTTCTCCTATATGTCTACTCTCCAAAGCACATTCGACAAAATCCTGGTTATGGCACAAACGACTGTCTCATCTAAATTTCAAAACCATGACTGAACTTGCACGTCACAAACTAGTCGATGGTCTTCCACGGTTTTGATATGCAAAAGATCACTTATGTCCAGCTTGTGAACAAGGAAAAAGTACTCGTACACATTTCTCTTCAAAAATAGAACATTGTACAGATCACGTTCTTCAACTACTTCATATGGATTTATGTGGCCCTATGCGTGTTCAAACGATAAACGGTAAACGCTACATTTTGGTAATTGTCGATGACTACTCTAGATGGACTTGGGTCTACTTTCTCTGAAGCAAAGATCAAGCTCCTTCGATGATCATCACCTTTCTCACAAAAAATTCAAGTTCAGCTTTGTAATACAGTCTGAAAAGTTAGAACAGACAATGGAACGGAATTTAAGAATCAAACTCTTCGAGCTTATTTCGAGAAAGTGGGGATTGAACATCAAACATCCATTGCAAGAAGTCCAGAACAGAATGGGGTTGTCGAAATAAGAAACTGGTCGTTAGTGGAAGCTGCACGAACGATGCTAATCAATGCTCAATTACTAGATTACCTATGGGCAGAAGCTGTATCAACTGCATGTTATACCCAAAACCGTTGCATGATCAACAAACGGCATCACAAAACTCCTTATGAGATTGTTCACAATGGTAAACCGAATATAAATTACTTTCAACTATTTGGTGCCCTTTGTTACCCAAATAATGATCGTGATGATTTTGGAAAACTCAAAGCCAAAGCTGACATTGGTATCTTCATTTGATATTGTGAGAACTCCAAAGGTTTTCGAATCTGGAATCGTCGCACTAGAGAAATTCAGGAGACTACATGCTAATTTCGATCAGCTTACAGAAATGGCTTCTGAGCAAAACAGCTTAGGACCCGTAACCAACCGTCTTAATTTTCCAAATCAATCAGCTGCACCACTTTCCCTCAACCGTAAGGAATTGGAAACCTTGTTTGCTCCACTGTTTGATGATTCGTTTGCATGTCGTGCACCAGATGTATCACCAAATTCCGCTGCACAACCTGATCATAATCTGATCCCTGATACACCTGCTACTACAACAAAAACAGTTGCTACAGATGCACCTTCAATTGAATCTCCATCACCAGTAGAACAAACCGCTTCCAACACTAAAAATGCAGCTGAAGATCTACAACAACAAGAAGTACCCGCACATGCACATTATGATGGAAATGCCTTCTTTAATCCATTTGCTCTGGCTCCAACCATTCCCGATATTGCAGATTCGTCTACACGCAACTTAGATCCGTCTAATCTGCACACTCTTTTTCAACATTACCCTTCAACACTAATGGACAAGAGATCATCCCTTAGTAAATGTGATTGGTAATCCAGATAATCCAGTCATGACACGACAAAGACTTCACACGGATGGTGAAACATGCATTTATGCTCTTACCGTCAGTCAAGCTGAACCAAAGAACATTAAAGAAGCATTGACTTATGACAATTGGATTGAATCAATGCAAGAAGAACTTGATCAATTCAAACGTCTTGAAGTCTGGGAATTGGTAGAAAGACCCGATGGAGTCTCTGTTGTCGGATTTAAATGGATTTGGAAAAATAAACTTGATGCTGATGGAACAGTAATTCGTAACAAATCGCGTCTGGTTGCCAAAGGCTTCAGCCAAGAAGAAGGCATTGATTTTGAAGAATCCTTTGCACCAGTGGCTAGACTTGAAGTTGTCCAAATGTTTCTAGCGTATGCTGCTCACAAGAACATTACCGTTTATCAAGTGGACGTAAAAACTGCATTTTCTGAATGGGCAACTCCGTGAAGAAGTGTATGTCACTCAACCAGAGGGCTTCATCAATCCAGATCATCCTAATCATGTGTACAGACTCAAGAAAGGCCTTTACGACCTTAAACAAGCCCCAAGGGCATGGTACGACAAACTGTCCGCATTCATACTTGCTAATCATTTTACCAAAGGATCAATTGATCCCACACTGTTTATTCAAAGACGCAGGGAGGACATCTTAATTGATCAAATTTATGTTGATGACATCATTTTTGGTTCAGCACATAAAAAGTACTCAAATGCTTTTGCAAGATTAACGAAACAAAATTTTGAAATGTCCATGAAGGGTGAACTTACGTTCTTGTTAGGACTTCAAGTTCATCAATCCCCCCGTGGTATTTTTCCAAATCAGTCCAACTATGCTCTTGAGATTTTAAAGAAACATGGCATGAGAAGTTGTGATACTTATAACACACCTATGTCTGCATCATCCCCAAAACTGGATGCTGATTTACATGGTACACCAGTTGACCCTACAAAGTACCGTAGTATGATTGGGTCCCTCATGTATCTAACGGCCAGCAGACCAAATATAGTTTTTGCTGTATACCTATGCTCCCGTTATCAATCACGACCAACTGAAAGACACCTCTCTGAGGTTTAAAGAATCCTTTGATACATAAAGGGAACCATCCATTTGGGGATCTGGTATCCGAAAGATTCTGGTTTTGAACTAATAGCTTTTTCAGATGCTGATCATGCAGGATGTTTAGACACACGCAAAAGTACATCTAGGGGAGTGCAGTTTCTAGGAGACAAACTTGTATCTTGGCAGTCAAAGAAGCAGGATTGCACCTCATTGTCATCTACAGAATCCGAATATGTAGCAATGTCAGCATGCTGTGCTCAAGTCATTTGGATGCGATCACAGCTGATGGACTACGGTTACATTTTCAACAAGATTCCCATGTACTGTAACTCCAAGAGTGCCATTGCCATCTCATGCAACACAGTTCAACATTCGAAGTCAAAACATATCTCACTTCGCTATCATTTCATCAAAAAGCATGTTGAACAGGGTACAATTGAATTATACTTTGTGGGTACTGAATACCAATTAGCGGACTTATTCGCCAAAGCCTTGCCCTATGCCAGATTTGTGGAATTAGTTCACCAAATTGGTATACGGTGTTTAACTCCAGATGATTTGAACAACTTCCTTAAACACAACTAAGAATGTCAAACACCAATTTTTTTTTTCTTTTTTTTTTCTTTTTTTTTTTTTTTTTTTTTTTTTTTTTTTGTAAATATCTTATTCAAAAACACAAATTGATTTTTTATTTTTTATTCTTTCTTTATTAATTACTTAAAAAAACAAAAAACAAAAAAAAAAACATTTCATTTTTTTTGGGTATGCAAAATTCAAAACAAATCAAAATATGCCCTTTATATTTTGAGGGGGAGAACTTTTATGACTTTCGCACACTCTTATCAAAATCTTCATCCTTAATAAAAATCTTCATCGTGCAATATTTCCGTGATCTCTTGAACTAAAAGTTTGACAAAGTTTTATAAGTATTTGTTAGTTTAAGGGGGAGAAATGTAAATTACAAAAAGTTAACAAACAATTGGACTAAGCATATAACAACAACAAACCTCAAGGACTGTTGTTGTCAATTGTCAAAATATTGCAACATAAGGACTTCACTTGAAGGGAAATACGGGTTAAGGGACTAAACTTGACAAAATTCCAAACTATTCCCTATATAAGCAACTAACTCTGATTTTTTAAAACTCACAAACTAAAAAACGTACCAAATTACCGCCATTTTTAAACATTCAACCAAGCTTTTTGATCTTCTTTAATTTCATGATTGTAAGTGTTATACTCATTCACTTATGCATGATTATCACTCGCCCAAATTTTTGAATCATTTCTATAGTTATATTTCTTAATCAAAGATTTAGGGTTTAAGGAGCAAAATTGGGCATTTCTCATGTATTAGGTTTTAGAATAATAAATGTAGTTCTTTAGCTTAATTTCATGTCTAGGATTGTTCTATTGCTGCTTATTTGTGTTAATTAACATCTGTGTATGAAAATTTAATGTGTTAGGGTTTAAAGTAGTCGTATGCATTGTTGCTACTACTACGAGTATTGTGTATGTGTTTTGAGTAGTTAGATATGCTTAGATAGGTCCCCAAATCATGCACCTTAAGTCTTGTAACCTAAATCAAACATAGACTCTAAGTCGAAGAATTTCTTGTTGCATAATAATCCTTTATGACCAATGTGTATGTTTGCTTAGATTTCTGGATATTAGGATTTGTTTAGAATGAGTTTAGGAAGGTATTTGATGCTTGAGTGATCATTGAATCAGTCTGACATAGATTTTGATTAAGTACGAAATCCTTCGAGTAAGGATGAATTTCTTTGACTTAGGATGTTTTTCTTCTACTTAGCAATATTTGGAATGAAGGTCTTCGAGTTAGAAGAAAATTTTCTTTACTTAGAAAATTTTATGAAATTCTTCGAGTAAGAGATTAATTTCTTCTACTTAGAGAATTTTTATAAAATCCTTCGAGTAAGGAAAATCTTCGACTTAGAAATTTTTTCTTACATTCTTCGAGTAAGAAAAATTTCTTCGAATTAGAAATTTTTTCTTACATTCTTCGAGTAAGAAAAATTTCTTCGACTTAGAAATTTTTCCTTACATTCTTCGAGTAAGGAAAATTTCTTCGACTAAGAATTTTTTTTAAAAACTCTTCGAGTAAGGAAACATTCTTCGACTTAGAAGATTTTTATCAAACTCTTCGAGCAAGTATGCAGTTTCTTCAAGTAAGGATTTAATACAATTTCTCCGAGTTAGGAGGGTTTCAAAACTTCCGAGTAAGGAAAATGGCTATCTCCAATTAAGGGATGTTCTTTTCAAATATCTTTCTAAATCCTTCGAGTAAGGAAGTTTTTCACTCTTTCTTCGAGTAAGACCGTTATTCCTTCGAGTAAGCTGATTTTTCAGACTTGTAAAATTTTTCCAAAATATAGAAATGTGTCAAGTTGAAAAAATTGTGTTTGCTCTTATATGGTTGTTTGTTTATTGTGCACTAATTATTCATGATCATCATACATGTTCTTCTATATGGTGCATCATATCACTTAAGTATAGATCATGTAATGAATGACTTACACTAACACAAATATGCAATTTCCATTGTGTTTCTTTGTTGGTGTTTGTGCTTCTCAGGTTCAAAATGTCTCAAACATCCATAGCAAGGAATGAATTGATACCAAAAGGAGATGAAAGAAGGATAGGAGAATCCAACTACAGGGTAGATTTGGAAACATTACCATGCCATCCTACCTGTCAGATCATGGTGGAGATACTGAAGAAACACTTTTGCAGACATGTTCTGACCAGATCCGCTACGGTTCCATAAATCTATCTGAATCAGTTTTGGCATTCTTTGATCATCATTCGCGACACCAAGACCATGACAATCACCCTGGACACCAAACTCATGAAGTTCGATGTTCATCTTCTTCGAAGTGTTCTTGGGCTTCCTCCAACTGTCTTTGGCAAATACACACAGTTTGTAGATGATCCATCTTTTGAACGTATAGCCAAATCCTTAAAACACCTTGGCTATGACGATTCATTTGAAGAAATCACATCCCATTCCAAGGTTAACAGAAGGTACATTCCACAACTATGGTTGACCATATACACCATCCTAAGTCATTGCATCACGGGAAAGGAAACCGGTCACGAGCACCCCAGACTTGAACATCTGCAGTTCTTCTGGGGAGTCATCAACTTGGCTCATCTTGACTATGCCAAGTATATATGGACCGACATGGTCTATCAAGCTCGTCAATTTAGGCAAAAGAAGAGCTACAAGATTCCATTCCCTCGCTTCACCAAGCTTCTCATTGCTCACTTCATGGCCCGAGAGCAAGACATTGACAAACGCCCAACTGAAAAAGCTCATACTGAACAAATGGACCATGTTCTTTCTCGTGTGAGAATTCATGCCACTAACACCTCCAAACAAGGTCTCAGAATTCTAGATGCATTAATTACAAAGACGGTGAGGGCAACAGAAGCCTATGAAAGGTATGATGAAGCAGAGAAAGCAGGATCGGTAGGGATAACAATGAAAGGAACAACTGGCACAAGAGGTAGAGGAAGAGGAATAAAAGCTGGTACTACAAGAACTAAGAAGGTTTCTCGAGCAACGAAAAGGAAACCAATACTCAGAGATGAATCTACTGAAGAAGAAGAAGATGAACCGAGCTTGAGGGAAGAAAGGAAATGAATCATGAAGATAAAGAAAGAAAAACATAATGAAGATCTGGGTAAAGGCAAATCACTAATGCTTCAAGACAAACCCGATGACACCCTACAACCACCAAAGACAAAAGAAGAAGAAATTGCACAAATCAGAAAAGCCCTACAAGAAAACAAAGTAAAATATTTGGCTGATCTTGAGAAACTCAAGATAAAGAAGAAAGGTGAAGGGTCTGGATCAAAGGTTGTTGAAGATGAAGCCTTGACTCAGTCTGGTGATGAAACAGAAGCCACATTGTCTAAATCTAAAATTGCTTCACTAAGTGAATCTGAGGGTGAATCAGAAGAATCAGACCAACATATTCACTCACCCTCAGAATCTGATAAAGACAATACTGATGAAGAAAAGAAGGAAGATGAAGAAGATGAAGAAAAAGATGATGAAAGTGATGAAGAAAATGATAGTGATGATGATAAGGATGACGATAACCAAGATGATGATGATCAAGATGATGAAGAATCTAAAGGAGATGATCGTATCCCTACTCCACCCATTATACCATCCTCTGTTGATCAACACTCCAAAACCAAGCCTCCCTCACCAAAACCTATACCCCAACAAACTGAATCCAGTGAACTTCAGGCTCTTAAGGAACAGCTCAGCACGTTGCAAGCTCAAGTAAAGTCGCAGCAACAAGACATCGATGAGTTCAAGACATATGATGTGTCTCAAGCAATGGAAGATTTCCTCAAAAACAACTTACCAAAAGAGATCGGCAAACACCTTCAGGAAACACTTCCAACTCTTTTGAAGGAATATGTCAAGAGAAAGCATGATGGAATAGTAGCTCATCATATTCAAACAACACCACTTACTATTCAATCTAAACCATCAAAGCCTTTGTAACACCCCCAAAATATCGCAGTGGAACGATAGTGTCACTGGGGTGCTACTTCTCAATACAAAGCACAAGGTATAGAAAACGACCTCTAAATGAGACGTTTTGAAAAGCTACCATTCAAATTATTTAAATCAGAGTTATTACATGAGGTCCCAAAGTATAATAATACATAAGAGTTTTCAAAATGGATTGAATGGTAAAGGATAATAGCTTAGACTCCAAAGCATGCTAATGACTCTATTATCCATGCATCCACTATCGCCTTTCTAACCTGAGATAAACATGCTAAAAAGTGTCAATACAAAGGTTGGTGAGTTCATAGAGTTTAGTTTAAAATGTAAAGTATTTGAATAAAGATTTCCCACCAAGGGCATAAAGAGTTTAGTTTAAGAGTAATGTATTTGAATAAAGATTTCACAGCAAAGGCCTTGTAAATCCACTCAGTTGCAAATTCTGCCCATTCAAAACTTGCAACCTATGTGTTTACAACCCATTGCTAAAATATAGAATAAGTATGACATGAACGTATATGATATATGTAAACACTTAATGTAAAGCATAACAGCAAACTGAACCTCACGACTAGAATAAATAAGTATCATGAATAAACTGGATTATATTCACCAATGGCCATGAATCTGGGACCAAGGGTGGGGGTGTCAACCCGATAGTACTATCAATACCTCTCCATCGGCTCCATCCAGGAGTTAAACAGTTGCTAAGAATAAAGTGTAGAATAAGTGTAACACATTAAGGCACATATCGTATCTATATTTCATGTCCAAAAGTATCATAAGTAAAGCGTATCATAAGAGTATGAATATTTTGAGTATAAAACAAGTAATTGAGCATGTATCTCCCCCAAAAATAGTTCAAAACGTATAAAAATAGGGGCTATGAAACTCACCTTAGCAATCTGGATGGAAAACAAAATGAAAGAAAGTTGATAAACGTCTCCGGACAAGTAACCTGGGTTGTTATGTCAATATTTAGTAATCATTTCAGATGATTATAGTTTATTTATTCGTTTCGTTGTTTACATCTTTCGTTCTTATGTTTCTGTTCTTTGTTTGTTTGTTTGTTAAAGATAACTTTCGTTTGTTTAATATATTTCTTGTTTGTTCGTTGGTTTGTCAATAAAATAAACGTATTACGTTAATATTAAGTCGGAAAATAAAAATAGAATTGATAAAAATAATGGTTACGAAAAGTTACGTTTTAATCCCTAAGGTTTGGTCAAATGACAGTTTACACCCAGAACTTTTGGAAAATGACAGTTTCTACCCTTTGGTTTCAAAAATGACAATTTCTACCCTGTTTATTTAATAGTGTCAGAAATGACCCTTGATACAAAATGTTTACAAAATCAGCCCATAGAAACTTTTATTACTTGAAAATAAGACATTTGAAATAAGTGACTTTAGCAAGAGTTTTGGATGCGAATAACTTTACAAATAATTGATCATTTTATGTACTATCTGTTCCTATGAAAAGTTAGCCAGGTTGACTCTAGATATGCCAAGTTTCGTCATTTATAAAAATCGTTTGGTACTCGAAAAATAGGGTCAAAGTCGATTGGTGAAACTAGTTTTTAATAGAAATATGGAAATTGAGTTTTAATCTTAGCGATTGAGTGATTTTTGAAACACTATAACTTTTAAACCACTCGATGATTTTTCTTGTTTCTTTTTCCTAAATTAAGTTCACTAAGTGAACTTTAACATGTTAAAAGGACGGAATTTTTAGTTGTCATTTAAGGGTAAAAAATCTGGTTGAAACTTGGGTGAGTTGGGCGATAAAACTGGAAAAAATAATAACTGAAAATATATGTTTCTATATTAGCGATTTAGGACCAACTTTGGAGCTCGATATCTCTTAACTCAGTTAATCTTTTCGAATGGTTTTTCTTCCTAAATTAACTTAGCTACATGAACTTTAAATATGTCGAGAATACAAAATTTTTAGGGATTATATAAAAGTCGAAATCTTGGCATAAAGTTAGTCATCTGGTCGGGTGAAACTGAAAAATTATTAACTGAAAATATCAAGCTCTAACTAGCGATATAGTGTAAACTTTAGAGCACGATAACTTTTGACTCGATTACCCGTTTTACTTGATTTTTTTTCCTAATTCAGGTTTGCTATGTGAACTTTACGTATACTGAAAATCCGAAATTATGATAATTGTTTGGTGGTAGATATAGGGGTCAAAAATCAGGAAGTTGGGACTATTTCTGGACTCAACAGAAGCAGATAAAAGGTCTGATTGAATTTTTAAGTTTTTAAAGATTTCTAACATGGTTTTTATGTATGTTATGTTAATAGTTGATATATTTTAACATGTTTCTTATGTGGTTGATTCGTTTTAAGAAAAATTCAAACACATGAGATTCATTATGCTTCTGGTTCGATCAAACAAAGAATAGAAACAGAAAACTTGAAGTTTTTAATTATGTTTGTTATTAGTGGTTGTATTTTAATGTTTAAGGATATATAAAAAGTAAAATATACTGAATTTAAAAGAGTTTTGAATGACTTACTTAGACTCGGGGTTCGAGTAGGTTTTATGACTACTTGAGTTCAACCCTTGTTCTCCTCCTCTTCTTGGCTTACAGGGGTTTTGTTAAGAATATAATTGGGCTGTTTAGTGGTGTTGTCGAATTAGTGAATGAAGGAAATGGAGTTCTTGTTATTGGTATTTATAAAAAGATATATTTGGGTTTTTCTAGAGTTGAGATAAGGAGACAAGGGGGCTGACAGGAAATGGGAGATACGCCACTTGGGTTAAGGAGGGAAAAGAATGAAGGAGGTGATGTGGCTGGTTCACAGCCATGGTTTCTAACTCTTAATAAGGGAGGTTTTGGTTCATAAAGGAGGACATGTGGACACCTTCTTTGAAGAAAAAGAAGGAGAGGGCATGCATGTGTTTTGGACTAGGAGGGATGTATCTAATAGAGGTAATGTTTAGGAACAATTTTAGTTAGAATTTAAGTTAGTGTTTGAACCAGATTTTTAGGGGGGTCGAGTAGGGATTTAGGTAGTAGTACAATAGGCTTTAGGGAGTTGTAATTTAGGTTTAGGAATGATAGTTAGTTTAGTTTAGTGTCTTGGTTATTTAAAAAAATTATTTTAAAATTATTTACATTTTATGTAAACAGAATTTTAGAGAAATGGGAGATAAATTGGATTAGGCTTAAGAGAGTTGTAATGTATGCTAAATAGGATTGTACTATACTTTAGAATATGAGAAAAAATATGGTTTCAACAATTTATTAAGTAATAAAAATTATTTGTTAATTTTTATTATGTTTAAAAGTTAATACATAGGATTTTTAGTTTATAAGCGTTAGGTACTTGTACTTTGGCTTAAAAGACTTGTAAAAATATTTAATAAGTTTAGGAAAAATAATTTCTAAGAATTATGCATGAATGGTTTGTAATTTGTGCTTTAAAAATAATATAAATAGGATTTTTATAAGGATTTCATAAATAAATAGTTTCTATGCATAAAGGACTTGTACTTCAGCTTTAATAATTTGTACAATTAATATTTTGTAAAAATATTGTATAAATAAATTAGGGTTTGTGAAATGAATACATAAAATCACAGTTATGTGAAATTAGGGTTTTATCGGGAGCTGAAATAGAATTAGGGTTTCTGGTGCTTTAGTAACTTGTACACTAGCTCAGATGAATTGTATTTTTATGTTCTAGGGTTTAGTTATTCATATTTGGTGTTGTGATGTTTTTATATCATTATGTTTATGAAATAAACATTAGATTTGTTAGGTAGGTCTGTGTGGGAGCACGTTTATCAAGGATGTGAGCTACGTCACATAAGATAGGAGATACAATTAAATAATAAAAAAAATTATCCGTGGAAAAAGGATAATAATTCTGTAAAGTAAATAAGTTTAAATGGGAATTTTTACGAGTGGTTACAGCCTTCCGCCACAGATCTCAAAGGTCAATTGATTGAAGCCATCGTCAATGATCCAGAGGAAAGTGATCTTCGCAAAGCATTGATCAAGTCAATAAAGAAAGCTAAAAAGAAAGATGATCCTTGAAAAAAGGTCAAGTCAAGCAAACGTCGTCATGATGATTCTGACAAAGATGACCAAGCTAAGCTGAGAGAAAAACGTACAAGAATGACTGGACCTACGGCAAAACTGCAATCATCCAACATTCAGCATACTATCGAAAAGAACTTGTGCCACAAGACATTGGACCATTTGATGATGTTGAACCTCATGATGACATCACACACAACGAAGCTGAAGCTATTCCTGAACCACCTGCAGATGCACCAATACAGCCTGTTCCTGAATGGATTGATCCCGCAGCTAAAAAGTTTGATTGATTTGAAGAAATGGTAGATGCATACCCCGATATTCTAGAAGACGAAGTTCCTGCAGAAGGCTCAGTTGTGGATTTCACAAAGAAACTTAAGCAAGTGATGAAGATCCAGAAACTACAACTGCCTGAGATTGTCAACATCCGAAAAGCAGGTGTCTCACAATTCAAGACATCTATTACTTCTCAACTGGAATTTTTACAACCTTGAACAAGTTGCTAGAGCCTTATCTGAGAATGTTAGTTGGGATGTTGCAAGATCTTCACATGAACCCGACATATTCAAGTTTCGTGACTACTCACAACCTTTATGGCTCATTAGTCAAGCTCACAATCCCAAGATCCCTAAAGTGTATTTCTTCAATCATGACTTGGAGTATCTGATATATGGGAACACTGATCCAGAGAAACGATATGCTACATCTCTTACCAAGTTCAAGGCTGCTACCTATGTACAAGAATGACTTGAAGAATAGATTGGAGACTTGTTCAGCACCTCAATTGCATATTACAATGATGAAGCTGTTCTAGGAGTCTTTCACTGGCCAGAGATGCGCAAATGGTTCTACAAATGGAAACTGACGTTTACCTAGAAACTCAAGGTAAACTACAAACACAAGATCCTTTCCATCAAGAGTGCTGAAACAGAATCAAAATATGGATACAACTTTCTGACAAAGATCACGATTCGAAGACAAGATGACAAGGAGTACTCGTTCAACGAAGCAGACTATCCTTATTTGAATCTCAACGATATGTACTTGCTTAAGATACAAGGAAAACTCAAGCATCTTCCTGGCAGCCTTCAATACGACATCATCAGCTCCTTACTTCTTTACATCTAAAGAATAGTAATAAAGACAAGAGTCGAAGATGTTCACCTCGGTGTTGAAAGTTACCAGAAGAAACTGAACCTCATCAAACCTGATCTTAGACCTCCGGGTATCGCAGAAATGAAGCCATATTCTTTCATCAAAAGACCATTTGGAGTAGTGTGCGTTAGATCTGGGAGACCAAAGTTCATGGGATATAAAGACATTCACAAATTCAGTGATGAAACTTTGATACAAGTCAGGTCTGAGGTTGATCACATTCTAGATAACCATACACAAGGGCGAAAGCAAGGTTGGTTACGTCACATGACATGGAGAAGAAACGATGTGAAGCAGACAGTCAAGTTCTTGGCACGGATTGACTACAGGCTCAAGCATCGGGTTCAAATGAGAAGATTGGAAAGCTATGTGGTGGGAAGAGTTAAGGATCCTAACATTCTCACATTCCGTCGTCCTGAGTAAATCATTGGTATAATTGTCATTTGTTTTTTCATCATTCAATATTGCTTATGCATGACTATGGCTTGTGCACATATAACAGTGCACAACCCGTACCTTGTAAAGAAAGGACCCTGAGGTACGCTTCAGTGCCTCAATCCTAATATAAGGAGCGAAAGCTTCTTACATTTGAGTAGAATTAATCAAAATTTTGATAAGTTTTTCAAAATTCTGCTCAAAAGAACAATTATTCCCTCTCGTGTTTAAAAAACTTCAAAAAGTGATTTCACTTGTTGAGGGGGAGTACATGAAACAAATCTTTGTTCTAAAACAAAAGGTTCTTGTTGAATTCTTCCCGTAAACCTCAAAAAGCATATTTTAATCAAAAGTTTTCCAAAAACAACATTAATATGCTATTTTTGAGGGGGAGAATAATAATGTGATTAATATATGGTAACAAAAGTATGAAATTTCGCATGAGCTCGACTCAGATTTTACCCAAGAATTGACGAAAATTAACTGTCATTAATCAAAAAGACTTGTCCTGGATAGGTAGTAATTTCAAGCTGGTTTATCCAGTGATGTAAGCATGTCTCGAATAGGACTTGTCTGAGTAGTGTGTACCATTTTGAGAGATTTTATTTGAATATGACCAGGACGGGTAATAATTTCAAGCTAGTCTAACTAGTGATGTAAGCGTGTCTCGAATCGGTCATATTCACTAAAAATCAATCAATTCAAAAGTGCTAACTCCACCCGACATGTGCAAATTTATCTTAAAAACTTATGAGCACATGTGAAGGGGGAGTATTTCTGAAAAAGCAAAACTCTCAAAGTGTTAACAAAATATGTTTTATAATCATAAACACTTTGAGAGATTTTCAAATAAATGGTTTATGGCAACATAGGATAGTTATGGAGTTAGAAGGTGACTAAGGTTAGGAAATACGTCCTATGATCCGCCAGAACCGGAGGGATCTACCCATGGACAATACCAATAGTTTAGAACTAGAAGTCCTTAGGTATGATTGATAAAAGGAATAAAGAAATGAAAGGAGAAAGAAGGGGTTGAAGAATTAAAAAGAAAAGTAAATGAAAGGGTGAAAAGAAATAGCCCTCCAAATGTTCAACCTTAGGGCAGAAACCGGGTTCAATTCATATGCTATTGGATGTCACTACGGTGACACCGATATTGAAGACAAGCCATCATGGACCCAGTGACGCACTGCACTAAACCTTCTAGCCACTCAAGTATCTCTCAAAAGATGCTTGTTTCATTTCTCACCGAGAACCCTTCATAATCTATCGACCTCTCACTCCGAGATGAGTTGATATTGAAAAGGAGGCACTCTGCTCCCATGCCTCCGACGACTAAAACCAAAATGCACTAAATCGAGTCTAGGGCCGCGAGATACATCAAAAGATCTCTTAGGAACACTTAATATATCTGCCAAAAACATTCATGAGGGAACACTTAATATTTCTACACTGGTTGTTCAACATTAAGAACACAAAATGTAAATAACAAGAGTCCTACGCAGATCTTAACAATCTGCCAAAAACATTCATGAGGGAACTCACAATTGTGATTCTTAGTGATTGAGTGGAAATTCCTGCCAGGTTCAACATCAAACAGCCTTGACAGCAGGTCACTTCGGTAATCCCTTGTGGGTTATGCTTAGTGTTCACGGTGGTTCCAAACGGTCTACAGTCGTGGAGTGATACTTCGGTATACTTCAGTGACTCACCCTGAATCGTTGATACACTTCGGTGTATCTGTGTAAGCTCTCTTATGGGCATCCGATTCAGGAACGGCCTTGGCAACGATTAGAGTAAGTTATCACACTATGATGTTAACGATCTCGAAGTCCGAACCTGTAAGTGCTGGATGCTTTATTGCTAACTGTTTTCATGCAGGTATTTATGGAGACCATGAGTTCCACCACCACCATTTCCATCATGCTCATACTAACATCACAAAGAAAGTTCTCATAAAGATCAAAGCGAAGCAAACGTTCAAAAGTCAAAGATCAAAGCCAAAGAATGAGAATTACTTAGAGTATAAAATTCAAAGTCAAAAGAAGTATGAGCATGGTGGAAAAGACGTAAAGACACCGGAATTAAAGACGTTGGTGAAAGGCAGATCACGACATTACCGTATCACACATAACAAGAACAAAGAACAAAGATATGAAAGACGTCAAAGCCTAAGAAGCAAAGAAGATGTCAAGCAACCTTGATGACCAATCCTTAGGGGAGATTGTTGGGAACACATTTTATTAATATCAAGTCTTGGTCATAGTTTATGTAATAGGTTCCTTTTCTATTAGGGCATTTATGTTTGTTTTAAAGTTCGGCCTATGTAGAAGGTCCATGGGCCGTGGCCTTGTTTTAATTTTTAGAATTAGGGCAACGCCCACTTATCATGGAAGACTATAAATACCCCTTCTCACTTGGAGAAGGGTGTTGGTTCTTGATTAATTAAACTTTCCTTATTATTTACAAGTTCCTTCCATCTCACTCTCTTACTTTCTCTCTCTAGAATCTACGCCTTGTGTGATAATATTGTGACCTAACAGCATGCGTTCTTTGGAGTTTCTGGAGAGAAAAACGACGCGAACATTTTATGTCAATCTTCCATTTGTGGCTAACGACGTGACTTATGAATGAGGATATTATCTTACTCACGGGATATATCCGGAATGGTTTGTTCTTGTTAAGTCAATCTCAGAGCCGGGCTCGACAAATACAAAGCGAATAAGGTATAAGAACGTGAACGAAGTAGCAAGGAAAGATGTGGAACAAGTGTTTCACTACAAGAAAAAGTGGTTTTTAGGACGAACTTTTTGAGGATGGTCAAAAATTAGTGCCAAATGCAAGTATTTGGTATCATTTGGATAACCGTGCCAAAAATATTGGTATTTGGAATGGATGCTGAAAAATCGTTCCAAATACATATGCATTTGGAACGGCGTTTAATAATGGTGCCAAATACATATGCTTTTTGAACATTTTTTAATAATGGTGTCAAATGCATATATTTTTGGAATGGTTGCTAAAAACCGTGCCAAATACATGTAAGTATTGGGAACGCTTACAATATATTGTCATAAATACAATTATTTGGGACTGTTTTTATAACTTGTGTTAAATTCATCATGTTTTAGCCATTTAATATATATTTGGGCTATAACAAAAAACCCCGCACGGTCGATGTCTAATAAGCAAATAATGAATATGATGTACACATGCATCATACTACATAATATTATTTTAACAGACAAAGGGAGGGCAATCTCTTCGACTTTTCTCCAGACGAGCAACATTGTGACGATAACGTCCTACGAACTAATGAAGAAACTTTACAAGTTATTAGAGAGATACACAGTAAAACAACTCATCTAAGCCTTAAAGCCAATTTAGTGCAACACATTTGGCATCGAACAAATGAACACTAATTTTATTGTAATGTTTCTTATTTTTATTTGAATTATTATTTTAATGTTTTCAATTATTAATGAAAATTTAATTTTATTGTCTAAAAAAAATTGTAAAGGAAAAGAAAAAGGATGACCACGATCATCATCTTTACAGGTACTTAGTCATACAGAAGTTCTTAGAGAGAGAAAGTTGAGTTGGCTTTGAGGTGATGGTGACCGCAATCGCCTGCGGTTACCATTATATTAAGCTTAAAGCTTACAAAATATATTATTAGTAGTCTAATACAAATTAATGAATTAGTATTTTTGTGCTTCTCATTTTTAGAAAATAACTTATTAGAAGACAAAGGTATGTTTGCAAATCACCTATAAGGTTATTCATACTAGGATCCGGTTTCATTGAGATAGATTTAAATAGCAAAGGTATTGAGAAGACTGATGTTGATTCATATTTTTTTTATTTGATTCACTAGTATATATCAATTAATAGTGAATCAAATCTATAAATGACAATTATGATTCACAAATATTTGTAAAAATTAAGTTATGGTAACGATTCACTAAATTTGTACGTATGATTCACAATTACACTTATATCGCAATATCGTCAAATTTTAACATTGATTCAATTTCTTTTTACGCATTTTAGATTTTAATCATATTTGGGTCTTCTCAATGAAGGATTTAAATCTCTCTCAATGGATTCAAATTCATTTATAATGGCATAGCCTATCCCCACCCCCCAAAAAAGACCAACCGCACCCCTTATTTTTTTGCCTTTATATATATATATATATATATATATATATATATATATATATATATATATATATATATATATATATATATATATATATATATATATATATATAGTGAGACTTTCTTGCGAGAACCATTTTATCTGCGAGAACTAAGAGAACCACCAAAAACATACATGCACGCCTTCAATAATTGTATTTTTGCACATATGTTCTAAAAACAACATATATGTTTTTAAAAAAACATAGTTGTTCTAAAAAATTTGATAAGAAATTGGAAATACAACATTTTTCTTTGAAGGTGTGCATGTATGTTCTTATAAGGCGTGCAACGACAATATTGCGGCCTTGTGTAAGGTTTTTGTGAAAAAAGAGGATGAGTTCATGATGATATTGAAGAACATAGGTGGATACTTACGATTATTGATGATTTGCATGTATTTTTATTTTATTTTAAAAGGCGTGCATGTATGTTTTTTGTGGTTCTCTCAGTTCTCGCAGATAAAATGGTTCTCGTAAGAAAGTCCCCCTATATATTATATATATATATATATATATATATATATATATATATATATATATATATATATATATATATATATATATATATAATTTTGTTTATATAAAAAAACTATAAACTTGAAAGTGCGGAACATAGAAAATATAAAGTTTAATAAGTCAAACGCTTAAAACTGTCAGAAATACGGAACAAAAACTGACAAAAAACAGAAAACAAAAGGGGGACAAAGGGAATCTTTTGACTAACCCCCGATTTGACATCATGGGGGGATTTGTATAGTAGGCCCCATTTATAATATTACGTTAATTCGTAGCAGGTCAATGGTGAATATGATACATTTATAAAAGTAAGTTACGTTTTTTTAGCTTTCGGGTCTAACTTTTTTTACTGAACCTCTCAAATCAATGTAAACGAGCTGTGAAACCCACGCGTTGCAACGGGAATGCGGTGCTAAGTCTTGTTTTATATCATTTATACTAATTAAAGTCTCTTTTTGAATTAGTCCCTAGACAACAATTTTGGTTAGTTTGACCGTTTTTCTTATGTTTTTATTCGTTTTCTTATGTTTTCATACGTTTTTGCCTGTTTTATTATATTTTCATATGTTTTTTTTTTATGTTTTTTTACGTTTTTTGCATATTGTCCCTATTAGTGAGCCGGCACAACCTAAAAAGCACAAAACGTATCGTAATTGTCAAAAATATTGATTTTTGAAAATATTGCATATTTATAGTCGTTTTTATTGGAAAATTTTTTTCGTGAACAATGGCGCAAGTTTCGTTAATTTTCAAGTCCGTTTGATATGTTAAATGGGTCCTACGATGTTTATCGTAAAAGTATAGCGAATGTGGCAGAATTAGTCCCTCTGCCCATATTTACACAACACATCCCTCACTTTTCAATTTACACATTTGGTCCCTCCCTAAAGATATAAATACCCTCAAAAATAATAATAATTCAATTACTATTTATTCAGTCTCCCTCTTCCTTCTCTCTTTACCTGCCGGCGACATCGCAACTCCGGCCACCACCACCGCCGGCGATTATTCCGGCGACCGGAATATTTTCCGGCGACTCGTATTTTTAGCTGAATCGATAGATCGGCTTATGTATTGCATTTCTGGAGCGTTTTAGCTCGTGGCTCTCACCGCAACACTGTCACGCGGCACCACCACCACTGGTATAGAATGTGGCTTTCGTCACACCCAAAATGCGTGACTATATGCATATAGTCACACACGTTTTTTTGGGTGTGTGTGACGAAAAGTCGCGCCACCGTAGGTATCATATGGTCACATTGTCTAGTTTGTGGCCGTTTTCATTGAAAAAGAGTGACCAAAACCCGAATATGTGTGACTAATTAGGCACAAGTTTTGTTGGATTCTTCAGTATGTGTGACTATTTCCCATCCTATGACCATATGAAAATATAATAAATGTGACGTTTGTGATAATTTAGTCACACAGCGTGTGTTGTTTTTTTCGAGTTAGTCACATACAATTTAAAAAACAGTGGCCAAACGTGTTAATAAGTGTGACCATATGCTGTTTAAAGTGAAGAAATGTGTATTTTGTGTGACTATTGATCATCCAATGGTCACATGAATTCTTAGTTTGTGTGGCCTTTGGTAATATTTAGTCACACAAAGCATGTTTGTTTTGGGTATTAGTTACATACAATTAAGCATAAAGTGGCCAAAAGTGTTAATAAGTGTGACCATATGCTGTTTTAAGTGAAGAAATGTGTATTTTGTGTGACTATTGATCATCCAATGGTCACATGAATTCTTAGTTTGTGTGGCCTTTTGTAATATTTAGTCACACAAAGCATGTTTGTTATGGGTATTTAGTCACATACAATTAAGCATAAAGTGGCCAAAAGTGTTAATAAGTGTGACCATATGCTGTTTTAAGTGAAGAAATGTGTATTTTGTGTGACTATTGATCATCCAATGGTCACATGAATTCTTAGTTTGTTTGGCCTTTTGTAATATTTAGTCACACAAAGCATGTTTGTTTTGGGTATTTAGTCACATACAATTAAGCATAAAGTGGCCAAAAGTGTTAATAAGTGTGACCATATGTTGTTTTAAGTGAAGAAATGTGTATTTTGTGTGACTATTGATCATCCAATGGCCACATGAATTTTATGTTTGTGTGGCCTTTTATAATATTTAGTCACACAAAGCATGTTTGTTTTGGTTATTTAGTCACATACAATTAAGCATAAAGTGGCCACGATCATCATCTTTACAGGTACTTAGTCATACAGAAGTTCTTAGAGAGAGAAAGTTGAGTTGGCGTTGAGGTGATGGTGACCGCAATCGCCTGCGGTTACCATTATATTAAGCTTAAAGCTTACAAAATATATTATTAGTAGTCTAATACAAATTAATGAATTAGTATTTTTGTGCTTCTCATTTTTAGAAAATAACATATTAGAAGACAAAGGTATGTTTGCAAATCACCTATAAGGTTATTCGTACTAGGATCCCGTTTCATTGAGATGGATTTAAATTGCAAAGGTATTGAGAAGACTGATGTTGATTCATATTTTTTTTTATTTGATTCACTAGAATATATCAATTAATAGTGAATCAAATCTATAAATGACAATTATGATTCACAAATTTTTGTAAAAATTATGTTATGGTAACGATTCACTAAATTTGTACATATGATTCACAATTACACTTATATCGCAATATCGTCAAATTTTAACATTGATTCAATTTCTTTTTACGCATTTTAAATTTTAATCATATTTGGGTCTTCTCAATGAAGGATTTAAATCTCTCTCAATGGATTCAAATTCATTTATAATGGCATAGCCTATCCCCACCCCCCAAAAAAGACCAACCGCACCCTTATTTTTTTGCCTTTATATATATATATATATATATATATATATATATATAATATATATATATATATATAATTTTGTTTATATAAAAAAACTATAAACTTGAAAGTGCGGAACATAGAAAATATAAAGTTTAATAAGTCAAACGCTTAAAACTGTCAGAAATACGGAAAAGAAACTGACAAAAAACAGAAAACAAAAGGGGGACAAAGGGAATCTTTTGACTAACCCCCGATTTGACATCATGGGGGGATTTGTATAGTAGGTCCCATTTATAATATTACGTTAATTCGTAGCAGGTCAATGGTGAATATGATACATTTATAAAAGTAAGTTACGTTTTTTTAGCTTTCGGGTCTAACTTTTTTTACTCAACCTCTCAAATCAATGTAAACGAGCTGTGAAACCCACGCGTTGCAACGGGAATGCGGTGCTAAGTCTTGTTTTATATCATTTATACTAATTAAAGTCTCTTTTTGAATTAGTCCCTAGACAACAATTTTGGTTAGTTTGACCGTTTTTCTTATGTTTTTATTCGTTTTCTTATGTTTTCATACGTTTTCGCCCGTTTTATTATATTTTCATATGGTTTTTTTTATGCTTTTTTACGTTTTTTGCATATTGTCCCTATTAGTGAGCCGGCACAACCTAAAAAGCACAAAACGTATCGTAATTGTCAAAAATATTGATTTTTGAAAATATTGCATATTTATAGTCGTTTTTATTGGAAAATTTTTTTCGTGAACAATGGCGCAAGTTTCGTTAATTTTCAAGTCCGTTTGATATGTTAAATGGGTCCTACGATGTTTATCGTAAAAGTATAGCGAATGTGGCAGAATTAGTCCCTCTGCCCATATTTACACAACACATCCCTCACTTTTCAATTTACACATTTGGTCCCTCCCTCAAGATATAAATTGTTGTTCCCTTTACACGATAAGAGTTAACTAGAAAGTTAATCTATTCGTATTATGACTAATACAATGGTTAGGATTAATTCTAACAGTTATAAAACGTGAGTATAAAAACAACAATATTTTTCAGCGTTTAAATTCTTATTAGAAATAATTCCAAGAATCTATACCCAAGTGTTTTGCGGAACAAACACTTGGGATTGAATAGACAAGGGTATGGGGTGTCTCCTATCGAAACTCAAGTTTTGCTTGAGTGGTAACAATATACCCACTGAGCTATCTCAGTGAGTTGTATACTCTTTGTAGGAGAGAAGTTTCTTTGCAAAAGTTCAAGACTTTAAATATACAAAGCACACTTTAACTTCTCTCACATCTGATCTATTTATACACAAGTAATCTAAGTATAAGTGATTAAATATAATACAAGTTGTTGAGGTTGCGTGTCTGACAATTACAAATAGTAATTGTCATTTCCAAGAACCAATAGGAAAGGGCTAAGAGGACTTTGGGAGTTGTTGGCTGACACTCCATGACTTTTAGCCGCAATAGGGAAGGTTGGATCTGACAAGAGAAGAGTGTTGGGTTTACACTCTTATCTTCTCAGATCTTTTCCCTATTGTTCCCGCCTTTTCTTCAGGCATTGGTTCCTCAGTCTTCAATCACTTTGTTATTGAGGAGACTGGGGTTCAGTGAGATCTTGTCCAATACTCACTGAACCATCATCTTCTTCTTTGGCTTAAGTCCGACTCAGGGAGTGCCGCCTTCCAGAGAGGTGAATCCTTCTTCTTGAATTCGTCTTGAGCATCTTGAAGATGACTCACTGAGAGACTGTTCCCTCAGTGACTTGAATTGTTCTCGGTTTAAGTTAAACACTTAGTTAATTTGTGTCCAAATCATGTTTTACGTATTCTTGGGTTTTTCATGACCCAACAATCTCCCCCTATTTGGATATAAATTATTCCTAAGTGTTTTGATCAGTATGAGTGAGCTAAAGTCTTCTGCTCATACTGAATGTACTAGAAAATAAATAAGGATACTGATATAACAAAACATTCATCAATTTATTCATATCATTACATGTCCTATTATTCTAAGTACAAAATACTCATGGTTCCTCAACAAGACCCATGAGTTCAAGCTTCGCCTTCTTTGACATCAACACCTCTTTATCAGGTCGTTCTTTCATCAACTGATCCATCAACTTTACAAACTCCTCATTTTCAGGTCTCCTGATATTAAGCGCCATCAGTTTGTAAGCAAGAAGTGTTGTCGTTTCTACTTTGTCGATGTCAGAGACTCTTTGAAATGCTTCCTGACCAAACTCATCCACAAAGAAGATGCCAAACTCAGGTTCCTTAATGACTAGGTTGGGACGGAATTTGACTCCCTGCGGAGGAACTCTATTGCAGTGAAGTGCAGCTATATATTGTTCAGGCTCCATAGCTACAGCTTTCCTTTTCTTCCCAACCTTCTGAGTAAACTCAGGGATAGTTAGTCTCTGAGAAGCAAGTGCCTCATCATGGTTAATGCCCAGACTCTTTGCCACTCTTGCAAGTTCTTCATACTTAGCACTCAGTGACTTGATGATGATTGGGGCATTCTTGCTTGCGGTTTTCTTCCTTAGGATAGGCATCATCATATCCCATTCTCTTAACCCATAGTCTGAGAATTTGACAGTTGGAAGATGTTCAGACTTTCTTGGACCTCTATGGATTGTTAAGCTCAGAGGTCTGGTGGGGTGAATGGTGATGTCAGTTATTTTGCCTTCACCTTTGGTATTGGTCATGTGCCATACATACCTCTCATAAATCCTCTGCCTCTTTTCTTCCTTAAGTTTGGCTTGTTTGTTGTGTTCCTTAAGGATTTCAGCCTGAAGCTTGAGAAACTCATCCCCTTTGATGTCCTTCTGCTCAGACTCCTTGATCACTTCTTTGGCAACCTTAGAGATTTCAGACCTGTTAAGTACCAGCTCCTTCTCTCTTTCCTTCCTGAGCTCTTCTTGGTGTAAAATTTCAGCCAGTTGATCAGGAATCCCATAGACCCTTCTCTCATCCTCTAAGTCAACATAGAATGGTGCATCAAGATCTGCACGTCTTTCAGAAGAAGCCTTGACTAAGAGTGATTCAGGAGGAGGGCTTGTTTCAGTCACCATGATTTTCTTCCCTTTGTCAATGGGAGGAGGTTGACTGGTGGATGTCTCAGGGACAGTTACTAAAGCAGAATTGGGATCAGGGATTGGAGGATCATCAATTTTCTCCCCCTCAGCAGATGGCGGAGCTTCAGTGGAGACACCTGCTGACTGAGGAGGTGGAGGAGTATGAGAGGCCTGAAGAATGGATAAAATGTTGGAGACCATAGACTTTGTTTCAGAAGTCTCATTCTTCACGGCACTCAGTTTGGTAGCCATTTCCCTCTAGTGGGTGGCGAGTTCAGTTACTTGGGTGGTGTAGTGTTTGACCAGCTCATTATGTGTTGTTGAGAGCTGCTCAAAGGCTGAGGAGATTTTGATCAGGTGCTCCTTAGATGTATTAACAGCCTGAGAAATGGACTCTTGCTGTGTCCTTAATCCTTGAAGATCTACCCCCTGAAGGAGCTTTAGAAGCTCAGTTATGCTGGTGGAGGTGTTAGCCTGAGAGGCCAAGTATGCATCCAATCTTGTGACAAAAGTGGGATCATCTGCTAGATGTTCTTGTACTGTTTCTATAGCCTTGAGGATGTTGGACAGTTCCTGATGCTGTCCAGTGGCTATGTCATCTACAGATTTGTTTAGGTCGCCAAGTTGTTTATCAGTGAGGGTGGCAGCCTGAAGAATCTTTGCCTGAGATTCTTCCACTGAAGCCCTGAAGTCAGCATAGGAGGATGCCACTTCAGTGTGCTTATCCCATAGCTCATCCGCAACAGAGTTGTAAAGACCTTCGTTGGCTTTGCGAAGGACTCTTGCCATTTGTCTTTCAGAAGCCGGATGAGCATCGTTATACTTTTGCAACCACTTGGGAGTGGTTGAAGCACCTGATGATGATGATGAGGTTGATGGAGAACTGGGTGGTTGATCCTCAGGATGAGGTGAGGAATGTTGTTTCTCAGAGGGCTGAGGAGGGCTTACTTGTGTTTCCATTTCCTCCTCAGCATCAGGGATCTCATCATTACCAAAATCAATCTCCTCCTCTGACTCATCAGCCAACAAATTTTTATAGTCAGCCAGAGAAGGAGCCTTCAGTAAATCCGGCTCCCCCTCAGAAGAGGGTTCACCTTCGTTGTAGCCAGGTCCTGATTCTTTTGTCATAATAACTGGTGGGGTTTGACCAGCCTGACTAGTCATAATAACTGGGGGGGTTTTCCCAGCCTGACTTTTAGAATCAGTTCCTGAGAGAACAAAAATGCCTGAGGTGGGTTTGGGTTCCGTATCGGCGGGTGGTTTAAATCCCTCCGAGTCTTTGTCCCCCTGAGCGCCTTCATCCACTGATGGTGTTTTTCCAGTGAAATCATGAGGCACTCCTTGTGAAGATGTATGGACCCCCTTCCCATCAGGATTGGTTTGTCCTTTTGGGGATTTAGGGTCCTGAACTCCCTGAGACCCTGAGTGTGATTGCTCAGGGACGTTAGAAGGATGTGAGTGGGTATGGGTCCCCTTCTCAGTGGAGTAGTACTGCTCCACCGAGGATATAGAACCCTGAACTCCCTCAGGCTCTAATTGTGATTTATCAGTGCCTTCATTAGGATGTGAGTGGGTGGATGCTCCTGACCCATCTGACTTGTTTTTGTCAGAAGGGACATTAGGAAAGGGTTTGCCCGAGGATACTGAGGATGATTGCTCAGCACCCTCCAGTGGCGTTTGTTTTGTGGCCAAAGTGGTCTCTTGTATGGGAGTCGGAGAGGTCAAGGTCACAACAACTTTCTTGGTGCCTGAGGCAACAGTCTCAGTGACGAGTGGTTTAGGTCTAACCACCTTACTGGATTGTCCCCCTTTCCCTTTCTTCTTCTTCACCTTCTTGGTTGGTGAAGGAACTGGTGAGCATACATTTTCACCCTGAATCACCATTAACATGTAGGTGGTCAAGGCGACCGGTTGTACCTCAGTAATGTCACTACTAAAGTTGGTCTTATGCAAGATGTCAGGTTTTATACCTTCATCGTCAGACCTTAAGTAGTCAGGACCAAGAAGATCCTGAAGCACACAGGAAATGAACCTAGGATAAGACATATGTCTTTGCCTATGTTTCCCTGAGAGCTTTGACACGAGGTCTCGGAAGATTATTCCTCCGATATCTATTTTTCTACCCTCCAAGAGACTGAACATCATCAATTGTTGTGATGAGTTCAACTGCTCAGTGGAGGATTTGTTTCCTCCGAGTACCTGAATGATGAATGTCATCATAAGTCTCCAGACAGGGTGAAACCATGTCTTCACTATTGGAGCCTTTGCCAACAAGGCTTCAGGAGACTCGCCAGGACGCCTAACATCATGTGGCCCTAGGAAAAGCATTTCCGCTTTTATTTCCTGATCAGTAGGGTTAGCCTCAAAGTTCTCAACAAAGTTAAGACCAGTGGCCATGATGAAGGTCTTGTAGTTCAGGGAGAGAGTCTTAGTTCCATTCATCACAGTGAAAGTGATGATAGACTCTTTGGTGTCCTTAGGGCTAGTAGCCGTTGCGGTACACCAAAACTCCCTGAGATAGTCATTATAGATGACTTCTGGGGTGGCTGTAAAGGCTGTGGCAAGGAAGCAGTTTTGTAAATACTTAACTACATCCTTGTAACCCGCATATTGCTGCGGGTAATGGAAATTTCCAACCACATTGTTTTTGGTCAGGTCCACGCCCTCCATTGTGAAGCTCACATTTGGGGCGGTGGTAATAGCATTAGAGGAAGCCATTTTATGATCGGGTTTAGGTCGGAAAAATGGTCGGATATTTCTTAATGCTAAGAACACACACACAATTTGTTTAAGAAATAAAAAAGGGCAGAGTTTGCTTATAAATTTCTAAAAACGTGTGTGTGTATTCTTTCGGATGGGTATTTATAGGATAGTGGAGATGGGGGTATTTTTGGCATTTGAGTGATCTTATTTAATCAAAATATATTTATTGGAAGTTATTTTGAATAAAATGTTTGAGATCCGCATTAAATGCCACCACTCCACTTTTCCTCTTTTTTCTCAATTTGCAGAGTGAACAGTTGAGTAGTTTCTGCAAAGGAGAAGTTGCAGAGTTTCCATCATCACACAGTGTTTTGTGTGAGAGAGGGCATTGAATGCCAAGTTGGGAAGTGGGGGCCCATTTGGTGTATGCCAGAAAGGCTAAAAGAACAAATATTCTTGATTTAAATATGAGTTCAGTTACTAACCTCGGACATTTACTAACTAGATACTTAGAGCATTTAAGTTAGTATTTAATGTCCTTTTTCAGGGCCCTGAATGACTCTTCATTCAGTGATGGGTTTTTCAGGGACTTGGGATTAGTCACTGATGATTCAGGAATTTGGAAAGATTCCTGAGTAGCAAGGATTCAGGAACTTGGGTTTAGTTTCTGAACCCTCAAAATTTCAAGAACTTGGGTTTAGTTCCTGAGGTTGAGGATTAGTGAAATAATTCACTGAAGAACACATTGAGTTAGGGACCTGAGATTATAAGAATTTACACTTCAGTTGGTAGGAATCAATCAGTGGACTAATTCTCTATATCCAACATTCCTAATTCAGCTTTCAGTCTTGTGAAAGTTGGTTCATCCAAAGGTTTGGTGAAGATATCAGCTAACTGATATTCAGTAGGAATGAAGTGTAATTCAATGTCACCATTCATGACATGGTCCCTGATGAAGTGATATCTGATATCAATGTGTTTTGTTCTCTGATGAAGAACAGGGTTGTTTGAGATTGCAATTGCACTTGTGTTATCACAAAAGATGGGTACCATCTTATACTGAATTCCATAGTCACTGAGTTGACTTTTCATCCAGAGTACATTTGCACAACAACTAGCTGCTGCAACATATTCAGCCTCAGCTGAGGACAAGGTAACTGATTGTTGCTTCTTAGCACTCCAACAGACTAATTTCCCACCAAGGATTTGGCAAGAGCCTGAGGTGCTTTTTCTGTCCATGTTGCATCCAGCATAGTCAGAGTCTGAGTATCCTTTGAGATCAAGTCCTGAGCACTTTGGATAGTATAATCCAAGGTTAGGAGTGCCCTTCAGGTACCTGAATATCCTTTTCACAGCAGTGATATGAGATTCTCTTGGGTCAGATTGATATCTGGCACATAGACATACTGAGAATTGGATATCAGGTCTTGATGCAATTAGATACATCAGTGATCCTATCATTCCTCTAAAGAGAGTTTGATTTACTGGTTTACCAGTTAGATCAGGACCAAAATTGTTTGGGGGTACCATGGGAGTTTTGACTGAGGCACAGTCACTGAGGTCATACTTCTTCAGTAGATTCTTTACATACTTCTCTTGACTGATAGTGGTTCCTCTATCAGTCTGCTTGACCTGAAGACCAAGAAAGTATGTCAGTTCTCCCATCATGCTCATATCAAACTTCTTTGCCATTAGTTTTTCAAATTGTTTGCAAAGTTTGAAACTTGTTGAGCCAAAGATGATGTCATCAACATACACTTGTACTAGTATGACATCATTATTTGTCTTATAGATAAACAATGTGTTGTCTATCTTGCCTCTGACAAATTTGTTTTGGATTAAGAAGGCTGAGAGAGTCTCATACCATGCCCTGGGAGCTTGTTTCAGTCCATAAAGGGCTTTGTTAAGCTTACAGACAAGATCAGGAGACTCATGGCTTTCAAATCCAGGAGGTTGCTCAACATAAACTTCTTCTTTCAGTGAACCATTTAAGAATGCACTTTTAACATCCATTTGGTACACCTTGAAGTTCATGTATGTAGCAAAAGCAAGGAAGATCCTGATGGCTTCCATCCTTGCTACTGGTGCAAATGTTTCCTCATAGTCAATGCCTTCTTGTTGATTAAAGCCTTTGGCTACAAGTCTGGCTTTGTTTTTAATGACTATGCCATTTTCATCAGTTTTGTTTTTGAATACCCATTTCATGCCAATAACTGAGACATTCTCAGGACATTTGACCAAGGTCATTACCTTGTTTCTGTCAAATTGTTCCAGTTCATCATGCATGGCCTGAACCCAACTTGGATGTTTAAGTGCTTCTTTAACACTTTTGGGTTCAATTTTGGAAATGAAGTCCACAATAGGCATTCATTGGATGAGGCTGCTCTTAGACTAGCAGCCATGCTCCTGGTGAGCATGCCTTCAGTAGGCTCTCCAATAATATTGACAAGTTCAATATCCTGAGACCTAGTCCAACTTTCTTGAGGTCCTGGATACTGATTTGAACTTGTGGAGGCCTGATTGGGTAGAGGGTTTGGTTCTGGAGTAGACACATGATCATTGATTGGATCTTGAGTGTCTATCAGATCACTGAGATTGTTTAGATCATGAGTATTTTGAACTGTCTGATTGATATCATCAGTATGTGTGTGTGTCTCAACAAACTCAGTGATGGTTGGGTTAGGTAGGTTGTGGGGAGTTATGTAATAGGAGAGATTAGCATCATCTTGATACTGAGTAGAAGAATTGTTTTCAGTCAGATATTCATCAGGAGGATATCTTGAAGAATTATCAATTCCTATCTCTTCTAATGAGGCAGTTGAGAACCTGACAGCATCAGTGCTCTCATCAAAGGTAACATGAAATGTTTCCTCAGTCTGCTGTCTCCTTGTGTTGAACACTTTGAAGGCTTTTGAGACTAGTGAGTATCCCAGGAAGTATCCATCATCAACTTTTGCATCAAATTTCCCTAAGTGATCCTTGTGATTATGAATAAACACAGGACACCCAAAGACATGAAAGTAGCTGATGTCAGGGATTCTTCCTTTGAATAACTCATATCGGGTTTTCCCATGTCTCTTGACAATTATGGATCTGTTTTGTGTATAGCAGGCAGTTTTGACTGCTTCAGTCCAAAAATGGTTAGAGAGGACTGATCCACATAGCATTGTCCTAGCAGCTTCAATAAGTGTTCTGTTTTTCCTTTCAGCTACACCATTTTGTTCAGGTGTGTATGGAGAGGAAAAGTTTTGGGAAATACCTTTCTCATCACAGAAACATTCAAGTTCAATATTTTTGAACTCAGTCCCATTGTCAGTTATAATTTGTTTGACCTTAATGTCATTTTGATTTTCAATGTTCCTGGCAAAGGACATAATTGTTTCAGCTGCCTGACTCTTTTTTATCAGGAAGAATACCCAGGTGTATCTAGAGTATTCATCCACTATGACCAGAGTATACTTCTCATGGTTAATAGACCTTGGACTGACAGGTCTAAATAGATCCATATGGAGAAGATGTAGGCAGTTCCTGATGGAAAAGTTGGTTTTGGTTTTAAAGGATGCTCTGTGATGTTTACCTTTTTCACAAGCTGAGCATGGTTTATCCTTAGAAAACACAAGAGATGGTAAGCCAAGGACCTTGTTTTGTTTTACAAGATTGTTAATGTTTTTAAAGTTCAGGTGGGTAAGTTTCTTATGCCAAAGCCAGTTGAGTGTATCAGTGGCTTTAGCAAAGAGACAAGTTCCATCCTGAGTTAGACTGGACATGTCTAATACATAAAAATCTTGTCTTCTTGGTGCAATGAGGACAATTTCCTTATTTGCATTGAAGATGGTTCCTTGCTTATCATCAAATTGAACTATGTATTTTGCATCACATAGTTGACTGACACTGATCAGATTATACTTAAGACCATTTACATATGCTATCCTAGTAAAGACAATACCATTGTAGTTTACTGAACCATAACCTTCAGTGAGACATGATGAATTATCAGCAAATATCACTTTGGGTCCTGGTTCTTCCACATATTTGTGCAGACATTCCTTAACACCAGTCATGCTCCTTGAACATCCACTATCTAGATGCCAAACAGGATCCCTGGCATGCTTCTGCACAAATAGTAAAATAGGTCAGTTCTTTCTAGGATTCCATTTCATGGAGGGTTTGGTATTGTAGGTCTTTATGAAAGTATTAATTGATTCATGGTCAGAGGTTGAGTGGACTGAGCTACCACATGTTTTGCATTTGGTTGTAGGGGTAGCCTCAGTAGTCTGAGAGGATTGTTTCATTCCTCTTTTTGACTGAATGACCTTCTCTTTTCCTGAGGATTTCTGAGTGGAACTTCCACTAGATTCACAATGTTTGTCATATTGACAATCCTCAGGGTGGTGGTCATTGAATCCACACAAAGGGCAGGGTGGAAAAGGCTTGGCCTTTTGCTTCTGTTTCTGCTTAGAATCAGAAGGGTAGTTCAGGCACTGAGCCTTAAGTCCTGAAAAGTTTGACATGACTGAGCATTGTTTATGATCAGAAGTCCTGTGATCTTCCTTTTTGCAAATCATGCAATAAAGGACTCTATAGCAATCATCAGTGAGATGATTTGTATAGTTGCATAGCTCACATCTTTTCAGGGGTTTTGTGGGTTTGGGTTTGGTCTTTGAGGAAGTTGGTTTTTGTTCCTTCTTGGATTGAGAGGATTTCTCAGAAGATGCAATCTTCTCTCCTAGCTTCCTGACCATTTCAGCCAACTGATCAAATTTTGATTCAGGGCTTTGGGTTGATACTTCAGAAGGGACTGAAGTTGATGAGTCATCAGTTTTTACTGAGACATCAAGGTTTGCTCTCTTCAGGATGGTTGTTCCCCTTCCTGATCTCTCCTTTGGAGAGTGTGGTGAGAAGACCATAGGTGGGAGGCCTAAGTTAGGTGAAGCACCCTGAAGGGTATTCAGTGGAGGAAGTGGAGGGTATGATTCTGATTCAGACTCATCCAAGGACTCAGTGAGTGGTTCAGTGAGTTCAAGCTTACTGAGTTTTTTAGTGAGTCCAAGCATATTTTTCAAGGCCTGACTTTCAGGAAGCAAGATCTTTCCAGTCTCAAAGTTTGGTAACTTACTGACTGGGTTGTCCCTGACAATCCAGTCATTTGACTTGGGAAGTAATTCTTGCTCAAAAGATATGCCAGCTGGAACAAAGTTCATTTCATTTTGACATACAGTTGGATCAACCATAAGAGGGTCAATACCAATGGTTTTCTGAGAGAATAATCCCACAGTGTCAAAAACCTTAGGGTTCTTCTTGGTCCAGCTTTGAATGATGGCCTTTTCTTTGTTAAGTTCAGTTTGAAGGACTTGGTTTTGTTTCAAAATCTCAGTGTTCTGAATTTGTAGAGTTATTGTTTCTAGTTTGGCTTGCTTAAGTACAAGCAGTTCATCTCTACATTTGTTCAATTCTGACACAATATTGTTATATTTTGAAAGCAAGTTAAGCCTTTGTTCTTCAACAAACTTTAAATCAACACAAATATAATTCATGTAAGACTGCCAATCAGAATCATCATCCATAGAAAGTAAAGTAGTTACCTTCTTCATGGTGATGTTGACCCACTCTCCATTTCTAGCATGACCTTTTCCCACAGCCACCTGATCCTCTTCTGAAAGTGCCATCAGTGCACTAACTCTTATTTCCTCATCTGAGGAAACCTCTTCATCATCCCAATCATATGCTTCAGCTATTAAAACCTTGTTCTTTGTCTGAATAGGTTTAGATGTTTGAGGAGCCTGAGACAATATGGGGTTAGTTTCAAGAAGTGCAAGTTTAGCTTTGATATTCCTATATTTTGTTTCAAAATCCTTTTGACCCTTGTTTTGGAATTGTTGGGTGGACTGAAACATTTTAGGTTGAAACTTGTTAATTCCTGAAAATTTGTAAGAGGGTTCTGAGATAGTTTTAGAATAACAATCCCTGGCAAAATGACCCTTTTTACCACATTTAAAACATTCAGTGGTCTCATTTGCTTTTGATTTTGTAAAGTTGGACTGATTCCTTTTGATGAAACGTTTTGAACTAGCAAGGAGTGCCCTTTCTTGGAATTCCAAGTTTAGATCATTCAGGTATTCCTCATCAGTTCTTTCATCAATTTCTTCTTCAGAATCCTCTTGAATATCCTGCACAACACCATTAGAATAGAAAGCAGTTGATATGGGTGTGGAGGTTAAGGCCTTTTTGGACTCAAAAGCTTTTGAGTCAGGGTATCTCCTTGAGATCAAGTTGTCTTCATAGACAAACTTCCCATAAATTTCAGGGAGCTCAAGGGTCTGAATGTGGTTAGCATTCCTCAGGCCTTGTGAGAAGTTGAGCCACTTCTCAGGGAGACTGTTGACAAAGCCAACATTTGTCTCATGTTTGGTCAGTACAACACCATCATTTGATAATTCGTTTATCAAAGTTTTGTATCTGGTGTAGGTCTGTGAGAGACTTTCAGAGTCTTTTGATCTGAAAGTATTATACTCAAGTTTAAGGTCCATGACCCTATTTTCCTTGGTATCTGAGAGACCCTCAAAGCTGTTTACCAAGTCATCCCAGGTTTGCTTGGCTGTAAGACAGTTGATGACTGATTCCATTATATCGTCAGGAAGACATGATATAAGGATGCTTTTTAGGCGTTGGTCTTGATTGACCACCCTCCTCTCATCAATGGTCCATTGGGCCTCAGGCTTGTTTAGCCCTGTGGCAGTCTTTGGGACAAATGGGCCATCCCTGATACAGGTGATGTAGTAGGGTTCCATACCAGTAAGATAGCAAATCATACGCTTCTTCCATTTGCTAAATTTCCCAGCTTCAAGTCTGGGTGCAACAGCTGAGTAGCTGCCACCCTTTTTGTCGACTAGCTGGGGTACATTGATATCAGCCATAGTAGGATCTTGGTTTTAAAAACCTAGAGCACTCTTGGTTATTTTAAAAGATTTTATAAACCAGAGGCTCTGATACCACTTGTTGTTCCCTTTACACGATAAGAGTTAACTAGAAAGTTAATCTATTCGTATTATGACTAATACAATGTTTAGGATTAATTCTAACAGTTATAAAACGTGAGTATAAAAACAACAATATTTTTCAACGTTTAAATTCTTATTAGAAATAATTCCAAGAATCTATACCCAAGTGTTTTGCGGAACAAACACTTGGGATTGAATAGACAAGGGTATGGGGTGTCTCCTATCGAAACTCAAGTTTTGCTTGAGTGGTAACAATATACCCACTGAGCTATCTCAGTGAGTTGTATACTCTTTGTAGGAGAGAAGTTTCTTTGCAAAAGTTCAAGACTTTAAATATACAAAGCACACTTTAACTTCTCTCACATCTGATCTATTTATACACAAGTAATCTAAGTATAAGTGATTAAATATAATACAAGTTGTTGAGGTTGCGTGTCTGACAATTACAAATAGTAATTGTCATTTCCAAGAACCAATAGGAAAGGGCTAAGAGGACTTTGGGAGTTGTTGGCTGACACTCCATGACTTTTAGCCGCAATAGGGAAGGTTGGATCTGACAAGAGAAGAGTGTTGGGTTTACACTCTTATCTTCTCAGATCTTTTCCCTATTGTTCCCGCCTTTTCTTCAGGCATTGGTTCCTCAGTCTTCAATCACTTTGTTATTGAGGAGACTGGGGTTCAGTGAGATCTTGTCCAATTCACACTGAACCATCATCTTCTTCTTTGGCTTAAGTCCGACTCAGGGAGTGCCGCCTTCCAGAGAGGTGAATCCTTCTTCTTGAATTTGTCTTGAGCATCTTGAAGATGACTCACTGAGAGACTGTTCCATCAGTGACTTGAATTGTTCTCGGTTTAAGTTAAACACTTAGTTAATTTGTGTCCAAATCACGTTTTACGTATTCTTGGGTTTTTCATGACCCAACATAAATACCCTCAAAAATAATAATAATTCAATTACTATTTATTCAGTCTCCCTCTTCCTTCTCTCTTTACCTGCCGGCGACATCGCAACTCCGGCCACCACCACCGCCGGCGATAATTCCGGCGATCGGAATATTTTTCGGCGACTCGTATTTTTAGCTGAATCGATAGATCGGCTTATGTATTGCATTTCTGGAGCGTTTTAGCTCGTGGCTCTCACCGCAACACTGTCACGCGGCACCACCACCACTGGTATAGAATGTGGCTTTCGTCACACCCAAAATGCGTGACTATATGCATATAGTCACACACGTTTTTTTGGGTGTGTATGACGAAAAGTCGCGCCACCGTAGGTATCATATGGTCACATTGTTTAGTTTGTGGCCGTTTTCATTGAAAAAGAGTGACAAAAACCTGAATATGTGTGACTAATTAGGCACAAGTTTTGTTGGATTCTTCAGTATGTGTGACTATTTCCCATCCTATGACCACATGAAAATATAATAAATGTGACGTTTGTGATGATTTAGTCACACAGCGTGTGTTGTTTTTTTCGAGTTAGTCACATACAATTTAAAAAACAGTGGCCAAACGTGTTAATAAGTGTGACCATATGTTGTTTAAAGTGAAGAAATGTGTATTTTGTGTGACTATTGATCATCCAATGGTCACATGAATTCTTAGTTTGTGTGGCCTTTGGTAATATTTAGTCACACAAAGCATGTTTGTTTTGGGTATTAGTTACATACAATTAAGCATAAAGTGGCCAAAAGTGTTAATAAGTGTGACCATATGCTGTTTTAAGTGAAGAAATGTGTATTTTGTGTGACTATTGATCATCCAATGGTCACATGAATTCTTAGTTTGTGTGGCCTTTTGTAATATTTAGTCACACAAAGCATGTTTGTTTTGGGTATTTAGTCACATACAATTAAGCATAAAGTGGCCAAAAGTGTTAATAAGTGTAACCATATGCTGTTTTAAGTGAAGAAATGTGTATTTTGTGTGACTATTGATCATCCAATGGTCACATGAATTCTTAGTTTGTTTGGCCTTTTGTAATATTTAGTCACACAAAGCATGTTTGTTTTGGTTATTTAGTCACATACAATTAAGCATAAAGTGGCCAAAAGTGTAAATAAGTGTGACCATATGTTGTTTTAAGTGAAGAAATGTGTATTTTGTGTGACTATTGATCATCCAATGGCCACATGAATTTTATGTTTGTGTGGCCTTTTATAATATTTAGTCACACAAAGCATGTTTGTTTTGGTTATTTAGTCACATACAATTAAGCATAAAGTGGCCAAAAGTGTTGATAAGTGTGACCATATGCTGTTTAAAGAGAAGAAATTTGTATTTTGTGTGACTATTGATCATCCAATGGCCACTTGAATTTTATGTTTTTGTGGCCTTTTATAATATTTAGTCACACAAAGCATGCTTGTTTTGGGTATTTAGTCACATACAATTAAGCATAAAGTGGCCAAAGTTGTTAATAAGTGTGACCATATGCTGTTTAAAGTGAAGAAATGTGTATTTTGCGTGACTATTGTTCATCCAATGGTCACATGAATTTTTATTTTGTGTGGCCTTTGGTACTATTTAGTCACACATCGAATTAAACAAAGAGTGACCAATAATGTTGGAGCAGAGTTGCTACTGCTAGCAGTACTAAGGTAGTCCTGCTGAAGCAGAGTTACTGCTGCTAGTACTATGCTAGTGCTGCTGGAATGAGTATATATATTATATATAAAACAATATTAAAAACCACAAGAAATTTCAAATTGAATTAAACTCGAATGTATATAACTGGACAGAATATACAATTGTAATGTCGTACTTAATTAATCAAATATCTAAAGACTTTTGAACCTTCACCCCCTTAGCAGTTTGCCTTAAGTTGTTAGCAGATATATATTGTTTCTTTGATGGTGCCTGTGGTACACATTTAGTCACATGGTTTGTTGGTGTAACCTGTAGTAAACAAAAGACGCTTCTATCAAACATTGAATTACATATGAATAATTATATATGTAGGTTGAAAAAACACATGTACGTACCACCTCCTCAAAAATAACTTGATCCTTTGGCCATGCAACGAAACTACCTTCAACATTCTTAACTTTTTTTAACCCATTATTTGCTACGTCCGGTACGCATGCTGCACCAACTAACGATTCATCAATCGACACTTTGTAGCAATCACTTGGGAGTGGTCGGTTATGCAGCACTTGCTTTCCATGAGACTGGTATACGGTACCCAAAGCAACAATATTTGTTTGCTTTATAATCCACAGTTTGCACTTAAGTGTCTACAAAAAAAGAATTTTTATGTATATATCAGAAATTATTTAAACAAAAGAATAACAAGAAACATGTTGAAATACATACTGTTGGCAGTGCTTGTGTTAGAGACACATCTTGTTGCGATTGGGAATCTGGAGACCCGTTTCGTCGCTTCTTTTGCTTTGGCTTATTGGGTCCGACAGTTTTAGCAAGTTCCTATATGTATATATAAAACACGTTACATTATTTAAACAAAAGAGTAACAAGAAACATGTTGAAATACATACTGTTGGCAGTAGTTGTGTTGGAGACGACACATTTTGTAGCGATTGGGAATCTGGAGACCCGTTTCGTCGTGACTTAAGGTTATGCTTAGGCCTGACAGTTTTAGCAGCAGGTTCCTATACATATATATAAAACACGGTACATTAGTCGATCATGTATGTAAAATTAAAAAATCAAAGGGCGATCTTTTATTACTATACTTACCATTGTTTCCGTTACCTTTTTAGAAGTTTCAAGGCCATTGGATTTCTCCTCAATTCCTGCATCTTTAGGACTTACAACACCACTTGTCTGAGTGCCATTGGAGTCACCTGCAATATTGTCAATGGCCATTGGAGTCACCTGCAATATAAATTAAGAAGTACAGTCACTCATCAGTTTATGTTCAATGCCTAGTATCATTAGCATCAGTGGTGTTAGCATTAGAAAATGAAATTGTTAATAACATAAAAAATGGCTTACAACTGAGGCTATTGGCGATGGTTCAGTTGGCAGAGTTATATTCATCCCTTTATCATTCAACTGTTGCAGAATTTGAGCAAGCACTATATTTGTGTTTTCCACCTCACCGGATAATTTATTGACCTGCACATCTTTTTCGGTCATCTCGGCGGACAATTTCTTGATCAATTTATCTTTTTCTTCACGCTCGCGTCTCTCATTATCCAGTTGAGTTTGAAGTAAGGCAATTTTTTCATCGGCTTCTTGTTTTCTTCAAGGAAGGCCAAAATACTCTTTGTATGTTACTGCACCTCCCACTCCTCTGGCATAACCGCCCTTTTCCTTACCAAATACAAATGTCATGGCATCAGTGCCATCATCAAAACTCGATGTTCCTTCTTTGATCTTATCATCAGCTTCTTTCTGCCCAAAAAATATAGGAAATGTTGGGATTAAAAGTCTTCTTGATGCTGTTAGAGTAACTGCTGGTATACAAGCTACTACTGCTTGTACAAAGTTAAATGTTGCTGCTATATAAGCATAATAATAGAATTAGCAGTCAAAATTACAAGTTCATCTCCCTTTGATTTAATATCATCATTTGGGTATTCGCCGTCTTTGTTTACCCTTCCTTTCACCCACATTACATCACGAGGGGGTTCTTCATCCGCTTCAATCTCTTTATTTTGGATCTAATAAACATCAAATGCATACCCTGTAAAGTTAAACCAAGATAAACGAAAATATGAGGATGCTTACACATGTACAGTTAAACCAAGATAATCGAAAATATGAGGGTATTAATGCAAATGTACAAATTGGGCAATGTAAACAGATTCATTTCTCATACTGATCGTCTCTTAATTGGTAAAACAAACATTGTGTAATCTTACCATTTTCTCTTTGACATAAGCATATCCACCTCGTCCCATTTTATGCTGATAAATATTTTGGGAAGTCGCGCCATTTTACCTTTCTCAGATTTCTCCTAAAAACACAAAATCATAAGGCGTTTAGATGCGGTAATGCTGCAAACTGAAAATAATAAAATGACATATACACTTAATTAAAGATGACTAATTAAAACCTTGTATGCTTCGGTGGTCGTGTATTTAACATACTCGACCCAGTCTTCTGATTTCATTATTGTATTATACAAGTCCGGGACTTCATTCAGTTTGGAAGGTGTATTTAGGTTGGGCAAAATGTAGTTGAATTTGAGCTTCCTTCTGTAATTCCTTAGCATTTTACCAAGACGAATCATTATCAATTTTCTGTATTTCACGTCAACAACAAAAAATTTCTGCTTCATCAAAAGACTTTTCGGATTCATATTCTAAGGCGTTATCATCATGTACAATATGATCAAGAGGAAGCAAAGTATGGTTATCAACAATGGGTTCAGTTTCCATGACTCTTGAGCAACAAAGGGTAAAAGAAAATGATTATGGCTTAGCTTGGAGAGTAATGGTGAGAGAAGATTTGATTTTTGTTTTTTCTTTGCAGTCTTTTTTTTAAGGAGAGAAAAGAGGCTATACACCAAGAATATGAATCGTTGTGATTCAAAAAATTTCGATCCAAAAATTTGCCTCCAAGTTGTAATTTGAAATTAACAATTGAATTATTTGAAAATTTTGCCTTTGAACCTGTTAATTAAAGCATAAACTTGAATAAATCAAAATTTTGGCTCCAAATTTTATAGAGTACTATCTTAATAATCGCAAATAATGTATCATACTGTGCAACCATCACATCAACAGTACAAACTACTACCCATTTAACAAACCAAAATACTTACATAATTACTAGTTATTGTACCCTTACTAATTACATTTACAAAACACAAATTACTAATTACCTTTTTGTTATTTGGATTCATTGTTTGCGTGCTTGTGTTTGCCATAAGAATGTGTGTGTTGATTAGGGTTTATTGATTTTTGTGTGTGTTTACAAATGACCGGGTAAAGGGATTAATTGCTGGTTGAATATTGAATTTGTGGTTTGGTTTAACTATAGCTGACGTGGCAAGATTTGTTTAAAAAAAAAAAAAGCTAATGGTGATGACGTGGCGGTGAAATCCGGCTATAGCCGGTAAATAGGGATGGCAACGGTTCGGGTTCGGGGCGGGTTTTAGTATACCCATAACCGAACCCGTTTATAATATACCCGTACCCGCCCCATATCCCACCGGATACCCGATTAATATTATCCATCGGTTTTTCGGGTTTCCCCGCGGGTATCAGTTATCCGTACGTAGTTGAATATTATATGGACAAAATTGGCGGTATTAAGATTAAGTCACGCTAAAATCCACCGAAAAAAAAAAAGAAAATACTCTAACCACTCCCAACAATAACTCAGCTTTAAACTTTAACACACTGCCACGTCAGCTTTAACACACTCACCCTTAATTAACTAAGCTTTAGTTATACACAAGATGTTTAACGAATGAGCCGAGATGATATGGTTGTATACGAGATGTTTAACGAATGAGCCGAGATGATATGGTTGTATATATACGAGATGTTTAACGAATGAGCCGAGATAATATGGTTGTATACGAGATGTTTAACGAATGAGCCGAGATGATATGGTTATACACGAGATGTTTAACGAATGAGCCGCGATGATATGGTTGTATACGAGATGTTTAACGAATGAGCCGAGATGATATGGTTGTATACGAGATGTTTAACGAATGAGCCGAGATGATATGGTTGTATACGAGATGTTTAAACGAATGAGCCGAGATGATATGGTTATACACGAGATGTTTAAACGAATGAGTCGAGATGATATGGTTGTATACGAGATGTTTAACGAATGAGCCGAGATGATATGTTTGTACATGATCAACACACCCAACAATAACTCACACAACCTTTCGACCCTGTTTCATCATTTCTTAAAAGAGTTTAATTTCTAGACCAACCCTGATAGCTGGATGGTCTTGAGGCAACTCACGCAAGCTTTCAACCTTTGGATCAGCCACGATTATGCATCTGTAGCATAATACGAGTTATCTCACCTAGCAAATTGTTAATC